>JARLTB010000204.1:9877500-10112500 GCA_030141615.1 Unio pictorum
GATAGATAGATAGATAGATAGATAGATAGATAGATAGATAGATAGATAGATAGATAGATAGATAGATAAATAGATAATTCCAATTGATAGTGTTTGTCATAAATTATTTCACACTTTTTGACTTTAGGAACTTACCTTCCTTATTTCAGTAATCATTCGCTGTTGGGAAATGTTCAGCCTGGTATTATAGTTATCTGATCAAAACCAACAACACCACTTCAAGTTGCTATTTGCAGTTTAAATCAGCTGTAGTTTATATTTTCATCACCAGCTATATATATATATGTATATTCTAGAAATGACGTCATATTGAAATGATTAGCATTATAATATAGCATTATAATGTCAGGGATAGGTTTCTTTTATAATGGAAATTTATCCATGGGTCATTGCCTAATGAACTTTATTCATGGAATCGTGTCATATTGTTAAAACGTAATTGATCACCATAAAAAGGAAATCCGCCCCTTACTTATCAATATTATTATTTCAGACTATACTCTTTTGAATCATTTGTTATATATACGATCTTCGTTACATCGGCATGTAAGTTTTAAAGCATTATCTAGTTTTAGTGTATTTCTTATTTAACACCTTATAGATGATTATTTTAGGATTAGAAAACATTAACCTTGTTGTGCTGCAACGGACATCGGAAAACAACGAAAATAAAGCATGAGGTCAATTAGAGGTCTCCTTAGCCAGTTTATCGTGTGTCAGACGCAATCCTCTTAACTGGACAATATTGATCCAATTTTGAAATTTGAAGGATTACATCTGCTGTTAAACATCAATTATAAATGTTGTATTCAATGCTGTGTCATGACTGCAACTGCATAGCTGTTAGAATGTTTCAATATATGAGCTTACACATGCAATTTTAAAAGAAGAACCAAACACTGAAATATTGTTTCAACTAAAATCAGTTTTATATTCACTGGTATGCGTATTTCTGCTATACTTGACCAGCTCGTTAAGCATTTTGAGAGTTTCCCACAATGATCATTAAACATCACAACAAGCATTGAATAATTATTATAATATTTCGGATTTTCTATTTTATTTAAACTCCGGTTGATATCCTTTCAGTATATTAATTACATTCCTCCGTCCTGCTGTATAGCAGTGTAATGTACGTGTTATATGATAAAGTATGCGTTATATAATAGTGTAATCTAAGCATTTTATGGTAAAGTACCCGTTGTTTAATAAAGTAACATACGTGATCTATTTTAAAGTAATCGTTGTATATTAGTTTAACATGCGCGTTTTATTGTAAGTACGCGTTTTATATTAGTGTAACATACGCTTTCAATTGTAAAGTACGCGTTGTATAGTAAGGAAATATGCACGTTATGTTGTAAAGAACTAGCTGTATATTAGTGCACCCTACGCTTCTATTGTAAATTAAAAGTAGTTAAATAAAGTAACCTACACTTTCCGCAAAAAGTTTTGTATTCCTTGTTCTTTTGTTCTTTGGTATGCAATATCTTATATTGTCTCTCTCTCTCCCTCTCTCTCTCTCTCTCTCTCTCTCTTTCTCTCTCTCTCTCTCTCTCTCTCTCTCTCTCTCTCTCTCTTTCTCTCTCTCTCTCTCTCTCTCTCTATATATATATATATATATATATATATATATATATATATATATATATATATACATACAGTGACCATGAAGCAGTTTCTTACATACAAAACTTACATTCATATCCGAATGCATCTTATCTTCAAAATAGTTTGTTCAATGTTATGTAGTAAAGATCGTCTTGGCTTTATTTTTGGCTTATCATTTTATATGTGGTATATGAATTAAAGTATTATTCCAAATCTTTAACTATCGCTGCATATCAGCTAAGTAAAGAAAAACATACATTTAAGTCACTGTGCAGTTACGAAAATTGTAAACTAGAGATACAACAATATTGTACTCGAAATTTTAACGACATTGAAAATAGTCAACCGGAATATTATAATGTCCCATGACCGTCGCAGAACAGGGTTGTTAATGATATTACAAAGGACTAAACATGACGAAACCAAGTGTTATCCAAGACACAAATTCTTATCCTAGCGTCATTCAAATCACAGAAGTAAATAAGTCAACTGACCTGAGGAGGTAAACATGTAAACAATTGTATAGGCGGTTAAAACATTCGCAATAATAATACCACTCCAAAACCCCTTTTAAGGCTTTTATACCTTTGCAAACAGATTTAATTATAAACCAGTCTTTTAATGCGTGTTCATATGATTAAACAGTCTTTCTCTTATGTAATTGGAGTGAAGATTTAAAGCTTCAGCACATATTACGATGACAGCATGTATCCTACAGCAGTTAGGATAATGTTATGCCTGAATCATAGCTGGAGTTAAATCTGTACCAATAAAATGTAAGGTAATCTTGCCTTGTTATAAGAATGGCTGTCGAGCATCGAATAAAATCTCAATCGGAACAAGTACAAATCATATGATATTGTCAATCATCAAATAATTTACACTAAGTTGAAGAATTCATATCTTCACACGCACAAGCACACACACACTTCCACACATTTAATAACTTGTTTGCGTAACTATTTGATATTGTAAGACAGGTTATCAAAACCAATAGTACCGGGCAAAGATAGGGCCGTGAACCAGACAATGTTGACCCTACCGTCACCTAATGTTCTATTTGTGAGGTTATTTTGCGGCTGACCGCCAGAGCACAGCATCGCTGAAAGGACACAATCGTTGGAAATAGTGTCAGCTTAAGTTTAAACATGTGTACATGTACATCATAGAGAGCAATAGCTTTGTACCAAATTACCAACCTATATTATCTACCTAAGTATTAAATGATGGGATGAATATTTATGTTTCTTGTTGAACAAGAATCAACCATATAAACTGCAGATATCATGTAAAACCAATATGTTGGCGCTGTTCTAAAGAGTCTACACCATGTCAAGGTAACACGTTTTAATACAGAAATGTAACTAAGTAATCGTCAATCTTATGGCGTAAGGAATTGATAAAGATTACATATCACATCTCATAACTTAAATTGAAAAACAAAATGGTGGCTGCACAGCTGATTGATATTTAAATGTATATACCATACAAACATGACAACATGAAAAATAAAATAAAAAATAATACATGAGTAATAAATGCAGTAAACTTTAGAAAGACATACTATACTTTCTACTACACAAAGACTGGCAAATAAGTAATAATAATTTAAATTGCAGACGAGCTGACAAAAAAATCCTGTAAAGAACATCATTTAACAACAGAGCATATGCAACCCACTAAAATATGGTAATTTTATTGACAGTGTTTAATATCCAGAATATTATTGCACACTTCCAATAGGAATCGATCTCTCTACTGCAGTTTCTATGTTTAACTAACTTGAACTGTAAATTATAAATACAGCCCTTTATAAACGTCAAATAAACGGTAACATAAAGTCCACCATTAAGAGTTGCCCATGTTTACCAAAATATTGTATCCTGACTAGAGGAGACCACTTGTTGTTAATGAATGCTTTTCAGGGCTTTTACCCGTGCTAAAAGATTTCGAAATTATTTAATATTAAACGTATTACATGAAAAGAATTGTTGTACAATCAACTTACCGATACAAGCAACAATGATGTCGAATATTATTCATTGCTCACACTTTATGGATGAACCAGCATTGGCTGTTTCTGCTCTAAAAGTTATTCGCCATTTTTATTTTGAAGTCCAAGTGTAAATTAAGAACTCGAGAGATATTAAGAAATTTAGATTTGCAGGATCTGCTCTTTCAATGTCATGTTTAAGATTAGTTACGTATTATTGTATTCAAGTATTAGTCGCCCTCAGTCGGACAAATCATAACTTAAATGTTGAAAATATTTTCAGTTTATGTAGAAGGCTTTTTCTTTAGAATAACAATAAATCAGATTGATTATTTCGTATGCTCACACGTTTGTAACGTTAATAACAACATGCAATTGTTTTAAATATGTTAATGTCAAGCGAGATAAATAATTTCTCATATTTATTGTGCGCATGTATGTTATAATTTGTAAATCACAGTTTATCGAAAACATTTTAACCTGACTGAGAAACATTTTGTGATATAATGCTTTTTGGGTTAAATCACATGCACACACATGCGCACACACAGACTTATATTGATTAATGCTAATCAGATCATTGAGGTTCATGCTTATCATAGCAAATTAAATTTTTACACTGAAAAGGTAATATAATATGACAAACAACCTGCTTGGAATGAGGAAACGTTATTTTGCACGGGAAGTGAAAATGATACAAAACCCAAAATGCAAATTGATTTCATATGGATACGTAGAATCTTAAGTAGAATAATGAAATCTTGAATAATGTATCACATTCCTTTTTTAACTCTAACTTTGAAAAATAATGAAGTGATTACTTATATCAATAATAATTGCAATGCATCATTACTAGCACAACATGTCACTAATAGAACGGAACCCAGTCTGGACATATCCCGAAATGCACATAGTCACCAGACCATAGTGGATATCATTACTGTACAATATATTAGTGGTGTTACGTTGCCTACAGCATCACCTGGGATTACTATTGCAGTGAAGCATGCAGACCTAATGCATGGGAATACTTTAGGTATCAGTCTGGAAATATAAGGCAATATTGTGATGGTGTTACGTTCATTATTAATGTTGATTACCATATCAGTATGAATATAATAATAATAATAATAATAATAATAATAATAAGAGTAATAATGAGGACTTTGTATAGCACCTAATGTTTCGAAGCTCTAAGCGCTTTACACCATCAATAATGATATGACTACACCACCGAACAACAAATGACAAAAACAACGAAATTAGAAAACATAAAAACATGCTGAAAACATATATGATACAAAACATGATTAGGTCGCTAAGTTTGTCCCTGCAGTCGAAACAAGTGAGTCTTAAGAGCACTCTTAAAAAGGACATCTGTGCCTTTATGTCTAATTTCAATGGGCAATTAGTTCCACGTCGCCGGGTACTGGTGTGCAAATGAACTTTGACCATATGACTTTGTTTTTACCTTGGAAACAATGAGTAAACGATTATCAGAAGATGAGCTTAAGGATCTAGCTGGTGTATTCACATGGGTGAGGCTGGATAGGTATGTTGGACTGGAGTCTGTCATTGAAATATAGCACAGAGAACATATTTTGTGTTTGATTCTGCATCGATTTGATATTCAGTGTAGAGTACAGAGCAGAGGTGAGGTGTGCTCTGATAGAGGTACTCTAAAGATGATCTGTACAGCTGTGTTTTGAACTTTTTGAAGTTTCTGGAGTAAATATTGTGACGAACCAGACAGAATTGAGTTTGAATAGTCCAGTCTTGAAAGTACTAATGAGCACACATGTGATTTAGTGGCATCAACTGAAAGATACTTACGAATGGAACTGCGGTGTCTCGATTCAAGGTGTGCAACATTGCATATGTTCATGACATTTTGGTGCAATGTGAGAGTATTCTCTAGAGTAACGCCTAGGTTTCGTACTGACTGAGAATTTTATGTTGGTGTTGCTGATATGTATTGTTTGAGGCAAAGGATGTGAATGAGAAAGCCTTTGTGTTGTGATCAGAATAACCTCAGTTTTATCATCATTCATCTGCAGCTTGTTACATAACATCCATGATTGCACATCAGAAATGCAATTCTCTACTCCATGGATAGTAGCATCAGCCTCAGTTGGGTGGCCAGACTTGTATATTTGGGTGTCATCAGCATACAATTGGTGCAACACTGGGTGATGATCTATGACACTTGAGAGCGGCTTAGAATACTTAATGAAGAGAACAGGTCCAATAACAGATCCCTATGGAACACCACAACATACGTCAACTGGGCGATTGTATATTCCATTTGGAAATATAATGTGTCCTGTACAATTTGCATACCGCGAGGGCATAATCAAAACCTAGTTGCTGTGCCATGTAGACCTGAATGGAAATTAAGGAAATTTTTTTTAATAGTTTACACATGTATTATTGTCATATTAACTAAAACAGATATGACACGTTTAGAAGATTTTTAAACCAAATCAAACGAGATAGAACCGTTCAAGTACGTTCAAACTCGCTTTAAATATATAAATGCAAATTATAAATACGTGTGTGTGTGTAAATGTTTATGTGCTAGTGTGTGTCTGTAAAGGTAATTTTCTACGTAATCAAAGTTAACAGACGCTTGATCATTAAAATCTACAACACAATATTTCATATCTTCTAGCATCAAGTGATTCTTAATAAACATAGCGAGTACAATTTTATTTGCTTAAGTAAATTGTTTTATTTAGTTTGAATGAGCGAAATGTTTGTTCTTGCCGCGTGATCTTAATACATTCCTTTCTAGATAAAATAATTTGGCATCAAAGTTTAAAGTCTTGCACACCGTGCCAAAAACTCATCATTCAAACAGTTTTTTTTTTATCTCGAAAAAAAAACAACATGCAATATGTAAAAACTCTGCCTTATTAAAGCATCAATAACCCGAGTTTCCATTGATTTCGAAAGAGCACCAAAAATATTCATCCCAAGACCAAAAATGTCTTCATTGTGAGTGCCACATGTATGTGTCTCAAGACATTTTCTTCCTTTAATATCGTTGATATTAGTATTGCCACAAGATATGATTTGTTCCCCAGATTGACACCAGAATAATTCCTTAATTGCTGTATTTGCCAGTGCAGCAGAGGTCAGAATCATCGTTGTAATAAGCATAGCACCAGGTATAGATAGTGCCTCAATGTTTATCGCACTTGGTATTTGACTGGCATCTGGTGTTTCTAGCCAGCATATTGTTGTCCATGTTGGCTGCCTGCCGTATATGCATATACTGTTCCGTAGTATTAATACTACCTTGTGACATCACAGCATACACAAAGTAGTATTGACGCAAGTACACTCTCCATCATGCTTCCGAGATAGAACTAAAATAGAAATAAGGAAACATATTCGAGTTTCCTTTAACTAAAAATAGTTAAGTTCCGATATGTATGTAACTTGCATAGATTATAATATCTGTATAATTTTTGAAGTCTTCTGTAATATTAATGTAATGCTTTCCAAGCAAGTTGCAGATCTCTTAAATTTTGCTTGACAGTATATTAATTGAACATGCTCTGGTCAACCGGAGTTTCATTGTATGTATGTATGTATGTATGTATGTATGTATGTATGTATGTATGTATGTATGTATGTATGTATGTATGTATGTATGTATGTATGTATGTATGTATGTATGTATGTATGTATGTATGTATGTATGTATGTATGTATGTATGTATGTATGTATGTATGTATGTATGTATGTATGCATGCATGCATGCATGCATGCATGCATGCATGCATGCATGCATGCATGTATGTATGTATGTATGTATGTATGTATGTATGTATGTATGTAAGTATGTATGTATGTATGTATGTATTAGCAGCAGAGGTGGCTAATCCTACAACTTTTTCCAGGCGTCCATCCGCTAATCCGAGACTTCCTATAAATACTGTCCTTTCGGCAAATAACGATTCAGTGAAATCCTAAATTGCTAGCAATTTCAGGGATTTTCCAGCAAAAAAAAATGACGCCATGTTGCTGTCGCCCCCTTGGGTTAACAAATTATTTCAACCGAATATTTGATCAAGTCCGATACCATATCGTGTCCGAGGGTCATGCAAATTTATTGCTATAAATCCGTGTGGGACCGACTGAGCATGACTAAAGAAATTTCGAAATTGATTGAAGTCCATATCGGAGCACCATGTCTGCCAAATATTTCGTAGCGTATGTGTATCAACGCCGTTGAATACAGCAAGAATATTACAGTTATCTCTGATCACTTTTGGAATCTGAGTGTAGCGTTGAGTGACTTATATCACGTCAGTGTTTTTATGCCTGCCTCGGGAAAATATTCTAGCTGGTTTTTTTATTGTCTAACATTACATCGTCGTATACGGCTAAATTGTTAATGCTACTATCAAGGTCATCCATGGATGGTTCCTCGTCAATATCAGTTATAAAATCAATGACGTTCTAACCTTTAATTTCTGATGCATTCTCGTTAAAATCCTTTAACACTTCGTTGCATCGCTGATCATCTACACTAGGAGCAACTAAATACAACTTATCCCACTTTATCCATCTCATTATTTAAATTGAGCAACAATTGCGTCTTGCCGGATCCAGATGGCCCGATTATAATTGCGCAGATAGAGTTTGGTAGCGCTGCATGATGCTTAGCTGGTTCTCTTGTTTTAGTCGCTGAAAAATCAATTACATTCATATCTCTATACATAAATTATGGATCTATATTGTGTGAAGTGTGGAACGCGTGCTAGCACAAATGATGTGACGACGATTACAACTAGGAATAACAGATCAGCACTTACTGGTATCTGTGCAACATGTGGTATAAAAAAGTTTAAATTTGTTTCTATGAGATCTGCAGGAAAATCTAGCATTTCTGATGATTTAAAAAAAGCGAGGAGGTGATATTGCAGCCAAGTTAGCAAAACTCCCTGGAACACCGTGGGCAAAGTATCCAGGAGAAAAGCACCTTCCAGGATATAGCTACTGTGGCCCAGGAACACGATTAGATATCAGACTTGATAATCAAAATCAACCTCGACGTAGTGAAGAACCAATAAACGCTATTGATAAGGCGTGTCATGTTCATGATGTTGCATATAAAAGCAGCATATTGCAACACAGGCATCTAGCTGATGTGAAATTAATTCATGCGTTAAATGCTACTCCTGATAAATCTTTCAAAGAAAAATTGGCTTCGTGGTTGGTAAAATCAGCTATGAAAGGCAAATTGATGATGGGCGCTGGTAATTAACAACAACATGGAATCTATTTATTATTCTCCGAGAGGATACTGGAAGGGTAACGCTGCAATCAATAAACTCGCCAACGCCGCAAAAGTGAAAAGGCCACTGCGGCTAATTTGTTATCCAAACAGGCTATATGGCAAATGTATCTACCGCGTCCTAAACAAATCAAAATCTCGCATTTTGATGTTACTGTACCCAATGAAGTTAATCAAGCTGATTTATTATTTTTGCCACATGACGACGGCTATAAATACGCGCTAACCATAGTTGAAGTTGTGAGTCGATACAAACAAGCAGAGCCGTTAAAAACAAAGTCGGCCACTGAAGTAGCTTCTGCATTTGAAACGATTTGTCGACGAGGCCCTCTACGCTGGCCAAATGTATTACAAGTTGATCCTGGCAAGGAATTTCAGGGTGTGGTTGGTTCTACAATGAAACATCACAATGTCACAATACGACGAGGACATACTGCACTACATCGCGATCAGGCAATTGTTGAACGATTCAATCGGACTCTTGCTGAGCGGTTATTTGGATATCAACACAAAAGAATTCATCGAAGAAAAAAGATCTCGTGAATGGGTCAAAAGGTTACCAGGGGTTATTGCAGCGCTAAAAAACGAGATTACCAGAGCAATCAATATGAAACCTAGCAACGCAATAAAAAAAGTATATGCCACAACCACGAAACGCTTGCGTTTCTCAGCCAATCCTTGGCAATGTCACCGTGAGATATTTATATGAACCAGGACAGGTTGAAGGTGGTAAAAAAAAAGGGCTACTGACCCTATTTGGAGTGTCACTACGCATAAAATATCTACTATAACACGATCAACTGGTAGACCACCAATCTATATATTTGATTCAACTGCCCCGCAGCGGGGTTTTACACGCGAACAACTACAGGTGATTCCTGACGATACTCAATTGCCACTGCATGGTCTTAACTAGCGCCGTTGCGTCTATTGCACTCGAGACAACTCAACATCACATTGTTTCTGACATGACCGAGACTGTTATATTTTCTGTCTACGGTAAATTGGCGAGGATCTTTATCCGAATACTGCCAACGCATTATACAATTGCAACTCGCGCAGTGATTATTCTGTTGTTGCTTCAACGCAATTATTAATTCAGCATGAATGTCAAATTATCGATGTTTTTTTTTTGTCTTGTTGTTTGTAACCGGAGAGTTTTTTATTAACGATTTTAACATCAATATCATCCATTGTTGTGTCATCATCTCCTGACCCTGTTAGGACAATTCTTCGAAGATGATTTATTCGCCGTACTCTAGACACTGCAAGATAGACTAAATTTGACCACTCAATGCGATTATCGACTATCCAAACAATTGTATCCGTGATGGTTAATCCTTGCGAGGAATGTATCGTTGTTACGTAACCTAGCGTCCATGGCGATTTATCAGCAAGCAATGCGTCTTCGACAGCACTGATATCAACCAACACAATATCATTTAACACTAGTGTTTGTTTTTCTGTTCCTGACTCTGTCAATCGCCCTGGAATTTCAACTTCAATATTTTGCTTTCGTTTATCCGAGGGTCTATAACACAGCGGTGTTGGAAGTGCTGGAAATTTTTCTTTGTGTAATTCAAATAACTTTCTCTGAAGTGTGTCTCTGACTATCTTTCTACTTGCCACTACAAAATCATTATTTTCTCCATGCTTCCCAAAATTCCTCCATGGGAGTTTCAGGAATTATTTCTCTGATTATTTCACATTGGATTCTATCCGGTTGTAATCTAATTAATTTCTTGACCTCACGCAATTGTTCATCAAGTGCTCTATAGTCCGTATCAATTTCTTCATAATAGTCAACAAACCCTTTCAACCAATCATGCAGGGATAAACCGACAAATGGTGGTGGTTGGCCATGATCGCCGCACATTATTACTTTCGCATTCGCGCGCAGTAACCAATCAAGAAACATTTTTAATACATCTACCGAAACCGTACATATTTCATCCCAAATAATAACCTCAGGGATAAATTTCTCACCCATTCTTTCAGGGGTCCATTCATCACCCTTGTATCGAAAAATGCTGTGATAAGTGCAAGCTTCAACGTTTCGTAGTTTTATTTCACGCGCTAATCTTTGGGTTGGTGTCAGCACAGTCATATTTGTGAAATCCGTAGGATTTTTCCCTCGATATAATTCAATTGCCCGAGTCGTCTTTCCCGACCCGCCACAGCTGTTTAAATAAACTGTTTTATATCTACAAATCGGATCTGATATCTGTGGTGCATTAGAACGTTGTGATAAATTATCTCCTTGTAAGTAACTGTTTTAATATCAACGTCTGCTGATTCAGAATAATCATGCAGTGTTTTCTTTTTAATTCTATATGTAACCCAGCGCTCGTCACCAGTAGCTTTGCTACCGCTAGTAAATTTAGTCACCTCGTTGATGTACTTTTTGTCAATATAAAATGAATCAACTGCAACTCTAACTGCAGTGTCAGGAGATCTATTTATCATTGAAAATAAATTGATACAAGCATAACGCAGCATAGACGACCTCAAATGTGTATACGGAGAACTGTAACCGTCGCTGTAAGTAACAAATGTACCAAATTTTGTTCCATTGGACAACATATAGTCCTTGCGATCCACATATATGCTTTTAGATACTGCATCTGCAATTACAAAGTCATATTCGGTTTTATCTATAATCAACCGTGAAGAATATATTTTATAGTCACATTTGCCACCCTGAGTGAATTTTCCAATTATTCTTCTGCCGAGATCTTTTGCTTCACTGTTTCGTTGATTAAATAACAGTTTGGACCACTCAATGATATATTTTTCATCTGCCTGAATATGTTTTCTGGATTCGTCAATTATACTATCAAGACTTTCTTGTTCTGTATCAATCATGAAACGTAATAACGCTATTGGCAGCCACTTCTTTTTAGACATATGTCTACCAATCCAAATATAACAAGCGCGATGAAGTCCTGCAGCAAATTAAATTGATACTACACGAGCAAAACCGGTCAAATCAAAATCAGGCAGAGGTCCATTAATCGCAACACAAGTCATGTCATGTACGGGGTGTCCACATCGTTTAAAAAACTCAGTACACTCTCCATAACCATGAAAACTCGCTGGATAACAAGCAACCATATCAACTGAAATGATACTTTCACGGTCGTATTTGTTATTGTATAAACCGCCATGATTAAATTCGAGGGAACTAGCCTCAATGTCTGGCAAGAATTCAGTTCGTGTTGGTTTCCATGTGTTTTTCTTTCTTGCAAAATGAGCTGCAACCGATGGAATTGTAAACAGTTTGTCAATAATTGTTCATCGGTGGCTTCCCCCATTGTTAAAAACCCACTAACTGTTTTCTTCATTTTGTTGTGAAACGCTTCAATTCGGTATAATTCACGATTTGGTATTACAAACTGATCAAAAAAATCCGTTTGATTTTCAGCGCTGCGAAGTAACCACACTGACACAGGGTCATTTTTACTCAAATACGCAATAGCATCGAATAGTTTCTCTTCAACGAGAAAACCATCCCTGGAAAATTCTTCTCCCGAGAATTCCTCGGGTATATACTTTATTGTTCTGTTCCGTGGAAATATTGTGACCGCAGATGTCCATGCGTGTTCGTTATGATCAATAATTTTAACTGGGGCTCCATTTTCATTATATTTTGATTCAAATAATACTTTTCCGGTTATCGTCATAACGGTTATTGAAAATCACAATTTCGCTATATCGCTAATATTTGCTCCGTTCTTCCTAACTGTTAATTCCAAGTCATTTATTGTTTTGCATCTTAGATCGGTCAATTTATTTCCACGCAACGCATTTGTGAAGCGACGAGGTCGCCGACGACGAGTATTTCATTGGTTTTAGTTTTCCTATATCAGGTTTTTGATTTAAAAGATATATCCCATAAACAACTGCTGTTTCAGGGTATGCTCGGTCATAGTATGGTTTGTCAATTCCAGTTAACAAAACCCGGCTTAGAATCACGGCTAACAACGACTGTTTTCTTGTCTTTGAGAATTGGTTCAAATTTGTCTCGTATAATCCAAGCGGTTGATTCTCCGATAATGAATTTCACTCTAAAAAAATACTTTTGTGGTCAAGTTGTGATATTATCGTAGCTGCGTTTTCGTCGTTCATGGTGGCATCAACAACACCATCAATTCGAAATGTTGACCAGCTATGAGATGCTCCATCGCGCTTAAATTCAGCTGTTATCATTTATTGCCCGTTCTGGCACTTCTTTGGGGGTTCTATCGAGATTGAATTTAATATTTTTGTAGGGCTGAATTGCTGATAATCTCTCGAATTCCTCAGTCGTATAATTAAAACAAGTATTTAAATAAGAAATTTATATATAATGAATCACTGCAAATGGCTTATGATTGGATCAACAACTTCGTGTAACAAATCATGCAGAAGCGAATTCTGTGGGTATCATTTACAAAGCGTTCGCAACGGTTCCTTTGGCCCCCTCCCGTGCCTCCGATGTGGGGTGGGGGTAAGGGGAAAATCACAAATATGTCTCAGTTGTGGTGGTAAACGATACAGGGAACTAAAACGCTATTATGACAAACGAATAAAAAATACCGTCATTGACCCCAACGATGACAAAATCATAAAGACCCCTCAAGATTATATACAGAGACTTATAATTAAAGCAAATAATAAATTAGACAACTATTATCATTATGCAAATGAACCAAGAATTCAGATCGCACCCTGTGCTTGTCAATTATGAAGCATCCCCTGATGGTGTTGTGAGACACCGCAGACTAGAGAAGCCAGTTGGTGTTGTAAGTAATCAGGGTTATTTGAGGTTTACTGTTGGGAAGAAGAGATATCTTAATCATAGAATTATATACGAGTGTTTCCATGGATTGATCGAGGATGGTTTAGTTATTGATCATTTAAATGGTATTAAGACTGATAATTCTTTGTGTAACCTAAAAGCTGTTACACAGGGTTAGAATTTAAAACGAGGAGTAACTGGTACTTGTAAAACAGTTGCAAGGAGACCTGTAAAATCATTTAATACAGCAACTAACGAAGAAATTGTATTCAAATATATGAATAAAGCCAGTACTTATTTTGATATTTGTATGCCCTCAGTACAAAGAGTAGCAGAACGAGTAAAAAATTCGGCTTTTTCTAAAAAAATTGAACAAAAATTCAATTTTCGTATGTCTAATCATTTTATATAACACCAAGAGAGATAACTCGTTTAGTTATATTTGAGGCCTATGAAAGACTTATCTCCCTTATATTGTGTCACCTATCTTCTGATTGGCTGTTATTCTCAACGAATATAATTAATTATCTGATTTGTCAGAAAACAAATCAAATATATAGTGTTTTCAGACAATTATATTCTTTTTTTAGTGTTTTATGCCAATAATCCTACTCATTTAAATACTGTGAAACACCATTGACAAGTATTCAAGGAAATATAAAAACACACCCTGTGGATTGACGCTGCTTTATTAAGTCACTTTATATACCATATGAAAGGTATTAAGCTTGGGGCTTTCAAAAGCCAATCCGACCGATCAAAACTAACCCACGCCATTGACACGTGGGCGTGGTTGTCTTTTGTCAATCATGCAACCGGGCTTTATTTCATGGGTTGCTTTTGATTGGTCGGATGGTCGTAGAAAATCCGCCCCGTCGTTTCATGTTTGTATCGTCTAGTGCTGAACCATAATCCTTAATTAAGTATCATATATCATCCTTAATAAAGTTAATTAAGTTAATTAAGTACAATCCCCAAGCATATCTTCTGGGCGGTCTAATATGGCGTTTGTGACGTTAGGCCTCCCGCCGGAGATTTATTATTCGGGCCATCTTGGGCTTACTCGGATGTGAAGACAACCAAGGAGTTCCAAGGATGAGTTGTCGTATATGTAACCTCGGGGTCTCTTTCACGTTATTTGACGCGAAAGGGGTTTCCAAATGGGGTTTTCATGTATGTGCTGTACTTAATTAAGTAAGCTCTGGGCGTCTCCGATGAAATCACAACTGAGGCGCCCAATGGGGCTCATCGTATATATCTGAACTTGCTAAGATGACAAACACCTTATCACGGACAGGGTTCACATATCATTGTATAATAATATCTCTGAACGTGCTAAGATGACAAACACCTTATCACGGACAGGGTTCTTATATCATTGTATATAATTGTATGAAAATAATTGTATATATAATTGAATAAAAATAAACTCTGGACGTGCTAAGATGACAAACACCTTCTCACGGACAGAGTTTATTTTTGAAAAATAAATTAGAAATATGTATTATCATATATGAATTCTGAAAATATGAATAACATTATAGCTGAAATTTCAAAATTGAAAAAAAACAAGATATTATATTATCTGACAATTTAACCCCTGACCAAATTATGTCTGACTTTCAAGATATAGAATACGGTATTAACACTAACAAATATATGCTGCCAAAGAAGTATGCGCTGATAAAACAAAATCCAGAATTCGATTCGGGACTCTCTTGCATTCTGTAGTGACATTAGTGTGTTTGTCCCGTTATTTACTATCGTAGATGGAATACGAAAAGAATTGGGCCGAGATTATGAATTGAAAGAACAAGTTAATTCTAAGATTAGAAATATACGGGCGTTAATTCAAGAAAATGAAAGAAACCATATGGATACAACTAATGATCTGACAGTATAAATACTGGGTATATAATTGATCAAACAACACGGAAATATTTTAGTGAGTGTTTTTTTTTTTTGTTACTTGTCTATTGATGATGACAAAATCACTACAATCTGTGGAAAAATTTTGATTTTCAAATTCAAATTGGAAATTGCTTTACTGTTTCAATAATGGTCAACGAAGCTTTAGCAACTAGATTGGCACGTGAGCGACTAGATTCAATTAAGAGATTTATACCAATCCGCCACTCTGTCAGAAATAAACTACAAGCTAGACAGAGTTTACAAACGGATTTTGCTGCGGGATCTGAAGAGTTGTTTAAACCAATAACCACATCAACGAAAGGGGTAATATCAGCTACTGAGCGTGCTATATACGGAGATGTTCCTAAGGAAGGTAAAAGAAAAGAAGAGGGTCTTATTCCTGTACTTGAAAAACTAGCAAAAAAGATTGAAAAAATATCAACGAAAACTGAAAAAACTGAACCACTGAACTAATCCGAAAAAAAAGACTGTTTCTTTGTTGAATAAATTTACTGATAATGCTAAAACATTAATAAAAAAATTTAATTTATTCAAACCAAAGGTTTATCAAGCTATTGGTGATTTTGCTGCTAAAAGCTATAATTAAAAAAAAAGTTTTTAAAAGACGAGTATAAGGATGATAGAATATCAAGTAATGATTGGTCTAATTTGTATAAAAAAAAATAAAGGGATTGGTCGTTTGAATAAGGATGAGATGGGGTATAAGGAATTTCAAAAGGGAATCAGTAATTATAAAAAAGAACTAATAGAAGAACGACAAGAGCGAAAACGTCAAACACCAACACGGAGACAAACACGAAGATAAAAAAACAAGAAGAACCTCAACAACAACTACCACCCCAAGCTTCAAATCGAGATGATGATGAAGATGATCTTAGTTATTTACAAGAAACGGATTTAGAAAAAATGGATGCAAGTAGCGGGGAGGGATTTTCAGGTAGTGGTTTCGTTAGTTGTCCTGGTAATGTTCTCAGCGATATAACACGATTAGAAGTTCTCATCGGAAGAAAACGAGCTGGAAATAACTCACCGGAAGTAATTCATGAAGCAGCTGATATCTGCAGGCGGTTATTTCAAGGCGGTATCATGGATATCAAAACATATCGAGATTTCATTAACGAGTTGGCGGAAAATTCTACTGATTATTACAGCGACTAAGTCGAAAATCCTTTGGATTGGAAATTGCTAGCAATGAAAATCGTTTACAATTTCACGATTATATAAATAGTAATTAGAAAACACTTGTATTTAAAAATTGCTAGCAATTTCAGAATAAGATGATCATACACTACAACCATGATAAACCAACCAGCGTCTATGTGGTAAATGCACGATTGCCTGTTTATAGCGCGTACTACGGAGATGGTTTCGGTGATACAATTGCAGGGTTATTTACAAGAACGGCCCCAAAAGTGATGCCGTTGGCTAAACAATTAGGAATGAAAGCAATTGATGTCATTCGTGATAAGGGTATTAGTGCTGTTGGAGATCGTGCCGGAAAAAGTGTTTTCAGCCGCGAAGGATACAATAACAGCGCTAGTTCAGCGGCGGAGGAAACCGAGACCATTACCATCTACAGCGGAAGTGCCTGCACGGGTTAGAAAAATAATACATAACTCAGTGGATCAGAAATTAGCGTCGTTGGTGGCTGCGCCGCTGGCGGCTACACCATACACACAGAGTAATACTATTGCAAATATGATAGCGGGAAATGGTTTCAAACAAAAAGAAATTCAAAGAATTTTCATCGCTAGTGAAATCTTCGATTTTTCAACTCTAGCGTTTCCAATTGAAAACACTAATGTGAATAATAATAATAATGTTAAAACACAGCCGATCAGGCGTTGGATTTAGATGCCCTAATGTGCAAAGATGATTCTGTCCGCGATTATCAATACTATTCCTATTATTCTATACAACCCAACCTAAGATCGCGAAACAAACTTCAAGTTTTTACCTTGTGAGGCGTTTATTGAAATTGAGGAGAACTCGTAACAAATGTTGCAGCTGATACACCATATGCAGATGACCCAAATATCCGAGTTGGGTTCGTCAATAATGGCATAATGGGTTAATTGAAACTGCAAGATATCTCAATGATGGAAAAGAAATTGAATCAATAGACCGTGAGGTTGATGTTGCAACAACAATAATCGGGCTAGCAAAATATTCTGATGATTATACAAGGTCGGCTGGCCCGTCTATGATGTTTTCAAAAGATATTAATAATCACGCTGATCACATTAATCATACTAGGGTAAAAGCAACACGAGATACCGCAGCTGTTCCAGCACCAGCCGGATATACTAGACCGGCTGGTACCTTTGATGTCGTAGATATTAATCGCAATTTCAATCTAGGGTTTGCAACACGAGTTGCAACGTTGCAAGGACAGCGTCGACAATTTTCATGTGCAATTCCGTTGCATCATATTTTCGGATTCTGCAGAAATGTTTGAAAAGTTATTTACGGAGCTAAACACACAATCGCGTTAGTGCGAAAAGGCAAGGACATTGATGCAATTTGGCGTGCTGCTGGCGTTGCCGATGGTAAAGTCATTTTAACTAAATTGGTATTGCGGATGCCAGTAATGACCCCATCAATCACCGCAGAAGAGCGGCTGCTCTCAGTTATGGACACAGGCGGCAAATCACTGCTAAGTTGGCTAACAACAACGACTGATGCCAAAGAGGATAATGTAGATGGTACATTCACATGGCATTTGGCATCAAAACAAGGGGTTTCAGCTCCACGCCATATATTCGTAGCGTTACAGACTAGGGATAGGTTAGGTTCCCAAGAACATAATCATATGATATTTGATCAATTAGGAGTAAATGAAGTTTCGCTGAGAATAAACGGACAACAGGAACCATCCGAGTATATACAGCTTGATTACAATGAAAACCACATATCACGTGTGTATCATAAAATGCTGTCATATATGGGTCGTGATCAAAATGTTGATACTGGTTTACAAATATCGCAACTTGATTTCAAAAGCCTCTATCCGATTTATTACTTTTTGCTGGAACATCTTTATTTAACAAGGCAATCCGTTGTTGACATACATTTTCGAGCTCGTATAGTTCCCCTTGCTGGTGTTGCTGTTCATAATTATAGAGCGGTTGCTGTCATTCTCAGTGATAAATCAATGTTGTTAGAAGGAGTTGGCGGACGAATTAAACTTATTGATGCACCAGTGGAAAATCTTTGATTGAAAAATCCTTGTTGAAATCGTGAAAATCGTTTACGATTTCACAATTAGATCAATTAAAAGCATAATGTGTTTTACAATAAAATGCCATATAGTGTTGCTAGTGTCAAGTTGACTGATGGTCAGGTCAAGAAATTAAAATCAAAATCCGCTAAAGAATGCGGAACCACAATAACGTTGAAACCAGCGCAGATGTCCCGCAGTACACATACAATATCATTGACGGATCGTCACATAAAACATTTCAATGATGCGCTAAATAATAAGCGAGGGGATCAAATTTTATTTTCAAAGGCTGCAATTGCCAACATGATAAAATTAGGTGGTATATTTCCATTGTTAGCTGCAATACCAGCATTGACTGCAGCGGCTGCCCCAGCGGTTGCGAAAGCGGCGGCGTTTGGAGCCGTTGGTACCGCGTCAGGGATGGCACTAAAGAAAGCAACTGGGCAAGGGTCTAAGACTACCAGGAACCCCGTATTCACGGTACAGCGGGAGCGGCTTAAGAATACCAGGAACGGTTTATTAGTTGAAACCCAATTGTTCCCATGTCCAATTTTGATTTAATTGATGCTGCTAAAAAACTAGCAGCAATAAAAAAACTTCAGAGTTTTTTTTTTGAGAGATCAATTACCGAGTAACTATGAAACCGGTATCATCAATCTTGATAACTCAAACGGGGAGGGAACTCACTGGGTTGCATACGCGATTGATCCACGTGGGATTGTTTATTTCGATTCATATGGGTTAGCCCCACCAAGAGAGTTTATGCGGTATATATCAAATCGCTCAATTTCGATTTTTTATTCCACGCTGCCAACAGAACAATTAAATGATCCACCAATATGCGAATGTGAAGTATTAAATGTCCTCACGGAGATATCATTACAATCCTTTGGATTTCCATGGAAACCACCCCATGTGGTTGTAAACGAATATACCAGTGAGAGGTTTTTAGTGAAAAAAATCCATAAATTGAAAACACAAGTTGCGCTAACAATAATGATTGATATTTGGTGACGACCTCTATCAGCGTTAACAAAACCCACCACGGAAACACAAGATGTAAAAAAAATAATTGAAGATGAAATCGCCGAGACGTTAAATTTAGCAAGTGTTGACCCAGGGGAAATGGTTTTATTTCTAGATCGCCTTGGAAAATTGAAAACCAGTAATGTGTCGTTGGATGATATTTTAATACGAAGACGTGACGCCGCTAAAAACACAATAGCGTTGTATTCCAACGATGGCAACTCAAACCGGGCGCACTTATATCTACAATCACAGATAAACATGCCGAATACGATAAAGAATTTGAGGATCATGTGAAAAATTATAACCAATTTCGTAAAAATCTCATCAATACGTTATTTGGATCCCCGATTGTAATTACGCCTTCTCTCGCTGAAATTAATTCGTTTATTGATGATCAAAAGGTCATCAATGACATTTCTGATAATTTTTTTACAACAACATCCGAAAATGTTAAAACTACATATTCGGAAATAATCAAATAACTTAATGAAATCGCTGATATTAAAAAATCTTTAGAGGAGAGTAAAACAACAGTTGATGCCGTCAAAGATGATTTTCCTAAAATGATCGAACGACTCGATAAGGTAAAAATTCCACACTCTGCAGAAAATATCCGAAATGTCGTGTATGTGGTTTTGTACGGAACTCTCGATTCGGTCAAAGACACTAATAATAGAATAGATTTTAATCCAACTGTAAAGGGCATCTATCGATTTACGTTAACTACATTTGACGGAGATAATTTAAATATTAGTGACAATTATGGTGGCATAGGCGAAGATCAAACAGCTGTAAATAGAATGACACAGCGAATTAATGCAAATTCCACTTGGAATATTTTTATAGTATCGTCTATTCAAGTTGTTAGAGTTAGATTACCAATAACATATGTGATAGAATTTATAACAAAAAAACCTGACGATGATTAATTCAACGATGACATTTCCAATAACGATGACATCAACGACGTCATCAATGATTTCATCATCGCAATATCGCTATGATACAGTCAAAGAATTTTCAATGAAACTCAAAACACTTGCTGAGGAGTATGCAATGAAAAAAAAATATCGCAGGAGAATTACAGTCATTGACGATACAGTGTATTCGGTATCTAGTGTAATGGCCGGAGCTGGTATTATACTGTCTTCAGTGACAATGATAGCCCCGGTTGCTGTTCCAATTTGTATATCCGCGGTGACAACAATTGCTGGGGTTGCAAATGCAATCACTAAAAAATTATCATCATGTTCCCAGGGAAAACTCAACGAGTATACAGTAAAACATCAAAAAGCATCCAACGGTTACTCGCAATTATCCTGGTTGATATCATCATCGATTGATGACTCATTAATTACCGAAGATGAGTTCTCCGCGATGGTACGTATTTATGATTCCGCGGTACCAAAATTAGAAATTGTAAACAATGATAATAATAATGTCACTAAAACTCGAAGAGTTTCAACTACTTCAACGAATAGCAGAAAATACCACTCCGGTGAAAACAAGTATGATATCAATAACCTCAACAAGCCCTGAATTCAGCGTGAATTTCCCTTTCCCGGTTCCTGTGAAAGAGATAGCGCTAGCTAAATTACGTGTATACAATAGTTTGCCGAATAGCAGGTCAGTTGCATTTTGCGGTCAACAACCCAATAATTCGCTGGTGTTCTCGTATAAGAATAAACCCGATGGCACCCAAGACTGGAACGTTGTTTCCATACCAACTGGGTCGTACCAAATTGAACAAATTAATGCTAAATAAAATAGATTACTGGAAAAGAATCAAAATAGCTATTAAAGCTCATCAACAAACATTATCATCCGCGATTGAAATAAGCACAGAGGGATACGTCGTAGATATTTATAACAGCTAAATAAGAACAGTGTTAGGTTGGCCTGAAACCCACCTCGGGAAAAAACCGTTAATATACCAGAACCCAAAAAATCTGATTACGTTTCCAATAGGATAAAACCTGATAATCCAATAAAGAGTTATAGCGAATACACCAAATTGAATGTTTTCACTGGGTTAATAGAAGGCCGTGGTAATAGATATTATCGAATTCGAGATAAGGAAATCACTAAAAATTTCACAGAGATGAATAATGATTTTTCACTATTGTTAACATCTCTTAAATCCGGTACTCTCACTCGAGGTGAATTTATCAGCGTCATAGAAACATGTAACAAAATTATTGATGATATGGAAAATTTGAATTTACAAATTATTCAAGATATATTCGATGATAATTCCCCCATGTCGAGAACAGAATTTGCAAATAAAATATAATATCCGCGTTTAAGATATTCCTGTGTTCAAACTACCAGTACATAAAGTATCAGATTTAAAGAAACAACTTAATGACACTATCGATATTGGTTTTAAAATAATTTACGACGCATGGAAAAGAAATCTCCAGGTTTAATATTCATTAATCCTAACATGGAATAATGACCCAGATGATGGCGGTAGACATATTGCCCCGCATAATGTAAATATTTCATCTTTGATTGCGCTCAATTTAGTATGTGATGCCATTGAAGAAAGCTATCAAATTAATCTGGAGAAATCAAATCAAGCCCAACAAGGGTATATTCTCTATTCATTTGCACCAACAGCTCCTCCAGGATTTTTAATTGTTGAGGATCCAATTAATCCAGTCTATATGCGATGCCATAATAATTCACTAACGAGAATTAATTTCCGACTCACCGACCAGTCAAATAATTTGATTGATTTACAAGACGAGACGTTACAAATTAGTCTGTTTGTGAAATCATAAATGATTTTCGTCGTATCAGACTTGATCAAGTATTCTGTTGACATAAATTGTTAACTCACGGGGGCGACAGCGACATGGCGTCATTTTTATTTTGCTGGAAAATCCCTGAAATTGCTAGCAATTTAGGATTTCACTGAAGCGTTAATTTGCCGAAACGACAGTATTTGTAGGAAGCCTCGGATTAGCGAATTAACGCCTGGAAAATGTTGTAGGATTCGCCCCCTCTGCTGCTGTATGTATGTATGTATGTATGTATGTATGTATGTATGTATGTATGTATGTATGTATGTATGTATGTATGTATGTATGTATGTATGTATGTATGTATGTATGTATGTATGTATGTATGTATGTATGTATGTATGTATGTATGTATGTATGTATGCATGTATGTATGTATGTATGTATGTTTGTATGTATGTATGTATATATGGATGGACGGATGAATGGACGAATGTAGGTACGTAGGAAGCTTCCTAGCTAGGTAGATAGGTAGGCCGGTCGGTCGGCCGGTAGGTAGGTAGGTATCTCTAACAATATGACTACACTACAGAAAAAAACACATGACAAAAACGATTAAATTGGAAAACATAAAGACAAGCTAAAATCATATAAGATACAAAACATTCTCAAGATCTCTATGTTTGCCCCTGCAGACGAAACAGGTGAGTTTTAAGAGCAGGTTCTGGAATATATTCGATATTAAAACTGCGATTCTACCATATAACAATATAGATAGACAGATAGATAGATAGATAGATAGATAGATAGATAGATAGATAGATAGATAGATAGATAGATAGATAGATAGATAGATAGATAGATAGATAGATAGATAGATAGATAGATAGATAGATAAATAGATAGATAGATAGATAGAAGATAGATAGATAGATAGATAGATAGATAGATAGATAGATAGATAGATAGATAGATAGATAGATAGATAGATAGATAGATAGATAGATAGATAGATAGATAGATAGATAGATATATAGATACCATACTACACTAACCAGAGAATGGATTAATTTTGATTTACATGCGTTATATCACAGTATAAAAATGAATGTTAAACTGTGTGTGATCACGACATGTAATAAAACAACTGACCGTTTGATCTAAAACGCCAAAGCCACACTGACTTTGGAACACCCCTCCATAATGAATGATGTCAAGCTTTGCAATGTGCTCAACATGTGATCAAGAATCTGTTAAACAGTCAGTCATTTAACACAGAACACCTGCAGAACGTAATAAAGACCACAATCGACATATGTCGGCTGAATCAGGATACGCAGGGTAAAATACATCTTACAACATTCTCAAACAAGGTAGATTTTTCAAAACTGATGCTGCTTTTCTGATAAAGTAGATACCGCCAATTCGAGGTCGCAGAAAATATTTAACAATAAAATTTCAAAAACAGGGTAGGAACACCATTGCGCAGAGAAACATGAAAATAATAGAGGGTATGCCAACTGTGAACTGTTACTAGATGCAAATATTGCAGGAATATAAATATTGATGTGTGTAGCAAGAGAATTGGGTTGGTATTCCGGATTAACATCAGAAAATATACGAGGGGATAAATTTATGGATAGGTAGATAGAGCAATTGGCGAAGACACAGATAGTTAGGCAGACATATGAAGAGAGACCACTGAAGATAAGGGCATGCAGAAAAACAAATATTAAAGATATCATGATATAAATGTACACAGATAAGTATAAACATATATGTTGGTAGTAAAAAAGTTAGACTCGTATATAATGAGAAGGAAAGTTTTGGTTATATATATATATATATATATATATATATATATATATATATATATATATATATATATATATATATATATATATATACATGGAAAAATGGCCGCCATCGTTTAACTGCTTGACGAAGGCAGTTCTGTTTTTGTGCTATTTTGTATGGTATATGTGCTAGTTGTATATCTTCGTCTACATTACTGTGTTTCATCATGCATTGGCTGTTCAGTTCGTATGTGTTTTCTCATCTCCTTGTTTTGGAAACGAGAACAATTAGAATGTTTCTCGGCTGTCTTATTCCACTGTTAACACGTCCTTTGTTTTTGAATAAACCGTCATCACGTGATCCCCAGTGAACCCACATATGCTCTGATGGATCCTAATTATTTGTGTTAAATGACCACACCTTGGCTATTGATAGTACATGGTGCTCAAGACTAAACGACCTGGTACTACATTCATCATTACTTAAATGCAAGCTGAGGAGGAAACTAAAACGGTGTTTCAAACCTAACCGGTGTAGAACAGAAATAAGAATTCCAATTATCTCGCTTTCGCACTTAACAGAAAAACGTTCGGTCGTTAATTGTGTTAGCGTGGTCAAAATGCATCTTATATTACGCATTGCATTTTTCAACGTCCGATCAGAAAATGTTAATTGTATCAACGACCAGAATATCGACTTCTTCCTCTACGCATAAGCATGGCTAAAAACATCAGGCGAGGAGCCCACTGCGTGGATTTAACACCCAACGCTTACTCCAAGTCGTTCAGCCGCAACTCTCAAGGAGGTGGAATTGCTGTTATGACAAAGAATGCCATGATAAAATCCCTTAAGTACATCAACACCTTCTCAATTCAACCACGCATAGTTTGAACTAGTACAAATAACACTCGCACTGTAACAAATGTCAGTCTATTCTGCTCAGTCTCAACCACCTTTCATCCTAGTAGAAGTAAACGATCTGACTGAATCTCTATTTTGGAGCGGTTTCCGAATCTTCTGGCGTATGGAAATTCGATAGGTGGCAACCTAATTATTCTTGTAGATTTCAACTTTCACTTGGTCTGTCTTGGAAAACTATACACCTCAAAACTCATAGATTTCGTTCACATACATTTTCAACCTTAACCAGTCATTTAGCTAAGCCACCCATAAATTTGGTGACATTTTACACGGGTTTCTTCATAGAACTGACGTACTATTCTGCAATCCACCCTTCAATCCCACGAACTTGCATCAAATCACCGCTGCATTGTATGCCTACTAAGACAAACCTCGGTATGAGAAATATAACCAAATTAATGCATGACGTCCAAGAAAACATAACATCTTACTTACATCTCACAGTAGAACAACTCGATAACTGCCTGCGTTCATTGCTTAAAAACATTGTCCCATCCACCAAATGCAGAGTATCAATAAAAATAATTATCAGTATTATAGCAGTGTTAGGGACCAGCTTTGCACTGCTAAAAGACATTGCCGAAAAGCAGAGAGGCTTTGGCTTTCCACCAGACTCACTATTCATAAACAAATATGTGAAACCGCGAAGAAGAACGTCACAAACAAAGTAGATTTAGCCATTTTCTCCCTTTATAGTACTAAGATCACGCCGAGTTCCAGCTGCAAAGAGATCTTCGAGAAAACTGACTAACTAATGTTAAGAATAAATATACACCACTTTCAAATATCTTATGTCTAGCAGACGTCTTGGACAATTTGTAAATTTCTTCCTTGACTGTATAATTTCAACTGACTTCTGACTTGTTACCATACAGTTATGATACAGATATTCAGCGATAACCATTAGGAACACTTTAACCTGTCTCTATTGATTTAGTACGGACAATCGTGATAAGGATCGCACCAAAGTCTTGTGAATTTGATCTACTGCCAGTCTCATTGCTGCTTGAGTGGAGCTTAGATCCAATATTGCCTTCACAAGCCGATGTTATTAATCTCTCACTCTCATCGGCAGAATTCCCATTATGTTTCAAACCTGCCATCGTAAACCCTCTGCCGAGGAAAACAACACCTGACTATAACGATTTAAAGAAATATCGCCTTGTTTCTAATCTCCCATTCATATAAAAAATCTTAGAAAAAGTTTTTATAAACAAACGTATCTTATTTGAATTCAAACAGTCTTTTGAGCAATACACGTTCTGCATATCGCGCTTGATACAATACTGAAACTACTCTTCTGAAGTATTTAATTACATTCTCTCTGCTTAGGATAGTAAAAAGATTACAGTTCTCAACATCCTTGATTTGTCTGCAGCATTTGACACAAAAGATCATGATATACTGCTTCACCTCTCCAGGATGTATTTGGCATTCATAATACAGCCTCATAGTGGTTCATGTCCTGCTTAAGTCTCAGAACACAAATTATGTCTGCAAATATAATACATTCCAGCCCAATTGATCCATGTTGTGGTGTTTTTTGTTCTTGGTCCTGTTTTCTTCATTCTATACACTCAGCAACTCTCAAGTGTCATAGATCATTACCCAGTGTCTCACCAGTTGTACACTGATAACACCCAATTATACAAGTCTAGCCAGCCAACTGAAGTTGATGATACCATCTATGGAGTAGACTAGTGCATTTCTGATGTGACATCAAAGACAGCATGTATCAAGCTGCAGATAAATGGTTATAAAACTGAGGCCAATCTGATCACGGCACAAAGACTTTCTCATTCACATCCTTTACCTCAGACAATAAATATCAGCAATACCAACATTAAATTCTCACAGTCAGTAGGAAACCTAGGTGTTACTCTAGGCCATGTTCTGATGCATACTAGGGCCGGGCGATTTTGTAGAGTATATTAGTGATAGTAACGTCATTTTTGGGTAGAGAAGATAAACCGTGAACCTAGAAACCCACGAAAGAGTACAGTTGTTAAATAGGAAGTGCTTTATCATCGTACGTCATACAGAGTCATAGTTGTGGAAAGACAACTGAGAATTTACATTAAACGACGATCCATATATCAATGTTCCTTATGACAGGAGCAATGTACCGCCGACAATTATTTACCTTGTTATGATATCATAGTTTGAAAATATATGTTTCTTGTTGCAAATATATGAACCATATAGATTCATATAAACTGCAGATAGCAACACGGATAAGGATATGATGGCATTATTCTCAAGATTCTAACCCATATCAAAATAATTGGTTATCATATGTGCCTTCTTATTCCTGTCATAGTAATTCTTAATTAATTATTGCATAAGGCCTTGGTATAGATAAAGCTTTACACAAAAAAACCTTACATTGAAGAATAAAATGGTGTCTGCACAGCTGATCGATATTTAAAAATATACCAGATCATGATAACAACAAGACAAATGAAGAAAAAAAATAATACATTCGTTGTAAATGCAATGACAATTTAACAGACAATACAATTTCTTCTACACTAAGACTGGCTAATGAGTAATAATAATTTAAATTGCATACGAACTCACTAAAAGCCTGTATTACACATCTAAACAATCTACGCAAGATAAAGAACACCATCTAACAAGAGAGCGTATAAAAACACTAAAATTTGGTAATATTATTGACAGTGTGTAATATTCAGTATATCATTTTACACACGATCTAGTAATCACTTTTATAACCGTTCAGTGGCATAGCACATTTATGCAGTTTCCATTTCGGTAGCCTAGCGCAGTTTCCAGGCTTAACTAACTTGAACTGTTAATTACAGATACAGCCCATCCATCTACAATAAGGTTAAAGTTACAGTCTAAGTATGTATCATACTCTCCTGCTCTATGCAGTTGACATTTGATTTGCGAATTTGTTTAAGAATGCACATTAAATAATGACTGTAAGCACTTTTGAGTATTATAGACGCTGACATGCATGCTTTATATACGTATTGGTCTAGAAAATTACTCTGAAATTACATTTAGAAAAAGGTAAAACAATGGTGATTAAGATGGTATAAATGAAGGAATCAAGGATAGAGACTTTCTTTTTTTATCGAAAATATTGTAATCTTACAGGCGAGACCATTTTTGTGATTGAAAGATTTTTGGGCTTTTACCCATGCTCAGAGCATGCTGAGTGATATTCAAACCACAAAATATTGGGCATAAAGTTTCATGCAAGAAATCAATCCAAACATCCAACATGATTAAATAGTCACACTCCAGTGCAGAATATATATTTTTTGCTCAATACAATTTTGCTTTTCCGAGTTATCGTGATTACTACATGGTTTAATTTAATATTAGTTTTACAGTTAACTTACCGATACATGCGACATATGTGTTGACTATCAGTCATTACTCAGACTTTATGGACTAAGGAGCAGCTTGATTGTCGAGAATATTCCATGTAGTAAACCTTTTCTTTAGTATCGTAAAGATCAGATTGGTTATTTCATATGTGTATATGTTCGTAACGTTACTAACAACATGCAATTATTTTAATCTGCGAAACGAGATAGATAAGTTATAATATTTATTTTGTGTAATTTAAAGTTCAAGTTTGTAAATCTCCGTTTAAATGGAAATACGTAAGTCTCCATGTTTATCAAACAACTTATAACCGGACTGATGAGACCTTTTGTGAGTTAATGAGTTTTGGGTTAACACACACACACAAACACGCACACGTGCACGCACCACACATGATTTGATATCCTGCTAATGAGACCATTGAGGCTCCCTTTTATCAGAGCTGATACATTCTTTACACTGACAAGTCGATATTAAATGACAAGCAACCTGCTTGGAAAGAATAAACGTGATATTGCACGGGAAGTGAAAATGATACACAGGACACAATGCAAATTGATCTCATCTGGAAACGTAAAATGTTATGTAGAATTGTAAAATCTAGAATGATGGATCTTTATCCTAATTTAAATCTAACTTCAAAACGTGATGAAGTGATTACATATGTCAATGATACTAATTGCTATGCGTCATATACTAGTACAACGTGATACTAAGACAACGGAACCCAGTCTTCATTTACCCCGGAATACTCATATATGACACCATACCAGTGCGGATATCATGACGGTACAACATATTAGTGGTGCTTCCTTGAATATAGGAACACCTGGGATTACTGTTGCAGTAAATCAAGCAGATCTAAAGGATGGGAATACGTTAGATTCCAGTCTGGATATATCAGGCAATATTGTGGTGGTGTTTCATTTAAGAATAATGTCGAGGACAATCCATATCTTAAGCCATATCAATATGTATACAAAACGAAGACGTAATCAAAACCTATGTCCGGTATCATGTAGACTTGAATGGAAATTGGAGATATTGTTGCTAACTGTTTACATATTAATTGCTGTCATATCACAAAATATAATATAACACTTTTTAGAAGGCGTGTAAACCACTTCAATCGAAATAGAACCGTTCGTTAACTTGCATACTCTCATTAAACATACCAATGCAAGCTGTACACACCTATATCTGTAATTATCAATGTGCTTGTGTGTGTCTGTATAGGTAATTTAGTACTTTATCATATTTAACAAACTTGGCCATTTTATTCTACAAAAAGTTTGAATTCTACTAACTTTATGTGATTCTTAATAAACAGACTTAGTATGTTTCATTTCCTTTAGGAAATTCTTTTAGTATAGTTTGAATGAGGAACATGTTTGTTTCGTTTCACTTGCTTATATTACTATTCCGTTCTTGATAAAATATTAAGGCTAGCATCACTGCAATCAGATAAATTAAGTTTGCAAACCTGCCCAACAATTTACCCTTTAAACCGCATTTTGTTATCTCGAAAGACAACAAAAACATATTAGATGTACAAAAAATAAAGTAATGTATAAATTATTATGTCTGATCATCCTCAATGTCTTGTCAAGAGCGTCTGAAACATCAAAAGAGCGTACAATAATTATGAAACAACACAGTTGTTAAGTTAAATCTGAAATGATCCCACCTATGACGACAGTATACAAATATATCACAAACGAACACTTTTGACAATTATATAAATGCAATGTTTAATAATGAATTATTTATATGAACAATCATGAAGCGAGCGTGAGTATAACCCAAATACTAGATTCGTCAACATAAGAACGCACAAAATTAATAATGAAAAATACAAGTAAATTGCTTCACGGATTCAAAAACAAGTGATGAATGATTCAAGTTCATTTCACAAGAAAAGATGAATACAGATTTCCCAGCTAGCAAACCTTGTAGACGTGTATTCATGCAGTACAGTGAGTTCACTCAGATATTGAAAGTATGCAAACATAAAAAAGACAAATATCTTTTTTTACCTGTATAAAAATCTTTATAGTTGCAGTCCCGAAAGATACAATTGGTTTTACGAACCCCACAATTATTAAACGGCTACAAGATTGTATGTGAGAAGATACACTCCGTCATCAGCTTATTTTATTTCAGCTATACGGCTACAACATTTCTGCTTCTCAGCTGCTACGGTTAATTTGTGTGGTTGGCTTTACAGCTTACACCAAGTCGATTACTCCGAAAATTAGGACTGTTATACACAACTCTATGCTCCAGACAACACCGGACAGATAAAACATATATGCTACGGTCATAAAAAGGTAATAAAATTATACACAGTAGGGTATACTGACAACTTTACTACCAAAATAATTACAAATTTAAACAACAAATTCAGACGTAAACCTAACACTGTTCGATAAGAATCCTATTGTACTAAACCTTCCTTAAATTTGTAACCTTACATTAAAAAACAATCCGTGCGAAGTCGCAAACAAGATTAGAAATGTGTGAATTATACTGTGTAAACAAAGCACGTGCGGCATATGATGGACCAAACTCACTAGTTTAAAATAAAAAACAACTTATTTTAATTACCCTATTGTATCGTTGTAGACGAAAAGATCTCCAGCCAGTGCGTGTATTTAATACATAAAATGTTTAATACAATTCAGTGACACCTGCAGCGGACATTTAACTTGCACTCCTTAAAGGAGATGCAGCTTCTGCGCAACAAGATAACCAGGTTGGATTTTGGTTTTAAAAAAGAATACTTTTGATGAAACGAACAGAATGTCAAATGAAGAATGATTTGAATGAGAAATAAATTGTTATTGAAATGTGCATTTATATGATCCAAATAATAGATCAATTAAGATAATACGGTTGTTCTTAATAATGAAACTACAAAGAAATATCATTACACTGTAAAAAGACAGGGGGTGAATTTTATATATGTCATTTACTCAAACAGAACAAGTATCATTTCACTCATATTGCAAAAGACATAGACTCAAAGAGCGAAATTATGTAAACAAAATTGTCACATATACAAAATATGTTTAAATTATCAAAGGACACTGAGTTTTACAAACCCCAAACATTAGCCCACTGCTAAAAGAGTACATTATGGAGTTAGTCACTCCGTCACAAGCACACTCTGCTGACAGTCACACTGGCGAATCAAGCCATCAGTATTCCAAGTTTTCCTCCCAAGTAATCAGCTCCCACTAATCTCTGCACAGACACCCGATCATCTATTATATTACGCCCGGCAACAACACTCATGACTGTATATTCAGCTATAAGGCTGTCTATAGTTCAGTTTCACAGAGGATATGCTCAACCTCTCTGACTATCTCTGTAGTTGATATCGCGTCGACTCTGATTACTGATAACAGCTCTAGGCCTGATACATCCTGTAAATCTGGTTCAATGAACGCTCATCTACCGCTGTACACTATGAATGATACTGTCATAAGCGAGAACAGATAATGGCATTACAAACGGAATGAGCAAATAATCACAAACAAAACGAAAGTTCAGAAGCGATTAAAATTATACGGTACTAAAAGTAGTATTACACTGGTACTAAGTTATACACAATAAACTAATAGCTCCGATACCTTTACAGCTGAAGCTGTGCAGGTCCTTAAAGTAAACTGTTCACTGACAAGACATCCCGTAATGTTAAGAAGTAATTTTGCAATTCATAGAATTGTTCACATCGTAATAGTATGAAACGAGAACACTATTTCGAAATATTGTACACTATATATAAATTATCCTCGGGTATCGCGTTGCACCCAAAAAACACTAAGAATATGTGTTTAATAAATACAAGGGTTGATATAATTTCTTGACATTGAGCAGTCTTAGTTTAATTCACTTCATGTCTTCCATCTTTATTCAATGTTCAGCTACGTTTTTTCTTCTTAGATCATCAACATAGTTTCCAACATAAATACTATATGAATAAATACGCTTCCCAATTTGTACTTGTTAGCCGACAAAACAGTGTACGAGTAAATACGTTTACGAATTTTTACTTGTTAGCCAACAAAAACATTATACGAGTAAAAACGTTCACGAATATATACTTCTTATCATTATGAAAACACTGTACGAGTAAATACATTTATCAATATTTACTTGTTAGCCAACAAAAACACTATACTTAGTAAACATGCTTACGAATATGTTATTGTTATACATAACAAAATAGTGTACGAGTAAATACGCTTACGAGTTTTAACTTGTTAACCAACAAAAGCACAATACGAGTAAACAAGTACACGAATATTTACTTGTTATCCTAAACAAAACACAATACGAGTAAATACGTTTACGAACTTTTATTTGTTAGCCAACAAAAACACTATACAAGTAAACAAGTTTGCAAATATTTACATGCTATCAAATATAAACAGTATACGAGTAAATACGCTTTCGAAATTTTACTTGTTAGTCAACAAAAGCACTATACGAGTAAATAAGTTTACGAATATGTAGTTGTTATCCAACAAAAACCCTGTACGAATAAATACGTTTACGAATGTTTACTAGTTAACCAACATAAACAATATACGAGTAAAGAAGTACACGAATATTTACTTGTTCTCCATAAGAAAACACTGTACGAGTAAATACATTAACGCGTTTGTACACAATACTGATCAAACAAGCAGCTTACGAATGTTGACTTGTTATCCATAAAAAAAACATTGTACGTTTACAACTTTTTATTTGTTAGCCAAACAAAACACAATACGAGTAAAATGTTTACAAATATTTACTAGTTATACCCAAAAAACACTGTACGAGTAAAGAAGTTTACGAATTTTTGCTTGTTAGCCAACAAAACACTATGCAAGAGCAGCAGAGAGGGTGAACAGACCAACTTTTATAGGCGTCGATTTAGCAAACTGAGGATTCCTCGAAAATGCTTAATATAAGCCTCCATTCAGCAAATCAAACGACGCCATTTTTGTTGTCACCACCCCCGTTGCTGCTTGGAACTTTCAGTTCTGAGTTAACGATGAGGTTAGATGGTGAAAATGCTTAATAGAAGGGTAAAAAAAGACGTTATTGTCGTTGGCGTTCACCCTCTCTGCTGCTATGGGTTAACTAAATATTTGATCAAGTCCGACACGATATCTCGTCCGAGGATCTGATAAATTTATCGTCACAAATCCGTGTGGGATTGACTGAGCGCGGCTAAAGAAATTTCTAAACTGATTATGGTCCATATCGCCACCGCACCAAGTTTGCCAAATATTTCTAAGAGTATGTGTATCAACTCCATTAAATACACACAGCATATTGCAGTTATCTCTGATCACTTTTGGTATTTGAGTGTAACGTTGAGTGACATATATCACATCAGTGTTTTAATGTCTGCCTCTGGAAAACATCCTAGCAGGATTATTTCGATTATCTAACATGATATCATCATATACGACTAAATTGTAAAATATTTCCGTCGATGGAGTCAATGCTAGGTGCCTCTTCAATATCGGTTATAAACTCAAAAACATCATCGCCGTTAATTTCTAGCGCGGCTTCGTTAAAATCCTTTAACACTTCATAGCATCGCTGATCATCTACGCAATCAAATACAACTTATCCCACGCCATCCATCTCGTTATCAAATTAAGTAGCAGTTGTGTTTTACCACTTCCAGATGGTCCGATTATAATCGCGCGAATAGAATTTGGTAACATTGCATGGTGTCTAATAGGTTCCCGTCGTCTCGTAGCTAAGTAATCAATTACATTCTAACTGTTATATATGAATTATGGATCTATATTGTGTGAAATGTAAGACGCGTACTGGCACAAATGACTTGACGACGATTACAACGAAAAAAAATCGATCAGCGCTTTCTTGTAAATGCGTACAATGTAGTAAGAAGAAATTTAGATTTGTTTCCGTTGATAAATCAAAGGCTTTAAAAAAAAGAGGAGGTGATATTGAAGCCAAGTTAGTGAAACTCCCAGGAACACCGTGGGCAAAATACTCAGGAGAAAAGCACCTTCCAGGGTATAGTTATTGTGGACCGGGAAGAACCAATAAAGGCTATTGATAAGGCGTGTCATGCTCATGATGTTGCTTATAAAAGCAGCAATCTTCAACACAGACATCTTGCGGATGTGTAATTAATTCATTCGTTAAATGCTATTCCTGATAAATCCTTCAAAAAAAATTGGCTTCGTGCTTGGTAAAATCAGCTATGAAAAACAAATTGATGTTAGGTGCTGGTAATTAATAATATGGAATCTATTTATTATTCTCCGAGAGGATACTGGGGAGGCAAGGCAGCAATCAATAAACTCGCTAGCGCATCAAACGTGAAAAAACCACTGCAGCGAACTGGTTATCTAAACAGGCTATATGGCAAATTTATCTACCAGCGCCTAAACGAATTAACTACTCGCATTTTGATGTTACTGGACCCAATGAAGTTCATCAAGCTGATTTATTGTTTTTACCACATGACAACGGTTACAAATACGCGTTAACGTTAGTTGATGTTGCGAGTCGATACAAACAAGCAGAACCGCTGAAGACAAAGTCGGCCACTGAAGTAGCTTCTGCATTTGAAAGGATTTATCGACGAGGCCCACTACGCTGGCCAAATCTATTACAAGTTGATCCTGGCAAGGAATTTCAAGGTGTGGTTGCATCCACAATGAAACAACACAATGTCACCATCAGACGAGGGCATACTGCGCTACATCGCGATCAGGCAATTGTTGAACGATTTAATCGGACTCATGCTGAACGGTTATTTGGATATCAATACGCGAAGGAATTTATTCAGGATAAAAGATCCCGTGAATGGGTCGAGAGATTACCAGCTGTGATTACCGCGCTCAATAACGAGATTACTCGAACAATTAACATGAAACCTGTCAACGCGATTAAGAAAGCGTCTATACCAAAAATGGAAATCCAAGGGATTTAACAAAAAGATTTCAAAGAAACAATTCTTGGTAGTAATGTCACTGTTAGGTATTTATACGGACCAGGAGAGCTTGAGGGTGGTAAGAAAAGAGCTACCGATCCTATTTGTAGCGTCACTACGCATAAGATATCCGGTATAACGCGATCTACGGGTGGAAACAATGGCGTTTCTAGACCAGCAATCTATAGACTGGATTTGACAGCGCCTCAGCGAGGATTTACTCGACAGCAACTGCAAGTGATACCCGAGGATACTCAATTACCACCGCGTGGTCTTAACTAGCACCCCGGCGTCTGTTACACTCAAGACATGTCAGCATCACGTTGTCGTTGGTATGACCAATGCTGTTATTTTTTATATCTACGGTAAATTGCCGAGGGTCTTTATCCGACCACCTCCAACTCATTATACAATTGCAACTCGCGCAGTGATTATTCTGTTGTTGTTTCAATGTCATTATTAAATCAGCATCAATGTCAAATTCTCGTTTATTTTTTTTATCCTGTTGTTTAGAACCATGTAGTTTTTTTCTGGTTATATCCTTGACGTTGGCGGCGCTGATAATATCACTTATTGCATTGTCCGTAGGATTTTCAAGGACAACTCTTCGAAGTTGATGTATTCGCCGTACTCTGGACACTGCAAGATAGACTAAATTCGACCATTCGATCCGATTGTCTATTATCGAAATAATTGTATCTGTGATAGTTAATCCCTGTGAAGAGTGTATTGTTGCTGCATAACCTAACGTCCATGGTGATTTATCAGCGCGTAATGCATCTTCAACGACACTGATATCAACCAGCACAATATCATTTAATACTAAATTTTGTCTTTGAAATCCTTTGGATTTTGGTCCTGGAATATCAACTTCAGTATTCTGCTTTCGTGTATCCGAGGGTCTATAACACATCGGCACTGGAAGTGTTGCAAATTTACACTTATGCAATTCAAATAACTTCATCTGAAGTGTGTCTCTGACTATTTTTCTACTTGCTACTATCAAATCATTCGGTATCCGCGTTTCCCAAAAATCATTCATGGGAGTTTCTGAAATTATTCCACGAGCTATTTCACATTGGATTTTATCCGGTTGTAATCTAATTAGCGCTTTGAACTCTCGTAATTGTTCATCAAGTGATCTATGGTCGGTATTAATTTCTTCATAATTGTCTACAAAACCCTTTAGCCACTCATGTGGAGATCCACCAGCAAATGGCGGTGGTTGATCGTGATCACCGCACATGACGACCTTTGTGTTTTTGTTTAACAACCATTCAAGAAATGTCTGTAATACTCTCAACGATACCGTGCATATTTCATCCCAGATTATGATTTCAGGAATGAATTTATCGCCCATTCGATCAGGAGTCCATGTATCGCCTTTCCATCGAAAGAAGCTGTGATAAGTACAGGCTTTTACTCCTCGCTGGCGAGTCTGTGAGTTGGTGTTAACACAATCATGGTTGACCGACAAAATAATTCAATTGCACGAGTTGTCTTTCCTGACCCACCACAGCCGTTTAAATAAACTGTCTTGTATCTACATATCGGATCAGATGCGGGTGGTGCATTAGAAAAATCTGAATGAATTTCAATGGGGTTACATGAAAGATATTTATCATCCATGGCAACCTCTGCGGATTCACAATACTCATGTAGTGTTTCCTTTTTAAATCGTCAACGTCCCCAATTTTCCTTGGGATCTGTGAATGCCGCTACATCCGATTTGTATTTTTTGTGAATATACATCGAATCAGTAGCTACTCTAATCGCGGTATTAGGAAATATATTTATCATCGAAAATAGATTAATAGAAGCATAGGCTAGCATAGAACTTCTCAAATGTGTGTATTGGGAATTATATCCATCACAGTAGGTAACAACCGTACCCAATTTCTCACCATTGGATAGAAAAGCATCCTTACGGGTTAGAAGATTCCCCTGTTTCGTTAAAGCTGCTACAATAAAATCGTATTCTGCGTTGTCTATGATCAACCTCGAAGAGTATTTTGCATTGTCATATCTTCCACCTTGAGTGAATTTACAGATTATTCTTCGTCCGAGATCTTTGGCTTCTTTGTTTTTATTTTCAAATAACACCCTAGACCATTTCATGATATCTTCTTCATTGAAATCTGGAAAATGCTCTCGGTGATCGTTAATTATACGATCTATATTGGGCTGTGGTAACCAAACATCCTTCTGCGCGCGATAGCATATAATAGCTTCACTAACAATCAACGATATCAGCATACCACAATCAATCATTTACCGCAATAACACAATTGGTATCCAATGTTTTTCAGATAGGTGTCTACCAATCCAAAGATAACTACACGGATGTAACCCTGTAGCGAGTTCAAATGATATCACACGAGCGAATCCGGTTAAATCAAAATCAGGTAATGGCCCATTAATCGCAACACGAGTCATCTCATATGTTGGGTGTCCAAATCGTTTAAAGTACTCAGCGCATTCTCCATACCCGAGAAAACTTCTAGGATAACACGCGGATATATCAATTGAAATCATACCATCACGTGAGTATTTTGTATTCCACAGTCCTCCATGACCAAATTCGACGCAACTCAATTTAACATCCTCGAGAAAATCACTTCGTGTTGGACGCCATGAGTTTTTTTCTCTTGCGAAGTGAGCTATCACTGATGGAATTGTGAAGCTATCCGCGAGTATTTTTTCATGGAATGAAATATCTTTTGGATTTTCCGATGAAAAATCATTAGCGACTTTTCTCATTCTAATATCCAACTCTTTAATTCGATATAATTCACCATTTGGTCTTACAAATTGATCAAATCCTATTTCGGGATCTTCATCACTTCTAATTAACGACACTGACACAGGATCACCCTTACACAGCGTGTGAATAGCATCGAATAATTTCTCATTATAAAAAACACCCCCGACAATCTCCTCAGGGATATATTTCACGATTCGTTCTCGTGGTAATATTGTTGCTGCAGCCGTCCACGCGTGTCTGTTATGATCAATAATTTCAATTGGAGCTCCTCGCGATTGATATTTCGGTTCGTATAATACTTATCCTGTTATTGTCGTTACTGATATTGGGAATTTTAATGATGCTTCTAATTTAGCTATATCAGAAATCGTTTCACCGTGCTGTTTCACTGTCAGTTCCCATTCGGTTATTTTCCTACGTCGCAGATCAGTTAGTTTATTTCCTCGGGATGCATTTGTGAAATGTTCCATTACCCGTGTTGCTACACAATTCAGTGAACTAGAACATTTCATAGGAGCTAGTTGTGCAATATATTGCAAATGGCTTATGATTGGATCAAAGACTCCGTGTAACAAATCATGCAGAAATGAATTCTGTGGGTATCATATGCAAAGCGTGAGAAACGGTTCAAAAGGTTCCCTCGCGTGCCTCCATTGCGGGGTAGGGGTTAGAGGCAAATCACAGTTGTGTCTCAGTTGTGGTGTTAAGCTTTATAGAGAGTTGAAGCGTTATTATGACAACAAAAGAATCAAAAATCCTGACGCTGTCAACGACGTTGCCAATGACAGGATTATAAAACCTGCCCAAGACTACATAGAAAGATTTCCCAATGTTATTAACCAGCCAATTAACGAATTAGACAAATCAAAGTATATTGTATACAAATGAACCAAGAATTTCAACGACATCCTGTTATTGCAAACTATGAAGCCTCTCGTGATGGTGTTGTTAGACACTGTAGACTCAAGAAGCCGGTTGGTGCTCTGAGTAATCAAGGATATTTGATGTTTAATTCTGGAGGGAAATGCATCATAATCACCGTTTCATCTATGAAGTGTTTGAATGGAATGATCAAGGATGACCTTGTTATTGATCACATTGATGGTATTAAGACGAATAATTCTTTAAATAATTTAGAAGCCGTTACACAACGCGAAAACACAAAACGAGGCGGGACTGGAAAATACTCGAAAAATGCTAGACTGATAATGTACTGACAACGAGGAGATTACATTTCGGTCCATGAATGCAGCTGGTAGGCATTTTTATATATGTGAATCCTCAGTACGAAAAGTAGCAGAGGGAATTTATAAGACCGCTTTTTCAAAACGCTTCAATAATAGTGTTCGATTTGTTTATGAGGATTAAGAAAGACAACTCGCTGGTATAGGGCGTGTGACAAATCACCAATGACATAGTTATCGTTGAAACACCGTTGTTGTGTCGTTGGTAGTTTTTGATTGGCTGTTATAATCGTCATAAATATCAACAGGATATAATCAATTATGTGTTTTGTAGGAAACAAAATTGAACACGAAGTGTTTACAAACAATTATATTCTTTTTTTTAAGTATTTTTTTAGGTATTCACTGTTAATTCAGCGCTGTCAATAATCAGAATTATACACAATAGGGAATAAAATCACACAACTCTTTGTTTGACACTTCCTTGTATTTAACAGCTTATATACTACCTCGTCTGTTATATGTTTGGGCTTTTTCTCGAAGTTCAAGTGCAAAATCAAATCACACCGTCACACGTGGTGTGAATGTTATTATTGACATTCAAACCAGGTTGATTTTATGGTTTGATTTTGCACCTGAATGTAGAATAGCCCGCGTCATCCATTGTCATTTCATTCATTTTTCATACCATTGTCATTTCATTCATTGTTCATACCATTGTCATTTCATTCATTGTAAATACCATTGTCATTTCATTCATTGTAAATACCATTGTCATTTCATTCATTGTAAATACCATAATCTATTGTTGTGTCGTCTTTATTCATCCATTGCATTGTATATACCATACCACTTATAATCTATTGCTGTGCCGTCCTTAATTAAGTATTTAATCCATTGCATTGTATATACCATACCACCTATAATCTATTGTTGTGCCGTCCTTAATTAAGTATTTCATCCATTGCATTGTATATACCATAATCATCATATAATCTATTGTTGTGCTGTCTATTCATTCATTGCATTGTATATACCATAATCATCCTATAATCGCATAATTCTTCTGGAAGTGCTAAGATGAACAACACGTTAGCACTTCCAGAATTCATTTTAGAAAAATATATAATGAATATATAATGAATTCTGAAAATATCGGATGTATTATTTCTGAAATAAATAAATTAAAAAACCAAACAATTCAACTATCACCGGGTTTAAATTGCGATCAAATAATGACCGATTTTGAGGATATAGAATATGCACAAAACAGTGGTATATCCTCTCGAAACGATATTATCTAATCAAGCGCATTCAAAACTTTATCCGTGAGAGTTTAGTTTATCATGAAGACGTTAGTGTGTTTGTACCATAATGTACGGTCGTAGAAGCTGTTAGAAAACAATTATGGGCCGAATATGAACAAAATAAACTTATTAATTCCAAGGCGAAACAGATAAAAGCTCTAATCGAGCAAGGTGAGTCCCACGCGTAGATAACTTCCGTGTATACAGGTAACGCGATAAGGCTTATACACGTGAGTTTAGTCAAACAAAACGCGGTGAGAAATCTATACTAAACTAACAATGACATACCATAAACCGTAAACAATTTCAAGGTAGATTTTTTTAAATCACTTCCGTGATGACACAGTTCACATGGTTGTAAATATAACATAGTAATTTTTTTTACTTGAAATTGCAATGAAATTCACGATGGAAACTCTTTGAGTTTCAATTGAAATTGCAATGAAAATCCAAAAAGGTTTTTTAATTCAACAATAGTGATACTCTTTCAATATGGTAGGACAATCACTAACCACACGAAATGCAAAAGAGTGGCTGAATGCTATTAATAAACTATTACCACTCCGTGACAGTGTACGTAAAAAAATACAAGAATTACAACTCCTTCAAACTGATTTTCTGCTAATACACAACAACTTTTTAAGCCGATAATCAGTGCAACTGAGGGTGTAACATCAGCAATTTCTAAACAAGAAGAAAAAAACAAGAAGAATCCTTTATACCTGTGTTAGAAAAAAATAGCAAAAAGATCTAAACAAACAAAAAAGTCTTTAAAATCACTTTCTGTCGATATAATAACTGCTGCAAGACGACAAGAACAACAAGAACGAGAACTTCAGGAAGAAGTTGAACGATTAGGTGATATTGATATTTCCTCACCACCACCTGAACCAGAAGAACAACAACAAGAACAACAAGGCGCTGTTGCAAGAAAAGACTATTCTCCTGAAAATATATTTACAGATGATGCGTTAAATAAAATCAGAGGAATCAAAACAGACTCTGAATTAGATAAATTCACCAAAGACAGCTTTAAAAAAGCGATAAGAGATAAGTATTTAAAAGACGACACGTCTAAAGATTTTGTAAAATCTTTAGAAGTTTGGGCAAATAAGGTGTTTTTAGCAAAACGCGGGAAAACTAAAATCACAAAAGAAATAAGTCATGATTATAATCAATTTCTAGCCGCGGTAAGGGGTGTCACACAACCACCACCAGTATACACAGAAGACCCAAACCCAGGTGAAATACAAATAATGGCAGAGGCTGATTCTGAGAAGGGTGCAACTGGTACAGCTAAAAAAAAAGGCAGTGGCTTAGTTGGTAACTCTTCAATGCACGCTAGCGTTGGAAACTCTTCGAGTGGAAACGCTAGCGTTGGAAACTCTTCGAGTTTCTGTCCTGGTAATATTCTCGGTGATATAGCACGATTAAAAGTACTTGTAGGGGGTAAACGACCCGGGAATAACTCACCGGAAATAATTAATGAAGCTGACGATATCTCCAGGAGGTTATTTCAAGGTGGTATCATTGATATTGCAACATATCGAGATTTCATTGAGGAGTTAGTGGAGGAAAATCGAGGATTTTCACCTACGGATTTTCATCATGGTTATCATAGCGATTAGATAAATAGCAATTGAATAGAGAATGATCATACACAACAATCATGATAAACCAACTAACGTCTACGTGGTAAACTCACGATTGCCAGAATACCGAGCATACTATGGAGATGGTCTCGGTGATATCATTGCAGGATTATTTGCAAGAATGGCTCCAAAAGTAGCGCCGCTAGCAAAACAACTATCAATGAAAGCCATTGATGTTATCAGGGATAAGGTATTAGCGCTGTTGGTGATCTTGCCGGGAAGGCGTTTTCAGCCGCAAAGGATAAATTAACAGCGTTATTTCGACGGGGAAAATCCAAAGGATTTTCAAAGAAACCAGCGGTGATTTCATCAGTGATGATTTCGTCATTGCCGTTACCATCTACTGCGGTTATGCCTGCAAGTGTTAGTAAAATAATAAATAACGCAGTAGATGAAAAACTACAGTCATTGATGACTAACGCCCAGGATAATATAACAGCAAATATGATAGCGGGAAGTGGCTTAAACAAACGTCAAAGACGTCGGTGAAAATTGCTTGCAATGAAAATCCCTTGGATTTCGCTGATAAAAAAACAATACTTACCGCCTCCAATTTACACCAGCGGATATATAATAAAATATGTTCAAACTGGTACCTGATAGTGCATTTAACATGGACGTCCCAGTACTCAAAAATGTTTCTGTACGCGATTATCAATTTTTTGCCTATCACGCAGTACAATCTAATCTTCGGGGGAGAATCGAACTTCAAGTTCATGATACCAGTAAATACCTTTTGCCTTGTGAATCCTTTATTGAAGTCGAAGGTGAACTTCTACAAGCAGATGATACACCATATGCAAAAGACCCAACTCTCTGAGTTGGTTTTGTTAACAATGGCATCATGGCATTATTTGAAAGTGCTAGATATCTCATTGATGGAAGAGAAATCGAATCTATTGAACGCGAGATTGATATTGCTACGGGAATAATCAGGTTAGCGAGATATTCTGATGACTATACTAGATCAGCGGGTCCGTCTATGATGTTCGCGAAGGAACTGATAACGGTGAGCACGTCCAATATTCTAGAGTAAAAGCAACACGAGCTACAGCAGTTGATCCAGCACCAGCCGGATATGTAAGACCAGCTGCTGAATTTGATGTCATCAATAATATTCCTAATTACAATCTAGGATTTGCAACACGAGTAGCAACGTTGCAATGACAGCGACGACATTTTGCATGCGCGATTCCAATGCATCATATTTTCGGATTCTGTAGAAACGTCAGAAAAGTTATTTATGGAGCAAAGCATACGGTAGCATTAGTGAGAAAGGGTACTGATGATAATGAAATCTGGCGCGGTGCTGGCGTTGCCGCCGGTAAGGTCATTTTATCAAAACTATCACTGTGGATGCCAGTGTTGACTCTCTCGCTGTCAACAGAAGAACGATTACAATCATTTATGGATCGGGGGGGGGGGGGGGAAGTCATTGTTGAGTTGGTTGTCAACGTCCACAGATACCATGGATTCTAATATTGATGGTACACTTATATGGCATTTAGCATCAAAACAGGGTATTTCAACTCCACGTCACATATTTGTTGCGCTACAGAATACTGCGCGATTAAATAATCAAGAACGTTCCCATATGATATTTGATCAAATTGGATGTAATGAAGTCTCGCTGAGAATAAATGGACAGCAAGAACCATCCGAGGATATACAACTTGACTATGAAATCAATAGTATAGCACGCGCGTATCATCGGTTGTTGTCGTATATGGGACGCGATCAAAATGTTGATACTGGTCTACAAATATCACAGTTGGATTTTAAAAATCTGTATCCGATTTATTACTTTTCGTTGGAACATCTCGATTTAACAAGGCAATCCGTCGTTGATATATACTTCCGAGCTCGTGTAACCCGTCTTAGTGGTATTGCTAATTATAGAGCGGTTGCTGTCATTCTCAGTGATAAATCAATGCTACTCGAGGGTGTTGGTGGACGAATGAGAGTGGTAGATGCACCAGTGGAAAATATGTAACTGAACATCCTTTAGGATTTTTTCATTAGAATCAATCTGTTTTTGTATAATGTCGTATAGTAATAGCAATGTCACGTTGACACCTGGTCAGTTAAAAAAATTACAATCCAAATCAGCTAAGCAATGAGGAACCACAATAACGCTGAAACCTAATCAAATGAATGGCGGGGCAAATAAACTGTCGCTGACAACTCGTCAAGTGAAACATTTCAATGACGCACCTGTAGCAAAAAAGGTGTCCAGGTTACTCTTTCTGCGAGCGCGATTAAAAACACGGAAAAGACTGGTGGTATATTCCCGCTGTTAGGGTTGATTCCAGGGTTGATTGCCGCAGCGGCCCAAGCGGTAGCTAAAGCGGCAGCGTTAGGAGCCGTTGGTACCGCGGCAGGAATGGCACTAAAGAAAGCAACAGGCGGATCCGTTCGCAGATCTGGTAAAAAAGGAAAGGATCTAAGACTACCAGGAACCCCGTATTCATGGTACAGCGGAAAGGGTCTGAGAATCCCAGGAACGGTTTACTAGTTCGGGAATCTTCGATTTCCAAATCAATAGTTCCCATGTCCAATTTTGATTTAATTGATGCAGCTAAAAGACTAGCTATTAAAAACTTCAGAGGTGTTTCTATGAAAGATCAGTTACCGGCACAAACTAATCATGTTGAAACCGGCATCATCAATCTTGATAACAGCTCCGGACCTGGAACCCACTGGGTTGCATACGCGATTGATCCACGTGGGATCATTTATTTTGACTCATATGGACGAGCGCCTCCGAAGGAATTTATGCGTTATATAAACAACTTAAAAACTTTTCACCTTGATAAATCAGGTGTGAAGACTTGGTATTCTACGTTACCAACACAAACGATGATTGACCCGCCCATATGTAGCAATGAAGTATTAAACGTACTCGATGCAATTTCATGGGAATCTTTGATTCCTCAATCAAGAAAACCACCACATGTGGTCGTGAATGAATATAGTAGCCGTCGCTGAAAATCCTTCGGTGAAATCTTTTAGTGAAATCCTTTGGGTTTAGAGACAGAAAGAGGATTTTTAAATAACATGATTGATATTTGGGGACGATCTTTATCAGCGCTGAAGAAACCGGATACTGGTGGAGTTGAAATCGTGGGTGTTAAAAAACTAGTCGAAGATGAAATAGCTGAAACGTTGAACCTAGCAAGTGTTGATCCTGGTGAAATAGTTGTATTTCAAGATCGTCAGGGTAAATTGAAAACTAGTAATGTCTCTCTTGATGATATTTTAGTTAAACGACGAGACGCAACAGAGAATACTATCGCGTTATTTTCCTATCAGGGTAAACTCAGACCAGGTGTACTTGTTTCAACGATCACAGATAAATTAGCAACACTCGATAACAATTATATATCCTCGGTGAATTCATTGAAATCGCTCAATGATAAGTATGACGATCATATAAATACATTTAATAAATTTACTGATTTACAAAAATCCATCACGGACAATATTGATAAACCCGTGCTAGAATCTTTTTGAAATCCACCAGTGACCACACCAAAACTCGCCTCGATAAAAGATTCTATGTTGGAACTAGCAACTCTTCAATCCGAATATGAAAAACACGTGAAACAGTTATTAACGTTTCGTAAAAAACATCATTGATAAATTTATTGGAACCCATTTGATAAAATTGAAATAACCCTTCCATGATCTGAAAACATTCAACAACGCAAAGAAGGATGATGCAGCGAGGATGATAGGCGTTGTTGAAAAAATAAAAAATCCTCATGAGAAAACCAATAATATCGTATATACGATTCAACACGATTCATTTGCGTCGACTCCCACAAACAACATTTTATACGTAACCGCAGCCGTCAAGGGTATTTATCGATTAACAATAGTATCACCGACTCAATTCAATATATCATCAAGTAGTTCATCAGTAGTTATTAATACCGTATCAACGATCATCGACAAGGATGTATCTGAACAGTTCACGATGGAACCCACAGATAGAAATTTAGTCAGAGTTTCAGTAACGTGGTACGTAGAATTCGTAGTGGATTTAAGTAAACAATTAAACTGAAAGTTTAGACTGAAAACGCAAGCAATTTGAAATCAATTGAAAACGCTAGCGCTTTTAAAATAAAATGACAATCCCTTCGGTATCTCAATATTGCTATGATCAAGTCAGAGAATTTTCAATGAAACTCAAAGCACTCACCGACGAAGAATAACCGCGGTTGATGTTACCGTGTACTCGGTGTCGGGAGTAATCACTGCTGCTGGAATAATACTATCTTCGGTTACAATGATTGCTCCGGTCGTAGTTCCAATCGCTATTTCTGCGGTGGCTACATTAGCGGGTATATTAACTGGGATCACAAAAACTATCATCGTGTAGCCAGAGTAAACTACACGATTATGTAATTAAATTTCACGTTGCATCCGCAGGATACTCGCAATTATCCTCAATGATATCATCGTCACTCGATGACACAACAATATCAGATACCGAATTCTCAGCGATGGCTCAATTGTATAAATCAAAAATGCTGAAATTAGAGCGGAATAATAATAATAATAATGTCAATATCGTCGCAAGAACTGCTTCAACAAATAGCAGAAAATACAACACCGGTGAAAACAAGCATGATATCAATAACCTCAACGCGTCCTGAATTCAGTGTGAATTTCCCGATCCCCGTTCCCGTGAAAGAGATAGCGCTAGCAAAACTGCGAGTGTATCATAGCTGGCCCAATATCAGATCGGTAGCATTTGGTGATCAACAACCAAATAATTCCTTGGTGTTCGCGTGGAAATATCGTGAAGACGGAACTCCAGACTGGAACGTTGTCTCGTTGCCAACAGGATCATATCAAATCGAACAAATCAATAACGAATTACAACGAAGAATAAAATCTATTACTGGAAAAGAATTAAAAATCGAGATCAAGTCACCCGGATATGTCGCTGACATCTATGGGAGTTCTATAAGGACAATACTGGGATGGCCTGAACTGCAACCTTCACGCGAACCTGTTAATTCCCTACCCGAACCTAAAAAATCTGATTACATCACTGACAGGATAAAACCCATCAATGAAGTAAAAAGTTATAGCGTATACTCCAAGTTGAATTTTTTTAATGAAAAGATAGAAAATCGCCTTAGATACTACACCACTCGAGAGGATAAAATAAATGAAAATTTTACAGCAATGAGAAACGATCTTTAATTGTTGTTAATATCCCTTCAATTTGGTACTCTCACACGAGACGAATTTATTAGTGTAACACAGACGGGTAACAAAAGTATCAACGACATGGAAACATTTCATTTGCAAATCATTCAAGAAATATTAGACGACGGTAATCCTAAAACGAGAACAGATTTCGCAGAAAAACATAAAATCCGTATTGAAGATATTTCCACATTTAAGCTTCCAAAATATAATGTATTTAGTTTGTAACGTTAGCGAAGGCAGCTATCAAATAAATCTTGAGCAATCAAATCAAGCTCAGCAGGAATATATTCTATATTCATTTGCACCAACGGATCCTCCAGGATTTTTAATTATTGAAGACCCAACTAATCCAGTCTTTATGCGATGTCATAATAATTCTTTAACGAGAATTAATTTCAAACTCACTGACCAATCTAATAATTTGATTGATCTGCGAGGTGAAGTTTTGCAAATTAGTCTGTTTGTGAAATCATAAATGATTTTCATCGTAAATGATTTTCATCGTAAAAAAATTGTTAACCCATAGCAGCAGAGAGGGTGATGCCAACGACAATGGCGTCTTTTTTTACCCTTCTATTAAGCATTTTCGAGGAAGCCTCGGACCAAATCAGACGCAGTTCACCATCTCACCTCATCGTTAACTCAGAACTGAAAGTTCCAAGCAGCAACGGGGGTGGTGACAACAAAAATGGCGTCGTTTGTTTTGCTGAATGGAGGCTTATATTAAGCATTTTCGAGGAAGCCTCAGTTTGCTAAATCGACGCCTATAAAAGTTGGTCTGTTCACCCTCTCTGCTGCTGCAAGTAAACATGTTTACGATTATTTACTTGTCATCCCTAACAAAATACTGTACTATTGTTTACATCGTACCGAATAAAATCTGTACGAGTAAAGAAGTTTACGAACATTTAGTTGTTATCCAACAAAAACACTACGAGTAAGCACATTTACGCATTTTTGAATCATAGTTGTTATTTAATTTCTGCTATCTCTCAAAGGAGACCATTATCATCATCTTAAAAGGTATCGCTGGTTTCTTGATTTCTTAAGTTAATTATATTGTTGTAGAGTTACAGCTTCACTCACTTTATTTCCAGCACTGGCACTCTTCTATAGTAATCACTGTATTATTGATACTGACATACATTAACCAGCCTAGAAATGGATGAACATAAAATAGAGTACATATGTTTTCGGTTAAGCAGGATTTGTTAGTTATAACAGGTATATTTTGGTAAAATCATTTGAGACTTTATTCTTTTGTAATTGTGAAATAAAGTAATTTATTTTAAGTGGACGTTTTGTAACTGTACAGATTGGAATATTAAATGCCCTTTAATAACATCAACACCGGACTATTTGGTGCTGCATTTAAACCAAATAGTTTTTACATATATAAAGATCTAATAAATGCCATGACTCACCATGTTACGAGCTGGAAATCAATACACGTGATCGTACATGGGACGTACAAATTATGCAAAAGGTAAAATCCATGCAGTTTAGATACATATTGGAACTAAAACATTTATAAAGAATGGAAACCATTGAATAAAGATATCATTTATATTATCGGTCTATATCGGACAACATGAAGATATTAATTACTCAATACCTCAGTATGCATTGCGATATCATAAGATGGTATCAATACAACGAAAAAAGTCTGTATTTCCCGCAGGAGGCCAACAAACATCGACTACACTATGCCAACTGGAAATACCAAATTGTTGTCCAGACAACAATTGCGGAAATCATAAAGGCGCTAGCTATGTCTGGTGCTACACTGACTACAACAACATCTGGTTTTACAGCTGTATTACACATTGCGATACTGACGGAAAGCAATACCATTGGTGTCAATATGTAGATACATTGCAATCTTTTAGCAATCATCAAGACAAAAAAGTCGAAGGAGGACCATATCTTGACAAATACCAATAAAGTCTGCTCAACGACGAAGACAATGACATAATCGATAATCGATTACTGGTACTATATACATTTGGATGGATACAGGGGCTATTGTTGTGCACTGATTCGTCCTTATTAAACACATGGTTTGATCCATAATTAGCTATTTATCGAGTGATACATAATTGACACTAAATGGGAGTATAATACAATAAAGCAGTTACAAAATAACAGTTCAATAACAAATTTAAACTCCCAGGACATTACAAAGCAAGGTAAATACACTATGATATATATATATATATATATATATATATATATATATATATATATATGCGTCTGTGTGTGTTCTTGTAATTGCATATTTATCATATTATTAGACCATCTGTCATTAAACATATTTCGTATTCTAATAAATTCCAAAGCTTGTAATCTTAAGTTAATAAACATATATAATATTGTTTAAATGCATTATACTTTGCTGCAATTGATGTTTCCTGATATTCGTTTTAAATATGTGAAAGATAAATACTACATCAAGTAGATAAACAACATACTGTGCTTATAAAATAAAATTAAGTCATTTATTTCTATGATAAAGCAAACGACTCGTTTCTTCCATTGAGTTTCATTCTTTTACAGTTACTATATAAATTCAAGCTTAATTGCAATTACAGTTTATTGATTTTTTAATAGAATATCTGTTTGTTTTTGTAAAATAGTATCCTATTAGTAAGTGTGCGAGTTACATGGATTTAACTACGTTATCTACGAATGACCTCCCGCGATATTATGATCCAGTGTTAGAAAAAGATAGAAAAAGAACTTGAGAACAGGGAATGAATCTTGAGAAGAAATGATACAATTTCAACTTAAATGATATGGACCTGATCGCATCACCTTCCCCTCTGCTGTCTTGCAACATTCCGTTTTGTCCATTCTCCTTTTCTGAATGCCTCGTCCTTCTAAGATTTCCTAAATTGTAATCTCAGCACGCCATGTTCCTCTGTCAGAGAACACTCATAACTTCATCATTTTCCTTATTTTTTCGGACTTCGTCTCCTGACTGTCGATTTCCCTTTCCTTCAGAAAACGGTTTTCTTAATGCTGTTAACTTTGAAAAGTGTGCATCCAGTACCAAACATTGTCTTTCTCGCAAGACAGACACATGGTACCTTCCTTGTTTAAGGAAGAAATTACTATTCTTGATTATGCTTCCCCTAAACCCTATCTTCTGTCTCTCATGAAAAGTTCGGACTAAAGAATTTCGACCATGATTTTCAATTGAAAAACCCATTAATTCCAAGATGTAAGCCTTATCTTCATTCGGTCTTTTAGAAGCAGTGGTTTCTCAAGACTATACATACATTCAATCACTGGATTGGGAGATATGACCCTTTTAATATCACCGAAATGCGACTTCTACGGAAACAACCCCTTATGCACGCGCGAGCTTACGACGTCAGAAGAGGAACCTGCAGTTGCCTAGCAACATGGTTACTCGTTGTGACAGTCAGAGCGAACATGAACCAGAATTGGTATAATCTTCCTCTTCGCTTGATGAAAATCACTGATAGCCAACAAAAAATTCCAAAATGAAAATCCATTGCTAGTACGCCACCAACCAGCCCAAATAAGCCCAAAAGAAATGAATGTCCAAACGAATGAAAAAAAATAAAAAAACACCAAACCACTCAGGAAAAAATGAAACAAACAAGTCAACAGGACAAACAACAAAAGCAACAACAATTAATATTTATATATACACAGTCATAAATAACTTTATTTTAATCATGTTAAATTCAAAAATGTATTAAAAAACTCAGCATCAATATATCTTTAATAAATACAAATGAATTAGATATTACAAAAACAAACCAAATCATCAAAACAGCAGATAACTATGATTTTGATTTTGTAAGCTTTAATAAACTACACCTGTCACAAAAAATATTAAACTAACAGGGGACAAAGAAAATTCTCTCTTTTCCCCACACATATTAAAGAAAAGGAGAGATACTCAAGAGTTGGGATTATCATCCACAACAAATGGGTAATCTCCATATGGAATATAATATAACCACCAAAATAATTTACAGGGAGAGTTTTACATTTAAAATGTAATGACCTACACATCATAAATGTCTATGCATCATCTACCAATAATTAAAACTAGAATTATACGACAGCCTAAACAAATACCATCAACCCTACATTACAGAAAATGTTTTAAAGATAGGTGCTCTTAACAACATTACTGCCGAACGTGACAGAACAAACATAATAAACATTACGGACAGAAGATTTCAAGATCACAAGAATGCACTTGTTATAACCAACAACCTCGTTGACACTTATAGACATAAATACCCAACGAAACAAACTAGAATATACACACACATACAAGTATGGTAAATCTAGAATTGACAGGAAAGTTTTTTTTGGCAAACGTTGGACAATTTGTTTTACAAAAAACAAATTCAAGAAATAACAGATATAGAACAAAATAGAGCAGAATCCAATGGACCTTAAATAGACTTGGATAATATATGGAGCCGATGCAAAGATATTAAGGACCAAACCAAATATGGTAACATATACCTATATTTACGCAATGCAGGGTTGATACAAGAAAATGCCTACTGCAGAAATATAATACACTACATACTCAAGTGTCTGCTATGCGACTCCGCACAAGACAGCAAAGAACAAATACTACTAGAATGCAATCTATTAGCTATATATGAACGAAAAAATGTAAAATGAAACGCTTATGCTACATAACTGGAAATTCATAATGGCTAGTTCACCAACACCAGTTTTACAGCACCATATCAAAACAAAACTTATAGTAAAACACAAACACAAAAGACACGTATATATCATGGATAGTCTTAAAGGCTAGTTTTAAAAATACCAGTCCAAACAAAAGCTACAAAAAAACAACAAATTTACAGTTAAATACATGTAGAAAACACAAACTGGAAAGCCAAAATGGCTAGTTTTAAAACACCAGTTTAGTAAGCTTTTGTATGTATTTATAAACATGAATAACACTAGACTGTTAGCAGATCTACAGCACAACAATACTAGCAGGTTGCTTCCACGCGAAGTAAACGCAAAAAGCAAACGAGAGACCTTCCTTCTCTATTAATGAAGTTTACTGCATCTGTGGTTATATATATACCGATGCAGTTTCAAAGGAAACATATCAACTCAATAAATTAAGAAAACTAATATGACCTATCAAAGTAGAATGGTGGGTATCAATGGTGAGAAAGTCAACAGTTGACATCTAAATATAACTCACTTGCCTTTCTCCTTCTCACAACCAATTAATAAACAAGCTTGTCACTATGAACAAAATTGTATTAATCATACTAATTGATGGAATTGGTGGATATATCCCCTTCCAATATATATTCTGTTAATAGCTTTAACAGAGGACTACATGTTAGAAATTTCTAAAACATACGACAAAATCAATGGCTTTAATGACGAGACGCTTCACGCTTGACAACGATACGCCAATGGTTTCTTGCAATGTTGCGTTCCTCTTGCGACGTCATACTGCCTGATCAGTTCACGGAAACTACCGAAAGTGTACTTGATTTACGGAGAATATTCATGACATTTGAAAATAATATCTAGTTATCCGTTGATCATATAGTTTCAGAACCAATTTAAGGTTCACTGTTTATTCAAAATGCGATAATTCAAAAAAGGTATTGTAGTCACAAGCAGTGATTTATGCAGAATCATTCTTTAATCTCATTATATATTTAGATATATTATTCCATAAACTGATTGCAAAAACAATATATGGTAGGAAATCAAGAGAAAATATGTTTTTGTTTCAATTTCGTCACGGTTTATAGCGTTGGTGGTTTTGAGAGATTTGCTATTGCCGATTATGCGGATGTATTAATGAGACGATATTTCTCATCCTTACTGAACATTAGTCATTTTATAATGTTTATGCCCTAATGTAAAGCGTTCGAAACTCATTCTGCTAGCTCATAGCAATGAACCTTTCTTATTTCTTAACACAAGGAATTCTCTGGACATTTTCGTCGGTACATGTTTACTCATTTTATGGGGGAAAACGTCTATATATAAAATGTATGCGTAATGTTATGTGTCGTTTAGCGTGAATTACCAATCTAACTTTTCGAAAGGCGTTATAATGGATCATACCAAATGTACTCCTGCTGGAGTGCAATTATAATGCAGCCATGTTCTTCGTCAATGCAACTAAACATAGCACAAGCACAGCGTGTGTTTTCTTATTATCAAATACTTGATTGTCTTCGTTATCATATGCATTATCTCTAAAAAGGTAAAACAATTAATATTGTCCATATGTAATAACGCTTCTTGAGAAATAAACATACGGATTTTATCTACGGCGGTGACTGTTTTTTTTCAGCGTACTATTTTCCTCTCTTACAGAGAAACCCAAAGCTTGTTGTCGCTCCAACTGCATTAACAGATAAGACTAATGTGTTTGAATTCATTTTGATAATTAAGTTTAGTGTGTGATAATCGTGTTTATGCTGAAGTTTATTCAAAATTCAATAAACTAAAATTGCAATACAGCTAGCCTTACGTTTGTAACTAAAATTGATTAAAAATCAAACTACTGTTTGCTATATTGCTGAACATATTTATATTTATATTTATGTATAGGAATGTGATATTTTAACCCTTTTTGATTTTTCGATTGTTTCTTAGTTGACACCTTAGACATAATGCTTTATGGATTAGCAAACATCAACCTTCCCATGCAGGGAAGGACATCGGGGAGACGAACCAAGGAAAATATTATGTCAATTAAAGACCTCGTTAGACAGATTGGCACGTTTCAGATAAACATAAGTTATAGGCTACATTGTACTCCTCGTGCTGGACGCCAGTAAGAACTGATTTTCATATTTTCTGTAGTAATGTACATCCAGTGATACCTTTAATTTGATTTTAAAGAGGGTTTTGTTAGAAAAACTTACATATCACGTAGCACTAATACTCAAAGTGACATGCTTATAAATTATCAACCCCAACACAGCATGTCAAAAATATATTGCTACCAATAACGGATTTTAAACGAATATACTTAATTAAGTTTCCTTGTAAATATCAGACGCACTACAATAATATCACAGAGAAATACATAACACATAAAAATGCTTTTGATACGTGAAGCAAATCAAATGAAGAAACTTAATAATCCTAACACTTATCCTTATCTAGTTTTTGTTTTTTTAGATATTTCTGCTGTAGTTTTCAAATACTTAAACGGACAAAACTAATGATTTTATTATAGAAACTTCATTACTTTATTTAAACAAGTATTAGAAGTAAAACACAAAATTATCATCTCGATCAAAGCATGTCAGTAGTATCTTCCTTACGATAAAGTACTTTAAACGGAAATACATTTTCCTGTTGCATTATTGTACTTGTCAGCCGCGTTATAATAATATCCTTGAAAAATAAATGACTCATATAAATTCATTTTAGAGGGGATGCAAATCAAATGAAGAATCTTAATTAATATTTCTAACACTTATCATTGTACTAAGTCTTGTTTTGGAATATATTTCTGCCCTGTTAAGTTGTAATTTTTAACTACTCAAAATGAAAAATCTAAGGATCGTTAGAAAAATATATTTACTTTATTTAAACAGGTATTAGAAGAAAAACACAAAGATAGATCTTTTTTATAAATGGTTTCGACAATGTGACATGCAAATTGCCAATCTTCTTAAAAGCAATGTCTTGGACCTTCAAGACTATTTTGAATTCTTGATACATATTTTGGCAAGACGTGTATATATTCAGAGGGACTATATACATAACAGAACAAGAAATCATTTCTGTATTTGCATTTTAATATCCATAATCAGTTGATATGTATACGATAATAGGTTTTCTTTACCAAAATACAAATGATTGTTTGCCGTTTGATGATGAACATTATTACTTTGATATAAATAAAAATAAAAAATGGACGAATTATGCGGGTAACGAACATTCTATTTGAACATATAACTGGAATACACTTAACAGAGTTGTTAATCACTGAGTTATGATGAGGTCACAAGGATTTGGGATAACTTGCATATATACACAACTTTTACATATTGCCTTTAATATAGAATATTTTGTAAATATATTTGCCACTATTTATAACAAGAAATGTGTTATTACGTTTGAGTTAGTAACAAGAATTAATTATATGTATATATATTGGAATGTAATTTACACATTTGGGATAGTAACGACAAGCGTTTTCCTTCATGGATTGGGATATGTAACTAATACATTTAAGATCGTAAAGATATGTATATACGTTTATGAGGTTTGGAAGGTACTTTATAATTTTGAGATAATAAAGAGAAACATTTTCTGCTTCTAGGATTTGGAATATAATAGAATGTAACTAAAACATGAGATAGTAACGGCAGCAATTTCCTAAATGTTAGGGACGTAATTGATACTTTAACCTAACAACGATAAATATTTTCCTGTCGGTGTTTTGATTGTAATTGATGCAACTGATTTAGTACAAGGGCAGTGTAGATGCTCTATCTGTTCGGGAAATGGACGAATCCGTCCATATACGAGTTTCCTGCCGCTGCAGGTTGGCTTTGGTTCGCCAAAGGGAGTAAACCCTAAAGGAAATCCGGAGTAGAAACCCTCAGGCAGATGGACGATGTACTTCATCCCCGTCTGGCAACTCAATAGTCTAAAGAGGGATGGGCTCCGTCAGACGACTTTTGCTTAAGACACACTGATAATGCTGGACAAATCTGAAGTTATCATAACGGATCGGTCGTCGCCTGGGTCAAAAAGGACCGCTCCTGTCGTTGTCGACCAGGACGAATGTGACAAGTGTGCTACTGGTACTTTGCATAAAATAAGGGCAATAGAAAACGTTGCCATCGCCACCTGGAAGATTAGAACTCTGGCGCAAACTGGAAGACTCCAAGAGTTGACACACGAGATAGAACACTACACATGGCACATACTGGGACTATCTGAAGTAAGATGGAAACCCTAGGAGAGCACCAAACTGAAGATAGGCATATATTATACTATAGTTGAGAGTTGGTAAACAAAGCCATCAAGGGATATGTTCTTGAATGTCACCCCATATCTAACACTGTAGACTCACACTGTAGACCCAGAGGTGCTTGCAGTTCCAAACTCCACAAATAATGATGATTTCCATATTCCAAAAGAAGTGGTCGAGTCAGCAATAAAAGCACTGAAAAATGGAAAATCAGCTAGAGTAGACAACATCCCAGCTGAACTTATCAGGAATGGTAGGGAATCAGTGATAGAACAACTAACAAAAATTTGCAAACAAGATTTGGGTGACAGGCGAATGGCCAACACAGTGGACCCGGTCACTGATTATAACTCTCCTTAAAAAGGCAATATACAGTTGTGTCAAAATTACAGAACTATCAGATTTGATCAGCCCTGCTAGTAAGGTGATGGTGAAGATCATCTTAAACAGACTGAACCCACGAGCAGGGTTCCGGAGTGGAAGAAGCACAACAGAACAAATTTTCAATCTTAGGGTTCTGTGTGAAATGTACTCTCAACATCAACAAGACATCTATCATGTGTTCATAGATTTCAAAAACGATTTTGCTTGAGTGTGGCATGAAGCATTGTGAGCCACAATGAAGAAGTTCAACATGGGTCAAAAGTTGACCTATACCATGAAGCAGCTGTATGCCAAGGCTAACCATTGCAGTAATTGCTCACGGTTATAGGGTAAATGATTCAAGATAACAATTGGATTACGGCAATGCTGTCTCCTGTCACCCAAACTTTTTCAACATCTACTTAGAGCTCATCATGAACGAAGCCCTGGAAAATCACTGTGGGACAGTCCGCATTGGAGGGCGTAACATCACCAATCTCCATTTGCAGACGACACTGATGATCTTGCAGGATGTGAAGCTGCGCTTGCTTCCTTAGTGAAGAACCTGCATGAAACATCTTCCAGATTTGACATGGAGATAAGTGCCGTGATAACAAAGCTGATGACAGATAGTGGCAAACAAATCTCAACCAAGGTTAAAGTCAGAAGCAAGGAACGGGAAACAGTGGGCCAATTAAAATATCTTAGTTCCGTCATCACGGAAGAGGGATCAAGAGCAGAAAGTTTGTCACAAGCAGCACAAACAACCTGAAACAATCCTTGTCAACGATCAAAAAGGTATGTGTGAATTGATGTGCTACACATAATTGTATGAACACGAGTTAATAATCCTAAAGTTTTGAACATGCATTTGTTTTCACATTTTTTAAATGAAACGTCTATGTTTGTATATATTTAACTGAAACCCACAAACTTTTTCATACATATTTCCACATATATTATTACACAGTATACTAGTAACTTCATTCGGTGTGATGGTATCCTGCTATCCGAACCAATAACACTATCTTCAACTTCACAACTACTCAGACATTTGATTTAAACTGGTACCCGCCTCTATATGGAAAGCAATTTCCATATCACTTATATTAAAAGTATGAGGAATTTGTGACATACATACTCCCTGAAACAAGTAAGTTAACAATCCAAACTGTATGAGTGTGTTGATCTGTTGCACATGAGTGCTGTGAACAGGAGTTAATAATCTTACCAGTTTGAACTCGCATTACGTTGATATCATAAAGGCCTGATAATATTGTTCTATGTTCATCACGAAACATTTTACTAAATACTTGAAGCTGATGTAATGTCCTTTTTGCAAGGGCATAGTCTTTATAATATCATGTTTAATTACCAAGTATTTTATTATTTGATTGAATAGGAAAGAAAACACATTTCTTGTACATCTGAACAATTTTATTCCTGTACTATATTTTGTATGGTATTTATCAAACTAGCACAATATAACCCATTTTTTAATTCGCAAAAAGTAAAACTTCTGTTGATTATCATTTTTAAACGAATGTTTTCATTACTGTATCATCACTATTGCATAGCAGTTAGAATGTTTTTATGTATGAGCTAAGATATAGAATTGCAGATGGAGAACCAAACACTGCAAGTATTGCTTCACCTCAATTCATAGTTTTACATTCGATGTTATGCGTTTATCTGCAATGAATGACCAGTACTATTCCAATGTTGAGTTTCCGACAATGTCAGTACAGCCGCAAGTCAAGTATTAAATCATTAATTTAATATTTAGGATTTTAAAAATATTCCAAACTCCCGTGGAGATCCTTCTAGTAGATTATTCAATTTCTGCCTTCGTTTTGTATAGTAGTGTAGACTACGCGCTCTATTGTAAAGTACGCGTTGAGTAGTAGTGTTACCTACGCGTTCTATTATAAATTACGCGTTGTATATTAACGTAAAATACGCGTTCTATTGTAAATTAAAACTTATAAAGTAAAGTAACCTACGCTTTCGTCAAAAACTTCTTGTATCCGTTATTCATCATTATACTATTTTCCACCTGCGGGTTCGTTGTTGTATAATTGGCCCGACGTGCCTCGCCACGTGTCGTAAAAGGCGACTAAGTAGAGGCAACCTGTTTGCCATTAGTAGCGACCCGTGTCGGAGAAGGAAAGGATCCTGGTAGTTGCAACACACTACTTTGGCCTCTACTTCTCTTAGACGGGTGGTCGAGATGTGCCCGGTCTCGACAATTCGGCTCGTCACGCCGAGCACTAGGAGGTCTTTTTTACTTACTCATCTTATCTTTATTTCTTGTATCTTTCTTGATGCCACCGTTGCCCCTACATTCTTTTCCTTTAGCTTTCACTTTTCCAAGTTTTAGAAGTCACGGGGTGAAATTAAAGACGAACATTTCAAAACCAATGCATTCAGAAATGCCACCACAGGAAAAATGTATGTTTTGAATGTGATAAGTTTACAAAACCTTTCAATACATTTCCCGATGTAACAATTCAGTTCATAACGTACGTTCATAAATACCATCATATTAAAGCTTCCAATTTCTGAGTCTACATGATAACAATTAGTTTTAATAATATAGACAGTCTTGTTGACAGATGTATAGAGGAAACCAATTAGCGCCCAGACAGTTGTTGGTCCTACATAGGCTGAAAGCATTCGATTGCATTACAGACCAATGCGTCTGGTATTAACTTCCTTAATGGGTCTTTCAAACCCCAGCCTTCAACAGAACTAAAATTGCATGAAAAAGATTTTAATTGTTTCATGCACAAATATGATAGACCCTCACAGTATTTCTTTTGTCAAAATTTAACAATTATAATCTAAAAACCTGGGTCGGCGAAACACATATATACTATATTTTATGTTCATCCCTTTCTAGGTTGGTTAACGTATGTCGATATAAGTAATACCGTGAGAACCACCGCAAAATGCCTGCCAGATTTTGAGCAATAGATACTGAAACTGTCATAACCCTACTTAATCCACTTACGAAATCACAAAAACAGCGAGAGTTTACAACGCCAGTATTATAGTCTCGTTTGAGGAAAATGCTACATTTACATCGGTAACTATGTTATCAAAAGTTGAAATGACCACGATTATGATTTTGAATGGTACAAATGTTCTGCATAATAACAAGCAAACATACATTAACATATTTACTCGTGCGTTATTGTTTTCAAACTATATTGACTATATAGGAAGAAGAGAAAGTCGCTTCAGAATCCGGAATAGAGAATGTGGGCACCTCAAAAATTAAACAGCACAAGCTGCGTCTCTTTCAGAGAGAGTAAATTATTAATCAGGTGTAAGATTTATCAAACATGTATGTAATAACTCTTTCTAAGAGTACGCGGGGAATTTATATCATATTACTGGACAATCCGAATGGAAACAACTGTGTGTGCATCAAGGATATCTAACCTCTTCCAAATATACATAGAAGATATTAAATGACCAAAGACGTAATATTACATTTATGACACGATATGCATCCTTTTCTACCCATGGCAGAAACGCCTGTTAAGGGTAATCAACTAGTTTCATAAATATTAAATCATTATCCTTTTGAGATTAAGTCGTCACGTATTTAGAGGAAATGGTTAATTCTGACTCGGGGTATGCTGTTTTGTTTTATAAAAGAAGATGTTTGATGCACTTTATAATTCAAAGAGCAGTTTGCCGTCTAAGTCAACATAACATGTGTTACCAATTATAATTTGTGACAACGGGATTTCATCTGAACGCTCCGCTACAGTTTGACGTCACAAGATTTTCTACTATTTGACTATATTAGTTAAAGAGTTATATAGACTGATTATATTATCTAAACTTGTTTAACCTAAGGTTTCTAGATTTATGACAGAAGAACACGTGTGACACGGAAATAAAAAATATTTAAATAACTTGAATAATGACAAAGCAATAAATTCCTAATTAAACCTTTTATATTTAATCGAAATATTGGATTAATTTACAATATAAAGCACAAATGTAGTAATGAAAACAATGCAAATTAATGTCCCTACAAAAATGCAAAACAAGGGGTGCATGGTTCACACTTGTTTAGCAATAAAAGAAGAATATATTGTACTCAGCAAAAAAACTTGTAAAATTATTACTCATTTCGTAAAATGAATTCACGCAGATTGTGACATTAGGCAAACAAACAAAAGGACATATGTACAACCTATCTTTAGAGTTCGCAAAGATAGAATTGGTTTAATGGTCCCGAATATACGCCGTTGACTACATGAATAAATGCAACGATATTATACTCCGTCATCAGCACACTTTATTTCAGCGCCTCGTCTGCTACAATTCAGCTTTACACGTTAAAAGACGCAACCTTTTCCCAATTGCCAATCGGAATATCGATTCAAAAATGACAACCGAACCAGTGATAGTAATTGTAAAATAACAACATTTCCATAAGGTGGAAATAGAAAACTAAGCACTGTCTTTGCTAATCAGTAAAGGGAATACTGCCCAATACTTGCATGGGCTAATTGGGACACCCTATAAGGAAAGGATACCGACTATGTAATATAAGTATTGCTCGAAACGTTAAGTCACTGTCGATATTTTGCCTGTTCAGATTGCACGTCTTAATGGTATCAGGTAAAAATTACAGAACTGGTTAGATGTATTACATTGAATGTTAATTGTTAGAGCAGTAGTAGAAGTTGTGAACCGTACAAAATTTTTAAAGGTATCTGTTTGTCAAACCAAGGCCTCCTCCTAAACCGAAAAAAATGTGAAAAAGCAGAACTAAGGCTTCTGACCAACCGAGACACATATTCATAGTCGCGTCCTTAATGATGTACAAATTAAGTCATTTATATCACAATAATGTTAGAAGAATCGTTAACAACTAGATTAGCTTGAGAGAGATTAGCTGCAATTAAAACCATTATACCCGTTCGTGATTCTGTCAGCGAAACATTCCAACAGCGACAGGAATCTAAATTGAAATTACAACAGGTGCTAAACAATTATTAAAACCTCCTATTACATCTACTGAAAAAGCTCCAATAACTACTGAAATAGTTATATTGGAAGATATTAGGGATGAGGAGGGAAGAAAAAAGTAGTATCCCAGTGTTAATACAATTAGCTGCAGCTCAACCTCAAAAAGCTGCTGCTGACCCTATTTAAGAATAAGAAGGTTCTTACTTCGAGGGGAATTGCAAGTGGTGTTTCTCCGAATAAAACTCGCGGAAGTGGTCTTTTTGCCTGTCCTAATAATATTCAATGCAACATAACAAGATTAGAAATTCTCATTGGGGGGTAAACGAGCTTGAAATAACTCACCTTAAATAATTAATGAAGCATCTCATATCTGTAGACGTTTTTGTCAAAGTGGCATCATGAATATCGGTGTATATCTTGAATTTATTGATGAACTCGTTGATGGTTATTCCAGTGATTGATCGTCACCACATTAGATAAGTAAGAATTAGATAAGATGATCATATTCTATAACCACTATAAACCAGCTATTACTTACGTAGTAAATTCAAAATTGCACGTTTATAAAATATTTTTAAAAGATGGTATCGGTGATGTTTTTCAAGATATATTTGCAAGAATGGCTCCAAAAATGGCACCAATCGCAAAACATTTATCGATGAAGGCTATTCATGTTATTCGTTATAAAGGAATTAGCGTTATTGGCGATGTTACCAGCAAGGCTTTCTCTGCAGCTAAGGAAAGACTAGCCACCTTGGCCCTACGATTAAAACCACCAACAGTAAAATTACCATCTACGGTGATTATGCCCGCAATTATTAGTCAAAAAAGCATCATTAAATAGCATTGCTGAGAGATCATAGATCCCATGCGCGATTTACATTGAGAAATATATGATAAAATGTTCAAATCTTCACCCAACCCAGCATTTGATAAAGACGCACCGGTTCTCAAAGATAAATCTGTACGCGATTATCAGTTTTGTTCCTATAATGCAATACAACCAGATAGTCGATCAAGAATCGAACTTCAAGTTCTAGATACAAGTAAATATGTCCTACGCACTTAAGCTTTTATTGACGTAGAAGAAAAAACTGGTAACATATGTTGCAGCTAATACACCATATGCAAACAATGACCGAGTTGGTTTTGTAAACAATGGTACTATGGCGTTATTTAGTAGCGATAGATATATGATTGATGGATGAGAAATTGAATTTATTGAACATGATGTTGATGTTGCTACAACAATAATTGTTTAGCTAGATATTCTGAATATAAACAAGACCTGCTGTACCATCTATGATGTTTGCGAAGGATTTTACTGATCATGCTGATAATGCTCAGTATATCAAATTACGGACACTACTTGCTACTGCATCTGATCCTCAACCCGTTCATTTTGAACATGAAGATAGATCAGGTGATGTTTTTGATATTATAAAAGATAGTGATACTAATTTCAACGTATGACTTGCAACACGTACAATAATGTTGCAAGGAACTAGTAGTGTATTTTCATCCGCAATTCCACTATTTCATTTTTCGCCGATTTTGCAGAAATATTCGAAAGGTTATCTTTGGAGCACAAGAAAGTAGTCATCGTGCGAAAAAATAATTTTAGTGATGCAATCTGGCGAGGTGATGGTGTTGCTGATGGTAAAGTAATTCTAACAAAACTCTTATTGTGTATGCCAATAATGACTCCATTAATCGCCGCAGAAGATAGATTATTATCATGTATGAATAGAGGTGGCAAATTATTGTTATCGTGGTCATCAGGTACGACGGATACAATGACGAGTTATGTTGATGGTGCATTTACGTGGCATATGGCATCAAAACAACGTGTTTCTGCGCCTCGACATATATTTGTTGCGTTACGGGATAAAGCACAATTAGATTCACAAGAAAACAGCCATATGATATTTGACTAACTGGGTGTTAATGAAGTCTCGATGAGGATAAACCGCCAACAAGAACCATAGGAAAATATTTTACTTAATTATGACCAAAACCAAATAGCACGCGCATATCATCTTTGTATGACATTATGGGACGTGATAAATATGTAGATACCAATTTACAAAAATCAAAATTATATTTTATAAACATATATCTAAGTATTACAATTGCCTGTAAAATCTCGATTTAACCAGAGGTGACATACGATTCCGAGCTCGTGTAGATCGGGGTGCAATCATACTCATACTTAGCGACAAATCGATGCTACTCGAAAATGTTGGTGGTCAAATGAGGGTAGTTGATGCACCAGCGGAAGACATGTAACACAGATAGATCTTTCGTAATTGTTATCAATGTCATATAGTCACGTTAGTGTTACTCTGACTCCTAGTTAGATTTAAAAATTACAGTCGGATTCAGAAAAAATCTGCAACTACAATATCGTTAAAACACATTCAGATCACTGGTGGTCCAAATAAACTATCACTGACACTTGAGATTAAGCATGTAAATGATGCTAACAAGGATAATAAGTGTTCCGGTTACTCTCTCTCTCTCTCTCTCTCTCTCTCTCTCTCTTTCTCTTTCTCTCTTCCTGTCTCTCTCTCTCTCTCTCTCTCTTTCTCTCTTTTCCTCTCTCTCTCTCTCTCTCTCTCTCTCTCTCTCTCTCTCTCTCTCTCTCTCTCCCTCTCTCTCTCTCTCAACATGAATTCGAATATAATAACAACACTTGGTAATCCAACAACGGACAGTGACGCTGTGAAAAAAAACTAAGTAAAGAATAATCTATCAACGCTGCGAGACGAATGAATTTAAAATCAAAACAAAAACCTAACAACTCTGTGAGCCAAATATTAAAACACAGACAATAAACTAACAACCCTGCGAGACGAATATCTAACCACATATAATGAACTATCAACGCTGCTGGCTGAGGATGAAGTTCATGTAGGCGCGTTTGCAAATCTCCGTAGGAATCTTAGATAAACGGATGAAATCGCAGAAAAGGTTTATGGCACTCCGCCGGCGATCCCCATGAAAAAGTATTAATACAACCAGTGCAATGATAGATAGAGGAGTCTTGCATGTAGAATTTGTAATTAATTTAAGTAAATATAAAAATTCATGTTCAACAATATTGATACAATCAAGTGCGTGAGTTTCAAACTAAACTGAACAATCTTACCCGTTTTGACATAATTGTGTATTTGGTTTCAAGTGTTATTGCTGGAACGGGTATATTCTTAACAGCGGCAACAATGATTACAACGGTATTTGTTACAATCTGTATTTCAGCAGCAACAACAATTAGATTTACTGAATCGGTACGGGTATAGATTTAACCCAAACATTACGCTGATGAAATTTTTTTTTTTTTCTTTTTTGACTCCTTGATTTCGACATTTAAGATTTTTCATAGTGACTTGTTTGCAAAGTTGCTCCATCGAGGTAAATCTGATCACTAGATTGGTCAGTAAATTTAAAACGTATTCTCATTAATAAATTATGAAACCGAATAACAATATCAGTTCCTGGTTCTTGAACTATCAGAAACCCAGGTGGAGCCAATGGTGTAAATTAATATTAAATGTATCCCTGCTGGTTTTGATTTGATATTTCGAGATTTATTTGATACCTTCTATCAACAACATCACATACTAGATTTACTGCGATCACCAAGGAAATATTGACACTTCCAGATGATGTATGCATCCCACCTCCGCTTTGGTCATAAGAATGCTTGAGAATGCCCACAGAGGGTATTTTTTACATGCAACGAGTATCAAAGGAACATTTTTATTGATCAGACCGATGAGTGATTTTTTTACCTGTCCGGTTGCAAGTTCAGGTATAACAAATGTCTGTAATTGTTCTTCGGTTATTTTAAAATTTATCGTTTTATGTTTTATTAGATTATGTTATGTGAAGTGTTATCGAAGCGAAGGTCTTCAGCTATAACTATTAACTAATTAAATAACAGTTACTGAGTCATGGAGGGGAGGCACATTCCTACGGGTAAAAATCTTGAGAATAACGCCAACATATCTTTGTCCAAGTTACTATCTGCAGTTTATATGAGCCTTTATGGTGCATATATTTGCAACAAGAAGCATACATCTTCAAACAATGATGTACTAACATGGTAAATAATATAAGGCAGTACTTATCTTATGTTGTAAGAAAATTGATAACGACTCATTTGGTAATGGAAAGACTAGTTTTGTTTCCGAAACTATGATTTAGACTCACTAACGACACGAGTACACGATACACGACCCTTCGTTATACATACACTAGATTATCATCTGTTTTTAGGAATAGAATTAGAGTTGATTGTTTATTAGTAGAAAAGAGATATAATTAAAATGTATGGAAATTATTTTGTGATGAATCATATACATTAAATTATTTTTTTTCTTCCATTGGTATGTTATTATTTAATGACGTTCAAGCTTTAGAACTGTCTCTTGGCTGACTTGATGGTGTGTTGTTTAATGACGTTCAAGCTTAATAATTGTCTCTTGTCTGACTTGATGTTGTGTTATTGTTTAATGACGATCAAGCTTTATAATTGTCTCTTGGCTGAAACTTTATTCTTTACATGTTGACCTTTGACCTTTGAAAAGAAATCCACAATGGCGGTGAGCCACATAAAAATCCCACAAACATCTCATTAGATCAAGTATATATAGTCTACTTCACTGCCCATTCTCTTCCCTCGCTACTATTAGTTATGATGGTAATGAACCATTCTGTGTCATGGTAAAATATGTACAGTAAAAAATCATTTTAATTAGCATGTCTTACAATATCATAAATGTATACAGAATATTACTAAAATGTGTTTGTCTCTGTGTGTGTGTGTGGAAATATGAAGTCTACAAGTTATTGTCATGTAATTTATGATTGACACGCCCAAAGAATTTGTAGTTTTGCAGAGTCAGTTTGCAGTATGATTATCATTGTATTAGATTCATTGTTTTACACCTAACATGATACAAAGATTGACAAAACTGAAAACACCTTTTAAGGATAACATGTTGCGGAGTACTTTGTGAACAAATATAATATAACACTGAGTTAAATAAGTGTTATTGACTAATTACAGAATGAAACTAGGAACATTTATAAGGATACGCTAAAGGATGCTAACTTTTTGCTTACTAATATATATAAGATTTCATTAAGAATACAGTGCTTTCTTAAGCTTTAAATATATACTCCCATTACATAACTGAAATTCTCTTAGATTGAAATGGATGATGTATTTAGTTTTTTAATTTCATCATGCAATACATCGATCTTTTACATTCATTAAAAAACAAACGATGTAAAATGTAGTACATGCGATAAAGCCTCCAATGAACACGAATTAGAGAGCTGGTGCATAATTAAACTATTTGTTGTACAAGGGTATACCCCTTTCAGTGGTTTGTGCAGTGGCATTATTGTTGAGAATGTTGTAACTCCCTATGCAGTAGTTGACTTGTGTACTCCCTTATGTTAATCGTTGCATTTTTCATGTGATTTAAAGGACACAAGGTTAAGTAGTTGTGTCTTGGATAACACTTCTTTCGACACATTTCGACCGTTATATTCGCATCTACAACCCCGTGCTGATGCGGTCATCGACGTATGAATAGTAACTTGACTATTGCCAATGTTTTGGAAAATTTGAGTCATATTATATTGTATTTCTCGTTTAATGCTACAAAATATGTTGAGAATAGATTTTTAAAGCAATGCACATGTTGTTATGCAGCGAGGGTTAATGATTTGGATGTATAGTTTGATTTATTTACCACAAAAAAAATCAATGAGGTTATTGAAGCTATAACTAGATTTATTACCTAAAATTGAAATCAACAGTTTGACAACAACGTGCATTCTGATATGAATGTAATGTTTGTATTTAAGATAATGCTTCATTGTCACTGTATAGGAAAGGGAAAGGAGATGAATGTACGTTTTAAATGTATATTCCTTCACATTCCAGGAAAATAAAGGAAATAGTATAATGAAGAATAACTTATACAAGAAGTTTTTGACGCAAGCGTGGGTTACTTTACTATATAAGTCATAATTTACAATAGAACGCGTAGTTTACGTTCATATACAACGCGTAATTTACAGTAGAACGCGTAGTCTACACTACTATACAGAACAAAGGCAGAAATTGAATAATCTACTAAAAGGATATCCACCGGAGTTTGGAATATTTTTAAAATCCTAAATATTAAATTAATGATTTAATGCTTGACTTGCGGCTGTACTGACATTGTCGGAAACTCAACATTGGAACAGCACTGCTCAATAATTGCAGATATACGCATAACATCGAATGTAAAACTATGAATTGAGGTGAAACAATATTTGCAGTGTTTGGTTCTCCATCTGCAATTCCATATCTTATTCGCTCATACATAAAAACATTCTAACAGCTATGCAATAGTGATGATACAGTATTGAAAACATTCATTTAAAAATGATATTCAACAGAAGTTTAACTTTTTGAAATAGGAAAAATGGGTTATATTGTGCTAGTTTAATAAATACCATGCAAAATATAGTAGAGGAATAAAATTGTTCAGATGTGCAAGAATTTCATTTCGTTCGTATTCAATCAGATAATAAAATCTTTGGTAATTAAATATGATATTATAAAGACTCATGCCCTTGCAAGAATGACATTATGGCAGCTTTAAGTATTTAGTAAAATGTTTCGTGACGAACATAGGACAATATTATGAGGCCTTTATGATAAAAAAAAAGAAATGCGTGTTCAGATTGGTAAGATTATTAACTCCTGTTCACAGCAGTCATATGCACACTAATACAGTTTGGAATGTTAACTTACTTCTTTCAGGGAGAATGTCTCTCACTAATTCCTCATACTTTTAATATAAGTGATATGGAAATTGCTTCCCATATAGAGGCGTGTACCAGTTTAGATGAAATGTCTGAGTAGTTCTTTTATTGTGAAGTTGAAGATAATTTAATTGGTTCGGATAGCAGGATACCATCTCACCGAATGAAGTTACTAGTATGCTGTATAATAAATTATGTTGAAATATGTATGAAAAAGGTTGTGGGTTTCAGTTAAATATATACAACTATAGACGTTTCAGTTAAAAAATGTGAAAACAAGTGCATGTTCAAAACGTTAGGATTATTAACTCCTGTTCATACAATGATGTGTAGCAGCACATCAATTCACACATACCTTTTTGATCGTTGACAAGGATTGTTTCAGGGAGAATGTCTCTCACAATTCCTCTTACATTTAATATAAGTGATATGGAAATTGCATTCCCAGTAGAAGCGGGTATCACTTTAGAAATAAAATGTTTGAATAGTATTTGTGTGTGTGTGTGTTGAGCATACTGTGATTGTAATTGGATAACAGGTGGTCACGAATCTCCCTAAACTAAATTACCATTATACTGTACAATAATATATTTGGAAGTATGTTATGCGATGATATTGACTGTAGGATAAAGAGAAGTTAGGAAACTGTATTTCAGGTAAAAATGTGTTTATATAAAGATAATATATTCGGATATCAATGAGTAATGTTGTCACTATTTCAAAGGTATCAATTCAATTCCAAAAACCTTATAAAGGCTAATATTTTTTTTTTACATTCTCAAGTGTATCGATCACAAAATCCAAACGTTTGTGTCACTAATTTGTGTCACTATCTAATATAATCCAAAACCCAACAAGAGATTCCAAACAAATAAAGGAAAATATTTGACGTTATTATCTGAAATGTATCAAATCCATTTTAGAACAAATAACGGAAAATGCTTAACATCAAGCGTATCTATCACATTCCAAACTTATAACAGATATAATTGTCATTATCTTATCCCAAATGTGTATATCATGCCCCAGGCTCGTAAAAGAAAATGTTTGTCGTAACTATCTTCAATGTATATATTATTATCCAAACTCATAACGGAAACTACTTTTCATTACCTTCACATATGTACCTATTATTTTCCGAACCCATAAAGGAAACTGCTTTTGGTTTCTATCTCAAATGTTGTTACTGTATCTCAAACCTACAAAGGAACGTAATCACTGATCCTATTTCAAATGTATCAATTAAATTACAAACCTCATGAAGGAAATTTTCTTGTCGTTATAAACTCACAGGTATCAATTAAATTACAAACATCATTAAGGAAAATACTGTCGTTACTATCTCAAATGTCAAAACTTTTTAAAGACAATGAGTGTTGTTATTATCTCAAATGTAATTTAAATTACAGAAGAATGTCCACAACGATCATCCCAGTCTTTCAGAGCATCTTTGCCAACTTTGGCATTCCAATCTCACTGGATAATACGGATGTCTTTTTTACTTACTATTGTTATTATAACTCTAAAGTTTGTTGTAGAACTCCTTTATTTCTTCATGATCATGATCGGTAATTGGAGCATAGACTTGGATAAGTATAATGTTAAACGGGGATGCTTTCAGACGAATTGAGATGATAATGCTAGATATGGGGCGACATTCAAGAACATATCCCTTGATGGCTTTGTTTACAAGGAAGTCTACTCCATTTATGGACTTGTCCTGCTTTCCACTATATAATAATATATGCATATATTCAGTTTGGTGTTCTCCTATGGTTTCCATCTTACTTTATATAGTCCCAGTATGTGCCGTGTGTAGTGTTCTATCTCGTGTGTCAACTCTTGGAGTCTTCCATTTTGCGCCAGAGTTCTAATCTTCCAGGTGGCGATGACAACGTTTTCTCTCGCTCTGATTTTATGAAAAGTACCAGTAGCACACTTGTCATCTTCGTCCTGGTGGACAACGGCAGGCGCGGTCCGGTATGATAACTTTAGATTTGTACAGCATTATCAGTGTGTCTTGGGCAAAAGTCGTCTGGCGGAGCCCATCCCTCTTTAGACTTTTGAGTTTCCAGAAGGGGATGTAGAACATCAGTGACTTTCATCAAGCGGAGAGGAAGATTATACCAATTCTGCTTCATGTTCGCTCTGACTGTCACAACGAGTAACCATGTTGCTAGCCAACTGCAGGTTCGTCTTGTTACGTCGCAAGCTCGCTCGTGGACTGGATATCTTAAAACTGTTTCCGTACAAGTCGCGCTTCGGTGATATTAAAAGGGTCATATCTCCCAATCCAGTGATTGAATGTATGTATTGTCTTCGCAATGTACTTAAAATATCGATTCAAATAAGATGACCGTAAGTAGTATATAGCCTTCAGGTCTACCTTTAAGGTTGAATGTGTCGAGTAGAACGTTTAATCATATTTTGACATGGGAAGTATTTGGGAAGGATCATTTCGGTCTTAATTCTTAATTTCTTACATCTTAAATGAGGCTAATGTTCTGATTGAATGAAATTGACCCGATATCTTAAAGCAGTTTTGAGAAAGAGACATATGAGCTTCCCATCCCTTTCAAATAGTCATTCTCCAAAGCCATAAATTATATAACGTAGTTGAGATATCTGCCAAGCAAAACAAATATTTGTCTGACGAACAAAATTGAGAAACCACTGCTTATAATTGACCAAGTGAAGATAAGGCTTACATCTTGTAATTAATGGGCTTTAAAATTGCTAATTGTGGTCGAAATTCCTTATTCCGAACTTTTCATGAGAGACAGAATATAGGCTTTAAGAGAAGCATAAGAAAGAATAGTGCTTTCTTCCTTAAACATGGAAGGTACAATGTGTCTGTCTTGCGAGAAAGACAATGTTTGGAGCTGGATGCACACCTTTTAAGGTGAACAGCATTACGCAAACCGTTTTACGATGGAGGAGGCAATCAACAATCAGGAGACGGAGTCCCAAAAAGAAAAGGAAAAGGGTGAAGTGATGAGTGATGTCCGACGGAGGAAAATGGCGTGCTGAGATTAGAATGTAGGAAATCTTAGAAGGACGAGGCATTCAGAAAAGGAAAATGGACAAAACGGAATGTTTGAACACAGCAGAGGGGAATGTGATGCGATCAGGTATATATCATTTAATTTGAAATTGTATCATTATTCTCAATATTCATTCCCAGTTCTCGAGTTGTTTTTCTAACTTTTTTCTCACACTGGATCGTAATATCGCGGGAGGTCATTCATATATAACGTAGCTTAATCCATGTAACTCACACACTTACTAATAGGATACTATTTTACAAAAACAAACCTATATTCTATTCAAATTTCAATCAACTCGGATTGCAATTAAGTTCGAATTTATATAGTAACTGAAAAATAATAAAACTCAATGGAAGAAAAGAGTCGTTTGCATAATTACAGAAACTAATGACTTAAGTTTCTGTTATAAACACAGTATGTTGTCTATCTACTTGATGTAGTATTTACCTTTCACATATTTAAAGATAATATCAGGAAACATCAATTGCAGCAAAGTATCATGCATTCAAACACCATTATATATGTTTATTAATTTAAGATTACAAGCTTTGAAATATATTAGAATACGAAATATATTTAATGACAGATGGTCTAATAAATATGATAAATATACAATTACAAGAACACACACAGACGCATATCTATATATATATATATATATATATATATATATATATATATATATATATATATATATATATATATATATATATATATATATATATATATATATATATATATATATATATATATATCATAGTGTATTTACTCTGCTTTGATATGTCCTGGGAGTTTAAATCTGTTATTGAACTGTTATTTTGTAACTGCTTTATTGTATTATAATGCCACTGAGTGTCACGTGTGTATCTCTCGATAAATAGTTTATTATAGATCAAACCATGTGTTTAATAAGGACGAATCAGTGCACAACAATAGCCACTTTATCCATCCAAATCCATATAGTACCAGGAATCGATTTTCGATTATGTCATTGTCTTCGTCGTTAAGCAGACTACATTGGTGTTTGTCAAGATATGGACCTCCTCCGACTTATTTGTGTTGATGATTAACAACAGATTGCAATGTATCTACATATTGACACCAATGGTATTGCTTACCGTCAGTATAGCAATGTGTAGTACAGCTGTAAAACCAGATGTTGTTGTAGTCAGTGTAGCACCAGACATACCAAGCGCCATTATGATTTTGCACTAGCTGTCTGGCCGACACTTTGGTATTTCCAGTTGGCATAGTTTCGTCGAAGATTTTTGGCTTCCTGCGGGAAATACAGACTTTTTTCGTTGTATTCATACCATCTTATGATATCGCAATTACTATCTTCATCCTGGTCCGACATAGACCGATAATATAAATGATATCTGTTATAAACATTGGTTCCCTTTCTTTTTAATAGTTTAAGTTCCAATATGTATCTAACCTGCGTAGATTTTACCTTTTGCATTATTTTTACGTCCCATGTACGATCACGTGTATTGATTTCCAGGTCGTAACCATGTGAGCCACGGCATGCTTTTGATCTTTATATATGTACAAACCATTTGTTTTAAATTCCTCACCAAATAGTCCGGTGTTGATGTTATTAAAGAGTATTTAATACTCCAATCTGTACAGTTACAAAACGTCCACTTTAAATAAATTACTATATTTCACAGTTACAAAAGGATAAAGTCTCAAATGATTTTAACAATGATTTATAAATGTTGATGTATAACTAACAAATCCTGCTGAACCGAAAACATATGTACTCTATTTTATGTTCATCCATTTATAGGCTGGTTAACATATGTCAGGATCATAAATACAGTGAACACTGCAGCAGAGTGCCAGTGCTGGAAATAAAGTGAGCGAAGCTGTGACTCCACAACAATATAATCCACTTCCGAAATCACGAAACCAACGGAACCTTTTAAGATGATGATAATGGTCTCCTTTGAGAGATAACAGAAATTAGATCAACAACTATGATACACAAATGCGTAAACGTGTTTACTCGTACAGTGTGTTTGTTGCATAACAACTAAATGTTCGTAAACTTCTTTACTCGTACAGTTTTTATTCAATAACAAGTAAAAAATAGTAAACGTATTTATTCGTACAGTGTTTTGTTATGAATAACAAGTAAATAATCGTAAATTTGTTTATTCGCATAGTGTTTTTGTTGGCTAACAAGCAAAAATTCGTAAACTTTTTTACTCGTACAGTGTTTTTGGGGGATACCAAGTAAATAATCGTAAACTTTTTTACTCGTATTGTGTTTAATTTGGCTAACATATAAAAATTCGTAAACGTATTTACTAGTACAGTGTTTTGTTATGGATAACAAGTCAATATTCGTAAGCTTGTTTACTCAGTATAGTGTTTTTATTGGCCTAAAAGTAAAAAGTCGTTAATTTATTTACTCGTACAGTGTTTTCTTATGGATAACAGGTAAATATTCATGTACGTCTTTACTCGTATAGTGTTTATGTTGGCTAACTAGTTAAAATTCGTAAACGTATTTACTCGTATAGTGTTTTTATTTGATAGCATGTAAATATTTGTAAACTTGTTTACTAGTATAGTGTTTTTTTTTTGGCTAACAAGTAAAAATTCGTAAACGTATTTACTCGTACAGTGTTTTGTTAATAATAGCAAGTAAATATTCGTGTACTTGTTTACTCAGTATAGCGTTTTTATTGGCTAACAAGTAAATATTCGTAATCGTATTTACTCGTACAGTGTTTTCTTAATGACAAAAAATATTATTTTTGTGGACTTGTTTACTCGTATAGTGTTTTTGTTGCCTAACAAGTAAAATTTCGTAAACGTATTTATTCTTATACTGTTTTGTTGGCTAACAAGTACAAATTCGGAAGCGTATTTATTCGTATAGCATTGTTGTTGGAAACTATGTTGATGAACTAAGAAGAAAAACACGTAGCTGAACCTTGAATAAAGATGGCGGTTATGAAATGAATTAAACTGAGACTGCTCAATGTCAAGAAATTATATCAACCCTTATATTTATTATTATATATTTATAATGTTATTACTTTGTTATGCCCTTAACATATATAACACACGGTTTTGCTTTAGCTGTCCGGTATTGTACGGAGCGTAGAGTTGTGTATAACAGTCCTAATTTTATGGAGCTGAAATAAAATAATCTGATGACGGAGTGTATCTTCTCACATATAATCTTGTAGCAGTGGGCTAATTTTGGGGTTCGTAAATGCAACTGTATCTTTCGGGACTATAACTATAAAGATACGTTGTATATTTGTCTTTTTATGTTAACATACTTTGAATATATGAGTGAAATCACTTTACTACATGCACAAATGTATACAATGTTTGCTAGCTGAGTAATCTGTATTCATCTTTTCTTGTGATATGAACTTGAATCATTCATACCTTGTTTTTTATCTGTGAAGTAATTTATTTGTATATTTCATTATTACGTTTGTGCGTTCTTATGTTGATGAATCCATTATTTGGGTTATATACACGCTCGGTTCATAATTGCTCATATAAGTAATTCAATATTAAACATTACATTTATATCATTGTCAAAAGTGTTCGTTTGTGATAATTTTGTACATTGTCGTCACAGGTGGGATCATTTCAGATTTAACTTAACAATTGTGTTGTTTCATAATTATTGTACTCCCTTTTGATGTTTCAGATGCTCTTGACAAGACATTGAGGATGATCAGACAGAATAATTTATACATCACTTTTTTTGTACATATGCTATGTTTTTGCTGTCTTTAAAGATAATAAAATGCGGTTTGAAGGATCAGTTGTTGGGCGGGTTTGCAAACTTAGTATTCTGATTGCAGTAATGCTAGCCTTACTTTTGTATCTAGAACGGAATAGTAATATAATCAAGTGTCTGTTTATTAAGAATCACATAAAGTTAGTAGAATTAAATATTTTTTGTAGAATTAAATTGCCAAGTTTGCTAAATATGATAAAGTACTACATAACGTATACAGATACACACTAGAACATTTACAATTACACATATACATTTGTACAGCTTGCATTGATATGTTTAATGAGAGTATGCAAATTAATGACCGGTTCTATTTCGATTGTTGTGGTTTACGCACCTTCCTAAACGTGTCATATTATATTGTTTGATATGACAGCTAAACAGTTAGCAACAATATATCCAATTTACATCCAAGTCTACATGGTAACGACCATAGGTTTTGATTACGTCTTCGTTATGTATACATATTAATGTGGCTTAAGATATGGATTGTCTTCGACATTATTCTTAAATTAAACACCACCACAATATTGCCTGATATATCCAGACTGATACCTAACGTATTCCCATCCATTAGATCTTCTTGATGTCCTGCAACAGTCATGACAGTTGTTGCTGTAGTCAAGGTAGCACCACTAATATATTGTACCGTCATGATATCCGCACTGGTCTGGTGTCATTTATGTGTATTCCGGGGTAAATGAAGACTGGGTTCCGTTGTCTTAGTATCACGTTATATGACGCATCGCAGTTTGTATCGTTGACATATGTAATCACTTCATCATGTTTTGAAGTTAGATTTAAATTAGGATTAAGATCCATCAGTCAAGATTTTACAATTCAACATAACATGTTACGTTTCCAGTTGAGATCAATTTGCATTGTGTCTTCTGTATCATTTTTACTTCCCGTGCGATATTACGTTTATTCTTTCCAAGCAGGCTGTTTGTCATTTAATATTAACTTGTCAGTGTAAAGAATGTATTCCCTCTGATAGAAGGGAACCTCAATGGTCTCATTAGCAGGAAATCAAATCATGTGTGGTGCGTACACGTGCGCGTGCGCGCGCATGTTTGTGTGTGTTAACCCAAAACGCATTAAATCACAAAAGGTCTCATCAGTCCGGTTATGCGTTTTTACGTTTTTTGATAAACATGGAGACTAACGTGTTTCCAATTCAACGGAGATTTCCAAACTAGAACATAAAATTGCGCAAAATAAATATTATAACTTATCTATCTCGTTTCGCAATTTAAAATAATTGCATGTTGTTAGTAACGTTACAAACATATATGCATATGAAATAACCAATCTGATCTTTTCGATACTAAAGAAAAGATTTACTACATGGAATATTCTCGACAATCAATCTGCTCCTTAGTCCATAAAGTCTGAGTAATGACTGATAGTCAACACATACGTCGCATGTATCGGTAAGTTAACTGTAAAACTAATATTAAATTAAATCATGTAGTAATCACGATAACTCGGAAAAAGCAAAATTGTATTTAGCAAAAAATATATATATTGCACTAGAGTATGACTATTTAATCATGTTGGATCTTTGGATTGATTTTTAGGATGAAACTTTATACCCAATGTTTTGTGGTTTAAATATCACCCAGCATGCTCTGAGGATGGGTAAAAGCCCAAATATCATTCAATCACTGTATAAATAAAATTTGAAAACTTGATTATTTCAACACTAAATTACAAATAATATTTGTGGGGTTTTTTCAGCTTAGAGCTGCTACATTCAGTCCATTAGAGACTTTCACCTCTCTGGAGGCTGGACAGCAGATGACTGGATATTTCATTACAAAGATCTGTACATATAAGCCACTGTATGTTAGAACGTCCATTGGCCTTCTTGCTAATGAAAATGAGGTACATTTCTCTCTCTCTCTCTCTCTCTCTCTTTTCTTGGGTATGAGATGCATATGTATTGGTGAGTTTATCTTCTTTGTTTTTGGCTTTTATATTTATGGAACATAATTTTATTAACACTATCTTGCTCTCTTGCTGTTAAATCACACACACACACACACACACACACACACACACTGCTTTTGTATCATATATAAATGGACCCACATATTCTCTGTAGAGAGAAAAAGACCCTATATGTCATTTAACTGTACAATTCACTGTCAGGTGTTAATAATAATCATTATCATATTGAATATCCTTCAGTTTTGATCCTTGCCTCTCATACAAAATACATGATTAGCATGGATAGTGGTAAATATGATTTCTGATGAATATGAAGAGAATCACGGGTCACATTATGACAGAATTTAAATAACACATTAAATTTATACAGTCAAAAAAATGAAAGTAAATTATGAAACCATACTATTTCATGCATAGATTAGGCAAGTTTTACCTTTTTTTAGTAAATTGTAAGAATGAGTGTTGCAGGGATTCAGCATCCAAAGCACATCATTAAAGACTTGATAGCTTGGTTAATACAAATTCTTTAAATCTGCTTTTATTTTTAAAAACAAATTGCCAGTATGCAGATTAAACTTTTAGCTTTGTGGGGGAAATAAAATTATGAAAAATAAAAATAATTGTAGTATTATAAATTCCTGGTTGTTTAGTTGTTGTTTATGAAAGTAAAATGACTGAAGTGAAACAATTACATTTCAACAACATTTTAGGTAGTAACAATATCCCTTTGCACTCAGTTTGTAAAAATAATGTACTTATTACTGTATTATTTCAGATTCTTGTATGCTTTCAGATTCTGCGACGTGTTAGTCATGATGTATTGGATACTTCACAGAGGTAAGTAAGCATAATTTATTATTCAATAATGAAAACAGTAAATAACTTTAAATCTATTTGTGACAAAACCTGTTGAAATATTAGCTAGAAAAAAAATGTGCTGTCAAATTTTGAACAATTGAAGAAGCAGATAAGGAGACCATGTGATGAGATTCACTCTAGTATTTTGTCAATTAAGGTTTGCATTAACAGGAGTGTTTTGAATCTTGTAGTGCTGTATAAATGTAAAAAAATCCTAACCCTTTCTTTACCTCAGATTTTTTATAATAATGAATCCAGAAATTGAAATAATCATTTTAAAGAAAGTGGATGACTAACATATTAATTTGACTATTAATATATATGGAATCATTTAGTCCAGATAAACATACCTCATTTAATTTCCTTTTTAATTAACCAACGTATGACAAAGAACATTATTGTTTGGTTATATCCACCTCTTTCTCTCTGTTCTTTTAATAACAATTCAGTTTCTATATGGTAGGTGATAATTGTTTCATATACCTTTTCAAATACTGCAAATACCAGGTCACAAATACATTACAATAAATATGGAAATTTCTGCATCAAGCAGTCCTTTCGGATGAATCTCATAACAATGTAATGTTGTATTGTGAAAGTGACATTTTAGGGTGAACATGGACTCCTACTTACACAGTGTACCAAATCAAACAATGTGACATATGTATTTGACATTCTGTGTTGAAAAATGAATTTGTAATTATAAAATGTTATGTTTATTCGGATGGATACTTGTTCTTTGATTTATAGTTTGTGAACAAGTATAATCTACTTTTACTAATTGAAATAGGATTGGGATTTTTTACAATCACAAAATTTTAAGTTGGTTTCGTTGTTAAATAGTTTTTTTCTTTCTTTATTTTCTTATAGTTCCTAAATCCCGTGATTTTTCTTCATGCTTTTGTGAATCATTATGAACTTAAAACCATTTTGAGATAGTCACCATCACTTCTTTGATATTTAGGTCACAGTTGTATATAAAATTTGTGTTAAATGTTTTCAGTTGCATGAATCATTATCAATTGAAGACAATTCTGCACCATGCTACCTCAACCTTTTGACCTTCTGGTTAAAGTCATATTTTGCACCCATTGTTGTGTGCTTAAACGTAATATCTCATGTTTAGTTTGTCAAGGATTATTTATCATACATGGATGGATGTAACATATTTAACTAATCAAGTCAGATTTATGCAGCGTGGTCATCATTTTCATTTATGTTAGCTTAAGTCATTTTTCATTTTAGAGTTGTGCATTGAGCTGGTAGCTGGGTATTTGTGTTCAGTGAACATGTCTGAAGTTTGACTCACTACAAACTTTATGAATATATCCATGAAAATGGCACAATGACATGCAAGCTACTTTATTTGTACACTACCTTTGCTATCTTCTTACAGCTTCATTTGTTCTATTTATTAAAAATATTAGACATCCTTAATACAACCGAGTCATAACAGTCAGTTATGTCATCATCCTATGACTTGTATGTTCATAATTTGCGATGAAAGCTATTGTTATATATTAAATAATACAAATGCCAAATCTTTTTTTTGTGTTTACACCACCCCCATCCCATACATTTTAGGTGGAATATAGTATCTAACAGGTCTGACAGTGTCTCTCCCATCATGTTCTTCCATCTAAACTTAATATCAGCCAATTAATGTATGATGTACTCCATGAATTGAAACCAACTTAGCACTTAAATACTTAATTTATAAAACATGGTAAAATTACATTGTGCATATTTTATACAAATTTCTTTTGTTTTACTTATGTTTTTATGTACTACCTAACAGTCGCTTAATGAGTTATTTAACACCAACCTTGATTGTAAACTGCTGTACAGAGATAAGTCCATGCAAAACAAATTAATTTGTGAAATCTGGCTCCATTAGTGGAGGAGAGCAGGCATGTAGGTATTTATCACTTGTCTAAAAACATTTGTGTGGCTTTTGTACTGTTCCAGTTGTCAATACCTATCAGTCATGTCCCCAAAACTCGTAATTATTACCAGTCACGAATGTAATTTTTTTTAACAGTTGAAAGATTTCATGGATTGAAACAAAATTTGGTACAATCTTTATATTACAACTACTTAAAACTCAAATGTCAACACTTAAAATCTAATTTTAAAAGATGTATTCCTCCTGTTTAGACTTATGGTGCTCAATGTTGCCTTTGATTGCATAAGTTTGGTTGGGTTATTTAATATGAATGCAAGTATTCCTTCCGTGCATTTCTTCAAGCACTGCTTCAACATTGATCAGGATCTAAATATGTAAAGAGAAAAATAGTAGACTGCAATTATAAGAAGTTTATTTTCAGCAGAAATTATAGATCTTATTAGAATGTGTTCACGATGAAGCCAATAATTGTGTAACGTTTTACATTTAAGAAATGGTTTATGCTATGATTACCATCATAAGACAAAGGATCACACAAGGTCTGCAGGTGGTTTAATGCATCTGGAGTTAGAAGTACATTAATGAATGGCATCCGGACATTATTTTCAGTTTCAATTTCTCCAATTGGTCCATTATGGTCTACACCAAAAGTTTCCATGTTAATAGCATCATGACCTATATTGTCCAAGTGCAGGAGAACACCTTGCATCCAAAGGGCAAGAGGAGATTGATGGCCCATTGAACTTAGTCCATGATAGTTCCATTGATTATAGAACTCGTTTAAAGAGCATTGAATTCGGGGAAGGAAAACAAAATGGAGACCAAAAAGATTTACTTCTTCCAAGCTTGAAATAAGTCCCAAATCTTCCATAAACATGAAGAGTCTTATGTAGTATCTATACAATACTCTATTTGGCTTTGCCCAAAGTCGCTCAGTGCGCTGATTGTGAACACTAAGTCCTGTTATGAAACTTCTTCTGCCAACACCTTTCATGTTAATGACAAAGTGAGCTACATCAATATTTTCTACTCCCTTGTCTGCTCGAACCCGAAATTGGCATGCCAAATGCCCTTACACCCTCTTGAAAATATCTGAGTACAGTTTGAGCCAAATTATTTGCTGAACACTTTAGGTAAATAATGCACCTGCGTGCTCCATCAATGCAGCCGTGAATTGCAAACCGCCAAGAAATAAGCTCGTGGTTGGAATCCGTGTGCCTGAAGTAAAACGACGAAACTTAAATGTCAAATTATAAAATGGACAGGTTTACAGGCTAATATTGGCACTGTATAACAAAACAGTGAAAGAAATTAGGATTGTATTGCAGATATTTTCCACATGAATAAAGGAAGTAGCCAAATTAGATTCACTTCCATGCTAAAGGGTCAAAGCAAAGGTATGTTAAAGTTTTGTTATTAACTAAAATTTGACTGCAACTTTAATATTAAAATTCATAGTAATGGTCCGACAATAAAAGAATTAAGGACTGGTTAAAATATTTGAAGCCTGAAACATTTAACTGATTTTCTGAAATAGACTATCAGTGATTATAGTTTGTATTCTTTTCTCTTTAATTGTGCAACTTGTTGGAACAAATTTCCCAGAAAAAGTAAGATATGCGATCAACTTTCATTAATATAGCCATTTGTTGTTTAGTACAGCCCATGCACCAACACCATGTTTGATGACAAGTTTTGACTTCATTGGATATAAGTGAGATAACCATTATAACAAAATATGAAACTGACACTGAATAAAAACAGTTCGAAAATATCTGCAACTGATTGACATAAGGCTTCTTGATTAATCAAAGTCACAAAGAATATCATAATTTCAGCTGAGCCAGTATGTGTTTGCCACTTTGTAGTAACTTACTGTACACCCAGAATAAGAAAATTTGTATTACTCCTTGAAAATAACATGTAATTCAAGGTGTTATAGATTGAACACATAATCTATGCATATTTTGTCATGAAAGATCATTCTTAGAAAAATTATCTAACCTTTTTTATTGGATCCGTATGAACATTTAAAATGTTAAGAGACGTTAAATTGGACCGATGCAAGTCTGAAAATTGCACTTTCATCTTTCAAAGTTGTAGAATCGTCATATTCCAAGCCACATTCATGATCTTACAGGTAATGTCCGGGTCACAACCTTGTTTTGTAGTTTCCATCACTTTGTCTTCTATATTCCTTAACTTTGGAGCCATTTGATATTAAGAGATGACACCTGGCTCACTTGTATATTCTCACTAGAATGCATAGTTTACCACACTTTTGGTCATAGTGGTCAAGGTTAAATATCCAACTTTACGTACACATGCTTTTTGTGTCTTTAAAATGTTATGGTACAACAAAATTCTAACACGGATTGGTACATGTTTTGTACCATTTCTCCGACGTATTGCTCTCCTCGGTCTCACTGCTCGTCCAATAGGGTCAATAATTTGTAATAATTACAATATCACTGTACCAAAGTTGGTTAGGTACAGTGATATTGTAATTTCTCCGACGTATTGCTCTCCTCGGTCTCACTGCTCGTCCAATAGGGTCAATAATTTGTAATCTCTCTCTAACACGCCATCTCTGAACACGAATACCATGTCCTATTGGTAAAATATTAAAAACGAGATATATTTTACTATTTCATTATTTGTGTGCTTTGTTGAATATAATGAAAATCTATTGTTATACTGCCAATATGTTCAGGTATGTATGCACGTTTGCATCACTAACTTATGTCACAAGTCCTTTTAGCTCCCCCCCACCAGTGTGCTTCCGGTTGGCTAAACATACTGTTGCTGACCATAGCAACCTTTCCTCTCAGGATTAATTTTTTTAAATAAAAAATCCAGAAATCGAGCCAGTTTTGCCCAGGATTTTAAATGCTTAATACATTATAAATTCTAATCATTATAATATATATTGTTAAGAAAAATACCTACCTATCCCAATTTTGAAACTGGTACAATAGGAAACACGAATTTCTTTTTGCTTTGTACTGAAACCGACTTGAAATTGTGAGATATAATTGGTGGTGTCTAAATATATTCAAAGTGGTGTGAGAGTTTTCATGCAATGTTGTGGGGGTATACTTATGCAGTGGGTGCGTTGCAACATTAAACTTAAGAAATTTCACTTAATTGGATAATACATATCTGAAAATTGGACCGTGTGAACTGACTTACAGGCAAACATATTTCAAATGGATTTTAAAATGACAACCTTATATCATCCATGGGAGGAAGTTATAGTGGGTGTGGCTTGATAGTAAAAAAAATTAGAATGCATGCGTTTGTGTTGTATGAATATAATATAGTCCAAACACTTACCTCCTACCAGGAATTGTTTTTAAACTTGCTATCAACATTTATTTAATACACTGCACTCAACAAAACTGGTGAAATATTAAATCATGGGTTCCAAGCAGTTGTCAGTCAGTCACACTTTTTTTCTGACTTAAAAACAAGTAGAGATGCTTCTCGGAAAATTAGTAAACTTATTTATTGCAGATGCGCCTGTTGCTAACCACATTTCAAAAGTTGCAATATTTAAAATTTTGTTTGCTTTTGTTAAACATGTTGTAAAATTTATTTGGCTACTTATTTTCATATTCCACAATTATCCACACTTTGTATCTTGGGCAAAACTTGGAAATCATTCAAAGTATATCTATATAAATTATAAAGATATACTAGACTAAATTTTTGCTAGTCAAGGTTCCAATATGTTAACCTATCCTCACCATGGCAGATCAGTGTGATATTTTACTGCTTTTTGTACTAGCACCATCTAAGGGATTTCACGAGTTGCCTTCGTAAGTATGTAATGCCAACTATCCAACAGTTTGTAACAATGGTGCATTGTACATCGGCCAAAAGTAGAGGATGTTGACATCAAAATAATGCTTTGTAAATTTACATAGAAAGTTTATATACCACAGAGAAGCCATTACTGGTGTATGTGAAAGAAAGGATGTATTTGTATAAACACAGACAGGCAAATATAAATTTTATTTTGTTTTTAATTATTCCATTCCATTTGTATTCTCCCCTATTCTCAATCATTAAGAACAGTGTTCAAATTTGAACAACCTGATTTTGATTGGATTCACTGGCCACCAGATCTAATAAAATTCACAGTACCAAAGCATTGAAATATATGACTGAATTAGCAAGGTTTAGATAGACTGACCTATCAGAACCATGGCTAGTGAAAATCATTTGAAGAGTTATACATACTGGTAAAAAGATTACTGGCATAGATGTACACAAAATCATTCTTTTTTGTTTTCATTCACTTCTATTTCATTCAGGTCCATTTCTAATGCACAACTCCTAAATCCAAGATATGTTTATGAATTGATTTTTTTACATATATTTGACTAGTGATGTTGATGTGCATTGTGATATTCAAGATCCTTCAGTTTCAGTATTTTTAAAGTTTTTGTTCTTTTTTCATTCTTCATACTTGTTACTATGGTAAAGCTCCAAAACTATTAAAGATATGTCTGTACAATTTAGAACACATATCTGATGCCTTTTACTGTTAATAATTCCTCATTATCATTTTGTTATCATATCATCCATCAATGCAAGTCACACATCCAAAACCATTATAGATTTATTCATGAAACTTGGTGCACAATTTAGACAAGTCCAATAAATTAGCTATCTTACTGTTCACAAATCTTTATTTTTAATAATGTTCTGGGTTCATCAATCAATTTATTATCAAAAGTTTTAGTTTTTGACCAAACTCCAAACCCATTTGAGTGATTTATTTCTTTGAAATCTGGTACATTAATTAGATTATTTTTTTATATCTGATTTTTGCTATTCACAGTTCTCTCATGTTCCAACATTTGTTTTATCTAATCCATTTTTTCATCCATCAGTCACAATTCTGTTTCATAGCAGTACTTTAACATTGTTAAATACATCAGTATGAGAATTCAGCAATATGTTACACTAAAGGTATATCTAGCCTGGGACTAACATGCTTTCTGTTTGTATTTTTTTTAAAATTTTTGTCTACTGTTTTGTCCTATTGGCAACTTGATTTCTTGAACATTTATTCATGTTTTTTTTTCTTTTACACAAACAAAAACTAATATTTCTTTTACTCATCTATGTCAACAGAATCTAATATACAAAGAATAAATAATTTAACACTAATAAGCATGTGTGGGAAAGTTATAGGTATTATGTGGGTATTTATACTAATTTGACACTAATAAGCATGTGTGGGAAAGTTATAGGTATTATGTGGGTATTTATACTAATTTGACACTAATAAGCATGCGTGGGAAAGTTATTGGTATTATGTGGGTATTTATACAAATTTGACACTAATAAGCATGTGTGGGAAAGTTATAGGTATTATGTGGGTATTTATACAAATTTAACACTAATAAGCATGTGTGGGAAAGTTATAGGTATTATGTGGGTATTTATACAAATTTGACACTAATAAGCATGTGTGGGAAAGTTATAGGTATTATGTGGGTATTTATACAAATTTGACACTAACAAGCATGTGTGGTAAAGTTATAGGTATTATGTGGGTATTTATACAAATTTGACACTAATAAGCATGTGTGGGAAAGTTATAGGTATTATGTGGGTATTTATACAAATTTAACACTAATAAGCATGTGTGGGAAAGTTATAGGTATTATGTGGGTATTTATACAAATTTGACACTAATAAGCATGTGTGGAAAAGTTATAGGTATTATGAGGGTATCTATACAAATTTGACACTAATAAGCATGTGTTGGAAAGTTATAGGTATTATGTGGGTATTTATACAAATTTGACACTAATAAGCATGTGTGGGAAAGTTATAGGTATTATGAGGGTATCTATACAAATTTGACACTAATAAGCATGTGTGGGAAAGTTATAGGTATTATGTGGGTATTTATACAAATTTGACACTAATAAGCATGTGTGGGAAAGTTATAGGTATTATGTGGGTATCTATACAAATTTAACACTAATAAGCATGTGTGGGAAAGTTATAGGTATTATGAGGGTATTTATACAAATTTGACACTAATAAGCATGTGTGGGAAAGTTATAGGTATTATGTGGGTATTTATACAAATTTGACACTAATAAGCATGTGTGGGAAAGTTATAGGTATGATGTGGGTATTTATACAAATTTGACACTAATAAGCATGTGTGGGAAAGTTATAGGTATTATGAGGGTATCTATACAAATTTGACACTAATAAGCATGTGTGGGAAAGTTATAGGTATTATGTGGGTATTTATACAAATTTGACACTAATAAGCATGTGTGGGAAAGTTATAGGTATTATGAGGGTATCTATACAAATTTGACACTAATAAGCATGTGTTGGAAAGTTATAGGTATTATGAGGGTATTTATACAAATTTAACACTAATAAGCATGTGTGGGAAAGTTATAGGTATTATGTGGGTATTTATACTAATTTGACACTAATAAGGATGTGTGGGAAAGTTATAGGTATTATGTTGGTATTTATACAAATTTGACACTAATAAGCATGTGTGGGAAAGTTATAGGTATGATGTGGGTATTTATACAAATTTGACACTAATAAGCATGTGTGGGAAAGTTATAGGTATTATGAGGGTATCTATACAAATTTGACACTAATAAGCATGTGTGGGAAAGTTATAGGTATTATGTGGGTATTTATACAAATTTGACACTAATAAGCATGTGTGGGAAAGTTATAGGTATTATGTGGGTATTTATACAAATTTGACACTAATAAGCATGTGTGGAAAAGTTATAAGTATTATGAGGGTATCTATACAAATTTGACACTAATAAGCATGCGTGGGAAAGTTATAGGTATTATGTGGGTATTTATACAAATTTGACACTAATAAGCATGTGTGGAAAAGTTATAAGTATTATGAGGGTATCTATACAAATTTGACACTAATAAGCATGCGTGGGAAAGTTATAGGTATTATGTGGGTATTTATACAAATTTGATGCCTATAACTTTCCTGATTATTTTGTTATTACTATCTTCAAAGTGAGCACCTTGACAAAGTCTTCTTTCTCTCCTTGGATGTTTATTAGAGCTGAGGATACAGAAAACATCATATTACTGTTAAATTGTTCACTTAATTCACTTGAAACCACCAATGAATTATTACGGTTATTTGCTTGGCAAAAATGAATGGATAATCTGTAAGGTGTATCATATATAGCATTATGGACTGCATTTCCTGTGATAATACACTACAGACATGATATGAACACATTAAATGTGCAGTAAAAAACATTTGTTTGTTAATGAATATATTATTGTTTGTACAAATATTCACATCTCCATAGCCGTTTCTACCCCCCCCCCCCGAAAGTTTTGTATAGAATGCTAACACTGCTATAACTAATTATATATGTATTACTGCTACTGCATGTCCTCCAGTTTCCATGTATACTGCAAGTAGAGGTAGCTACAACAGTAATTGCAATGATGTTATCATTTTTGATGGTTACTGAATTATCTTCTAATCTCTTTTGTGCATAAAGGCTGCAAAGTGCCATGAGAGTGGGCTTTTTACGCCTTGACTTTTCATGCCCTATTTAACGGAAGGCCAGGTCTTGTTTAGGCTGAATTTAGAGTATATGCAAGCAGGACATGAATCCTGAACACTATGTCAACAAAATTTCCCTTTCACTCACACTGAGAAGAGCAGCAATGGCTCTCCAGCTCATTCCAGTTTCCCGCAGCAGACATATCTGATCACATGGAATTACATATCTGTAAAATGAAATGAAAATGATGTCAAATCTGTCTGGCAATGCACAGCAATGGTGAGACAATTTGCTTCAATCAATCAATCAATCGAGAGAGAGAGAGAGAGAGAGAGAGAGAGAGAGCAGGCTTTCTTACACATAAAAACTTGTTATTTAGTGATAATAGCCTACAATGAATCCATAAGCATTGAGTCCATATTTCCATGGCAGAAAACTATGAAAACAATAGAGAGAATTACATGCATCACAGTCCACGTCAACTCTCTTTTTTACATGTATGATAATTATACTGCGAGAAACTAACAAGAAACACATACCATAAATAAAGAATGTTTCTTTTATTATAGTCCGAAGGCTGAGTCATTTTCATCAAAAGTTTCTGAAAGTTTATCAACAAACAAGACTTCAATGTCAAAAAAACTTTACAATTTTTCAATTTTGAGTAAGGGCTCATCATGCTTATTAGAAAACATGGGTTTATCTTCAGTGAAATAGGATACCTTGGTCTCCCACCAGTTCTTTCAGTGATTGGGTAGTATCGTTGTGGTAGTGTATGGTTCTGAACAAGACACTCACGTAATGTTTCCAAGACTTTTTGGATACCCACCAACACATCCATGAAGTCTAATGTTCTTCATGTTCACTCTAACTCAAGCACTCATACGAGGATATTATGCTCAATCACATTCTCAGACTAAATTAAGAAATATTTATATTTTTGAATATCTATTGTTTACCCCCAGCATTTTGCTTCTGTGCTTAGAACGTTAAAGATCCAACAAGCAATGATATATAGAAGAAAAAAAGCAAATCTCTCTTTCCCCATCCCCCAAAAGACAATAATAGAAAAGTTCAGCAAAATGAACTTGTGTCAGGAAACAGCACATATTCTATTACAGACCAATCATTCAATAGCAATTTATTGGGGGAAGTAAGACCCATTTTTTTTCTTTCTAAAGAAATGTGCAGACATCAAATAGATTTTACAAAAACGTTTCTTGGCTTGATCGAAGAAAAAAGAAATATACATATATATTACTGGTTCACAAAAACTCCCAAATCCCCCAACATCTGTCTTGGTCCCTTATATCTTCTTACTCAAGCAGTTCTGAGAACTAATGCATACTTTCTATTGCTTTTTGAGCTGAAGATCTAATGTTATAATGTTCATGGGTTAATAAAGCACATATAACCAGACCTCTACTCTCAATTTCTCTATCCGACTGGAAAATGAATGATTCCACTCTACACGAAATAACAGACGACTTCAGCAAACATAACATGTATCATGAAACAGTTTATAATACAGGAAACATATTATGACTGATAACAGATATAGCAGTGGAGTATATGTTGTGGTTCCCCACTAGTCCTCACAGGTTTTTTTTACTGCATGATTACATTCCTTACCTTGTATGATGAACTGGAACATGTGTGTGAATATATATATATATATATATATATATATATATATATATATATAATGGCAAATATACATGCATAAATAGTATTATCATGGGATGGACCTTTCAGGTAAGACGAAGGGTGCTGACTATGTTGACCTTAGTTTGAATCTATTTTTCGGTTGGATGGCGAAAAGAATAATTGTGTTTACAAACCCAGAAATTGATTTGTTCATCAGGTTTAGACCAGTATATTCCAATGCTGTATTATTGTGGGCTCTATTATTGCAGTAAATAGGAATTACTGATTAATTTTGGACATGCCATTAAGTGATTGTTTACACATGTAAAGCTGTAGCAAATAAGGATCCAAATATATATCGTAGCCAATTGGTCAAAAAATTTATAAAATGTTATGATCATACTTATTGTACATATACACGCATACAATAATTGTTAAACTTTCTTGAAATCACTCATATTTCAATAATAATAATTAATAATAATATTAATAATAATAATAATAATTTTGTATTTCTTTGCCCACATTCTATTTAAAATTCATATGTTAACTATTTGTTATTTTAATTAGAACAACAACAGGAAACACGTTTTTGGCCTCAGATTTACCGATGAAGGCCGTATCAGTGTTGTTCATATCCATCTCGTCAATTTTAAATAGATTCACACATACTGCAATAAATTTAAATAATAAAAATAATAATAATGATAATAATAATAATAATAATAATAATAATAATAATAATAATAATAACCTGATTATTGCTTTCGTGCATTATTCCAACGATGGTTGCAATCAACTTTGCATGGTCCTCAAACCTCCATTCCAGGAACTCCAGGATATTAAGATCATCCTCAGCAGAATTTTGTATCACTTGAAGATCATTACGTATACTTAAAATGCAGTCCTGTAGCTCACTAGTTTCTTGAATAAAAGCAGTAAAATCACTAATAAAAGTATATGTATTGCATGGTATTTTCACTCGTCGAAATCGGGAATCTTCCTTATTTAAAAATAGCGAGGTTGTTATAGCCAGAGCGACCTCTAGCGAAGACGTTCTTGGTAATTCTCGAACCACGAATGAAAAGTTTCAAGCTGTAAATGCATAGACTGAATACACAAACGATACATCTTAACATATGAAACGGATCTTTCGTCGCAAACAGCTGCATACAACGTGTGAATTAATGATTCTCGCCATATGATATTCACATTTCAACCACCGCTATGTAATTCAAAATATACATTGTCAAACGTTGAAATAGGAAATATAACTTTAAACCACCACTGTATAATTCAACATAGATAATATAAAATATCAACCTAGAAAAGGGAACTTTAAGGACATGCAATTTGATCCAACACGTACTATTGGTTTTCTCAACCTAGGAAATGGAACTTTTGGGACATGCAATTTTATTCAACACGTGAAATTGGATTTCTCGACATACGACATCGACATTTCAACGGCAACGTTCTGATTGGACCAGAATGCTATGTAATTAAACAGGTATAATCTAAAAACTCAATATATGAAATGGAACTTTCAACTACTGCCGTGTATTTCAAACACCACAATTTGAAATCTCAACATAGAAAATATAACTTTCAATCACTACTGTTTGATTCAACAGATACAATCTAAACTCTCGACCTACAAAATGGAACTTTAAGGACAACGATTTTTGATTCAACACGTGAAATTGGATTACTCGACATACGACATCGAAATTTCAACGGCAAAGTTCTGATTGGACCAACTTTTGTCCGCTACGGCGCCTCATACATAATAGCGTTCGGTACAGATTTTGTCAAGGTCCTATCAAACAATCATTCAGTTACCCCATTACCCGAATTGCATTAGCTATCATTTCGTCAATGTCTATTACAACTGAACAATACTACCTGATATCATTAGACAACATTGAAACACGTTTTGATGAACAGATAATGTGGCTATGTCGTATATTTATTACAACATATGAAGCTGGACGCAACTGATAAAGAAGTAAATGGATGTCATATTTAAAATTTCATATGTGAATGTACTTCATATAAGAATGAGAAAATTAAATGTTTTTTAATAATTGCAGACCGAAACTATGAACATACATTATTCTACTAATTTTGGTTCTATTAGATATAATTTTTTATTTTGTTTATAAAATTAAAATCTTGAAACTCATGACTGTATTATAAACGAATTGTTTACTTTTAAGTCAAATGTAATATCATTTACCAATTGTTCGAACTAAATGATGTTTTCTTGATCTTTTAAATGCCTAGATTGTATATTTCATACAGTATTCCATTACATGAATACATCAGCGATGAATGAATATCAGCGATGAAAGGTACCGTCTTGCTAGAATGAACTTATATATATATATATATATATATATATATATATATATATATATATATATATAAGTGGTATACAATTTCCTTGCATATCGTTTGGTATAAGATTTGTTGAAAACAGTCAAGCAATGATTCCGGTACACCATTACCCTAATTGCTTTAGATGTCATTTAGTCAATGTATAATGCACACAAGATTCATTCCACCTGAACAGCAATACCTGATATCGCAAGACGGCACTGAGACATATTTGGACGAGCAAATAATGTGGTTATATCTTATACTCATTACAATATATAAAACTGGATGAAACTGAGAACGCATTATAATGATGTCATATTTAACATTACATATGTGAATCTTCATCATAAACAAATGGGAAAAGTAAATGGTATTGAATAGTTGCAGACCAAAACTAGAAGCAGATATGGAGATACGCGAAGTCATGCCAAATTACTGTTTAATACACACACACACATATACATATATATATATATATATATATATATATATATATATATACTGAGAGAGAGTGATATTTCATTAATAATACAGTAAGATATATTACAGCCTACATATGTTCTAAAGCTTTACATCTTAACTCCAATTACGTAAATGAAGGCGTGTATGTTTCAAATAGATGTTGCATTTAGTTTATTAATTAACCCATGCATGACGTTGATCTTTTTGCTTCATTCAGAAACATACGATGTGAACTGTAGCACATGCGACAAAAGCCCCAAATGAACACGAATTAGAGATCTGGTGTATAATTAAATGAATCTTTATATATATATATATATATATAAGCTTTCAAAGGTTTGTGTAGTGGCATTAGTGTTAAGAATGTTGTAACCATCTGTACAGTAGTTGACATGTTTACTCCTTCAGGTTATTTGTCTTATTTACTCATGTGATTTGAAGGTCACAAGGTTATGGAATTTTATCTTGGATAAGACTTGCTTCGTCACGTTTCTTCCTATGTAATATCACTTGCAACCCTTTTATGCGGCGTTCATGATATGTTTAAATACATATTTGACTATTTTCAATGTTTTGGATATTTTGACTCACAGTATATTGCATTTCTCGTTTAAAATTGTCATTAATCAACAATGCTTTAAAATATGTTGAGAATATGTTTTAAAAGCGAGGATCGTGCTGATTTTCAGCGAGGGTTTCGGATGAAATCATTGATTCATATAGCACAAATAATTCGATTATAAATCGTACTTAAGCGAAGATTTGTTTGTATTACCTAACACTGCAAACAGCATTTTTAAAACCAGGTACATTTTGAAAGAAAACTAATGTTTGTAATAGGGATAATAAGCTATTGTATTGTATAGTACAAGTCAATAAAGTTTTTTTTATAAATTACAGTTATTTACATAAAAATGATAGTCCCTATTTAGGTATATTACTTCACATTCCATGAAAATATAGGAAATTACATAATTAAGAAATTAACTTTGTTACCGAAAGCATCGATTACTTTAAAATAGAAAGCGAGATTTACAAAATAACGTCTAAGTTATTTTTCTATACAACCCGTGATTTAGAATAGAACGCGTAGGTTACTTTTCTATACAAATCGGGATTTAGAATAGAACCCGTAGGTTATACTACTGAAGATCACGATGGAAGAATATGTATAATCTAAACTAAAAAGTATATCTACCGGAGTTTGGAATACTTTTAAAATCGAAAATGTTATAATAATGATTTAAGGCTTGTTGTGATGTTAGATACACATTGTGGGGAACTCTCACTATCAAATAGTGCTGATCAAGTAGAGCAGATACACGCATAAGAGCTCATTTAAGACTGGATGTAATTGAAACAATATTTGCACTGTTTGGTTCTCTACTTACAATTAGGTATGTTAGCTCTGATAAACCTGAACCTCAATGATCTGATTAGCATTAATCGATATAAGTGTGTGTGTGTGGTGGCTGTGTGTGTGTGTGTGTATGTGTGTGTGTGTGCTTGTGTGTGTGTGTGTGTTTGTTTGTGTGTGTGTGTGTGTGTGTGTAGCCCAAAAGGCATTAAATCACAAAAAGTCTCGTCAGTCAGGTCAAAATGTTTTCGATAAACAGTTAGAATTATGCATTTCCATTTAAACTGCGATTTACAAATTAGAACATATACATGCGCACATTACATATGAGAACTTATTCATCTAGTTTGGCAATGAAATGAATGAATTTCCCGACTGAGGGCGACTAATACATGGATGATCTAATACGTAGCAAATCTTAAACATGAAATTGAAAGCGTAGAGCCTGCTAATTTAACAATTTTAATATCCCTCGTGTAGTTGGTTTACACTTGGATTTCAAAAGAAAATGTCGAGTGACTTATAGCAGAAACAGTCAATGATTGAACATCCATAACATGTGAGCAATGAATAATAGTGGGTATTGTGTTGCTTGTAACGGTACGTTAATTGTACAACGATTCTTATCAACATGTAATATGTTCGACATATGACATACTGAATCTGATCTGTTTTCCATTAAGTCTGGGTTATGACTTATTGTCAATCGATATGTTGCTTGCATCGATACGTTAATTGTACAACGATTCTTATCATGTAATACTTTTAATATTAAATATTTTCGAGATTTTCGAGCATGGGTAAAACCCTCAAAACGCTTTCAATAACAAAAAGTGGTCCCATCTAGTCAGGATACAATATTTTTAGTAAACATGGGCAATTCTTTATGGTCGTCCTACTTAATAACATTCTTTTACCTTTTTATGACTTTTTAAAGTAATTTCATAGTCACTTTATATAGCAATAATTGTAGAAAAGCTTGCATATTAAACGTTTATAGTACTCATAGTGCTTACAATTGTAATTTAAGGATTTGTTTTAAAAATCGGTCAATTTAATTCCATCTACAGTGTGCAGGAGAGTCTGGAAACTACTTAGACCGGGACTTTAACCCGATGGTATAGGTCTGGCGTATCAGTAATTAACAGTTCGAGTTAATTAAGCATGGAAACTGCATATGAGTGATATATTCTTTGAGTAGGTGTGAAATAATATACTGGATATTAAACACTGTCAATACAATTACCATATTTTGGTGGTTTATATATGCACTGATGTTAATTGATGTTACTTATATTGCGTTGATTGTTTATATATGTAATACAGGATTTTTCTTGCGAAGTCGTCTGCAATTTAAATTCTTATTTCTTATCAGCCAGTCTTTGTGTGTAGACGGTCTATTATTTCTCCTTAAATTTCACTGCTTATGTTTACTAATGTATTATTTCCTTCCTTCATTTTTCTTATCATCTTTACCAGGCATATATTGAAATATTAAACAGCTGAGCTGCCATCATTTTGTTTTTCAATTTAAGGTTATGTGATGTGAAGTGTAATCTAAACCGATGCCTTACCCCATTAGATTGACGATTACTTAGTTACATTCCTGTTTTAACACCAGTAGCTTTAATATGGGTTAGATTCTTGAAAACAACGCCAACATATTTGTTTTTAAGATGCTATTTGCAGTTTATATGACTGATTCTGGTTCATATATTTGTAACAAGAAACAAACATATTAAACCCATGATATCATGCCACGGTAGATAATAGAGGGTGGTAATTTGATTCAAAGCTATTGTTCTCTATGTTGTACAAACTTGAGCTGACACTATTCATAACGAATTGTCCATTGAACGATGCTTTGCTCTTGCGGTCAGCCGCAAAATAACCTCACAAACAGAACATTAGTTGACGGTAAGGTCTATTTTGTATGATTCACTGCCCTATCCTTGCTCGTTAATATTGGTTTTGATACTAATTAACCGTTTTCTGCCATGATAAAATGTGGAGAGTACATACTCCATTTGATAACTTGTCTTACAAGATGAAATAGTTATGCAGAAAATTACTAAAATGTTAGGAAGTGTGCGTGAGCTAGTGCGAGTGGAACCATGAGTTCTACAAGATAATGCAAATTAAATCATGATTTACATTCTCATATAATTTGTAATTGTGCCGAGTGAGTGTTTATTCGATCTTCGACAGTCAGTCTTATACCAAGGCATGAATTGTATTTTATAGTTTAACGGGTAAGATAGAAATAACTCATCTGTCATCGAGCGATAGTTCTGACACATTGTCATGCAACGATGCTGTGCTCCTGCGGTCAGACGCAAAATAACCTCATAAACCAAACCTTAGGTGACGCTAAGGTCTATTTTGTATGGTTCACTGCCCTATCATCGCTCGTTAATATTGGTTTTGATACTAATTAACCATTTCTGCCATGGAAAAATGTGAAGAATTAATACTCTTTTTGATAACTTGTCTTACAATATCAGATAGTTATGCATACAATTACAAAAATGTTTGGAAGTGTGTTTGTGCGTGTGGAGATATGCGTTTTTCAGCTAAGGGTAAATTAATTGATGGTTGACAATCTCATATAATTTGTAATTGTGCCGAGTGAGTTTTTATTATATCTTTGACAGCCATTCCAATAGCAAGGCAAGACAATATATAATTACATTACTTTTTTTGGTTACCAATTGGAGTCCTGCAATGATTCAAGTACGCCATTATCCTAACTGCTGTAGGTGACATTTTTTGTCATCGTATAAAATTCTAAAATTTTAAATCTTCATTAAATTACATTACTGAAAACCTATTATTTTTAAATGGGTGTTGTATACAATTTTTTAATTAAACTATGCATTACATCGATATGTTCACTTCATTCAGAAACATAGGATGTAAAATGTTGCAAATGCGACAAAGCCTCTTATAAACACGGACTAGAAGGCTGACTTATAATTAGATCTTTATACAAAGGTATAAAAGCTTTAAAAGGTTTTTGGAGTGGCATTATTATTGTAAATGTTTGAACCGCCAATACAATTGTCTACATGTTTCTTTCTTAGGTCAATTGTGTTATTCGTTATGTGATTTGACGGATACAAGGTTAAGGATTTGTGTCTTGGATAACACTATTGTTTTGTCATGTTTTGTCCTTTGTAATATCGTCAACAAAATGAGACGGTCATGGGACATTTGAATACCTAGTTGACTATTTTGAATATCGTGAAACTTTCGGGTAAATATTATTGTATCTCTAGTTTACAATTGAGCAGCAGAGAGGGTGAGCCGGACAACATTTTTAACCAAGTTTTCACTGAAATCAGGCTTCTACGGCCAAGATGTGGTGAATCGGATACAAGTTTTCAATGAAATCAGGCAAATAAATCATTGAAAAATCAATGAAAACAGGCAAAAAATAATAATGAAAAATCAATGAAATCAATCTCCATCGTAAAAATCTTCGATTTTCAACCGAATATTTGATCCAGTCCGATACGATATCGTGTTCGAGGGTCATGTAAATTTATTGTTACAAATCCGTGTGGGGCAGACTGAGCATGACTAAAGAAATTTCGAAATTGATTGAAGTCCATATCAGAACACCATGTCTGCCAAATATTTCGTAGCGTATGTGTATCAACTCCATTAAACACACACAACACATTACAATTATCGCGAATCACTTTTGGAATCTGAGTGTAGCGTTGAGTGACATAGATCACATCCGTGTTTTTGTGTCTGCCTCGGGAAAATATTCTAGCAGGATTTTTTTGTTTATCTAACATTACATCGTCGTATACAACTAAATTGTTGATACTTCCATCGAGGTCTTCTACTGATGGTGCTTCGTCAATATCTGTAATAAATTCAATAATATTCTCACCAGCAATCTCTGAAGCGTTTTCATTAAAATCTTTTAGCACTTCATAGCATCGTTGGTCGTCTACGCTAGGGGCAATTAAATACAACTTATCCCTCTTCATCCATCTCATTATTAAATTGAGCAACAATTGCGTCTTGCCGGATCCAGATGGCCCGATTATAATTGCGCGGATAGAGTTTGGTAGCGCTGCATGATGCTTAACTGGTTCTCTTGTTTTAGTCGCTGAAAAATCAATTATATTCATATCTCTATACATAAATTATGGATCTATATTGTGTGAAGTGTAAGGCGCGTACTGGCACAGATGACTTGACGACGATTACAACAAAAAATAACCGATCAGCGCTTTCTGGTAAATGCGTACAATGTAGTACAAAGAAATTTAGATTTGTTTCTAAACCCAAGGAACCTTTAAAAAAAAACGAGGAGGTGATATCGCTGCCAAATTAGCAAAACTCCCTGGAACCCCATGGGCAAAATACCCCGGAGAAAAACACCTTCCAGGATATAGCTACTGTGGCCCCGGAACACGATTAGATATCAGACTCAATAATCATAACCAACCCAACCCCGGTGTAGAACCAATAAACGCCATTGATAAAGCCTGTCACCTTCATGATGTGGCTTATAAAAGCAGCAATCTGCAACACAGGCATCTAGCAGATGTGAAATTAATTCATGCGTTGAATGCCATCCCTGATAAATCCTTCAAAGAAAAGTTGGCTTCCTTTTTGATAAAATCGGCTATGAAAAGCAAATTGATGTTAGGTGCTGGTAATTAATAACAACATGGAATCTATTTATTATTCCCCAAGAGGATACTGGAAGGGTAACGCTGCAATCAGTAAACTCGCTAGCGCTGCAAAAGTGAAAAAAACCACTGCGGCTCATTGGTTATCCAAACAGGCACTATGGCAAATTTATCTACCACCGCCTAAACAAATTCACTACTCGCATTTTGATGTAACCGGACCCAATGAAGTTCATCAGGCTGATCTATTATTTTTGCCACATGACCACGGTTACAAATACGCGTTAACCGTAGTTGATATTGCAAGTCGATACAAAGAAGCAGAGCCGCTGAAAACAAAATCATCAACTGAAGTCGCTTCTGCATTTGAAAGAATTTATCGACGAGGTCCTCTGCACTGGCCAAATCTATTACAAATTGATCCCGGCAAAGAATTTCAGGGTGCAGTGTTATCTACAATGAAATATCACAATGTCACTATCAGACGGGGGCATACTGCACTGCATCGTGATCAGGCAATTGTAGAACGGTTTAATAAAACCCTTGCTGAGCGGTTATTTGGATATCAATACGCAATAGAATTCATCCAAGAAAAAAGATCCCGTGAATGGGTTAAAAGGTTACCAGCTGTGATTACTGCACTGAATAACGAGATTACTAGAACCATCAACATGAAACCTATCAATGCGATTAAAAAGAAGTCAATACCTGAAATTGAAATTCAAAAAGATTTTAGCGTTTCCCAACCAATTCTTGGTAGTAATATCATTGTGAGGTATTTATATGAACCAGGAGAGCTTGAGGGTGACAGAAAAAGAGCTACTGATCCTATTTGGAGTGTTACTACACACAAGATATCTAGTATAACACGATCTACGGGTAGACCTCCAGTCTATAAACTGGATTCAACTGCCCCTCAACGAGGATTTACTAGACAGCAATTACAAGTGATACCTGAGGATACTCAATTGCCACCGCATGGTCTTAACTAGCACCCTTGCGTCTATTGCACTCAAGACAAGTCAACATCACATTATTTCTGACATGACCGAGATTGTTATTTTTTCTGTCAACGGTGAATTGGCGAGGATCTTTATCCGAATACTGCCAGCGCATTATACAATTGCAACTTGCGCAGTGATTATTCTGTTGTTTCTTCAAAGTGATTATTAATTCAGCATCAATGTCAAATTCTCGTTGTTTTTTTTTTGTCCTGTTGTTTGTAACCGGAGAGTTTTTTATCAATAATATCATCTATTGTGGTGTCATTATCATCACCAATGATTTCATCATCGAGGACAATTCTTCGAAGTTGATCTATTCTTCGTACTCTGGATACTGAAAGATAGACTAAATTCGACCATTCTATGCGATTATCTACCATCCAAACAATTGTATCCGATATAGTCAATCCTTGCGAAGAGTGTATTGTTGCTGCATAACCTAACGTCCATGGGGATTTATTAGCACGCAATGCATCTTCAACGACATTGATATCAACCAGCACAATATCATTTAATACGAGAATTTGTTTTTCACGCTGTCCTGGAATATCAACTTCAATGTTCTGTTTTCGTGTATCCGATGGCCTATAACAGAGGGGCACTGGAAGTGTTGCAAATTTTTCTTTATGCAATTCAAATAACTTCATCTGAAGTGTGTCTCTGACTATTTTTCTACTTGCAATGATCAAATCGTTTGGTCTCCACATTTCCCAGAAATCATTCATGGGAGTTTCCGAAATTATTTCACGGGCTATTTCACACTGGATTCTATCCGGTTGTAATCTAATTAATTTCTTAAATTCTTTTAATTTTTCATCAAGTGATCTATGATCGGTATCAATTTCTTCATAATAGTCTACAAAACTCTTTAGCCATTCATGTGGGGATGCACCGACAAATGGTGGTGGTTGGCCGTGATCACCGCACATGACGATTTTTGTATTTTTCAATAACAACCACTCAAGAAATATTTTTAATACATCTTCTGACACTGTGTCTATTTCATCCCAAATGATAATTTCAGGAATAAATTTCTCTCCCATGCGCTCAGGAGTCCACTTATCTCCCTTCCATCGGAAAAAACTATGATAGGTACAGGCATTTACCCCTCTCTGTATCATCTCTCTTGCAAGTCTGTGTGTTGGTGTTAGCACAATCATGTTTGACTTGGAAACACGATATAACTCAATTGCCCGGGTTGTTTTTCCTGACCCACCACAGCCGTTTAAATAAACTGTTTTATATCTACAGATTGGATCAGAAATCGGTGGTGCACTAGAAAATTTTGAACACTGATTGCTTTCTAAATAATTATTTTCAATGGTAACATCTGCTGATTGAATATAATCATGAATCATTTCCTTCTTAATTCTCCATGCCCCCCAATTCTCGTTGCCAGTAGCCTTAAAATCAGCCATTTTGCTATTTATGTAAAATGAGTCAGTGGCAACTCTAACTGCGGTGGTAGGAAATCTATTGATCATTGAAAACAGATTAATAGAAGCATAACCAAGCATAGAAGCTCTCAAATGTGTGTACTGCGGATTGTATCCATCAGTGTAAGTAACAATTGTACCCAATTTGGTTCCATTGGACATAAATGCGTCCTTACGATTGACATATAGCCCCCTATTCGTTAAATCCGCCATTACAAAATCGTATTCAGCGTTGTCTATAATCAATCGTGAAGAATATCTCGTATTATCATCTTTGCCACCTTGGGTAAATTTACCGATTATTCTTCTACTGAGATCTTTTGCTTCATTGTTTCTGATTTCAAATAACTGTTTGGACCAATTCATGATTTGTTGTTCATTAAAATCAGGAAACAGTTTTCGCTCTTCGCTAATTATTTTTTCTAGATCAGGTTGTGGTAACCAGACTGATTTCTGTGCTCGGTAGGATATAATTGCTTCACTGACAATTAATGAATTTAACATCTTACAATCAAGCATATACCGTAATAACACAATTGGCATCCAGTGTTTTTCAGACATGTGTTTACCAATCCAAAGATAACTACACGGATGAAGTCCTTCAGCCATTTCAAATGATACTACACAAGCGAATCCGGTTAAATCGAAATGTGGCAGTGGTCCATTAATAGCAACACGGGTCATTTCGTGTGTAGGATGTCCAAATCGTTTGAAATATTTCTCGCATTCTCCATACCCAAGAAAACTTCCTGGATAACACGCAATCATATCAACTGAAATAACGGTATCAGCGGTGTATTTTGTATTCCATAATCCTCCATGGCCGTATTCAAGACAGGACAATTTGACATCTGATAAGAACTCACTTCGTGTTGGTTTCCACGCGTTTTTCTTTCTAGCAAAATGTGCTGCAATTGATGGTACTGTGAAACAGTTTGCTAATAATTGATCGTTGTCTTCTCCGTCTCCAGAAAACTCACTAGCTAGTTGTTTCATTTGATTATGCAGTTCTTCAGTGCGGTACAATTCTCCGTTGGGTCTTACAAACTGATCAAATCTACATTCTTCGTCTGAAGTACTATGAAATAGCCACATTGACACGGGATCGTTTTTACTCAAATGGTAAATAGCATCAAATAATTTCTGCTCTGAAAAAAACTCTTCGGTGTGGGATAGATATTTTACGGTTCTATCCCGTGGGAATATTGTTACTGCAGATGACCACGCGTGTTCGTTATGATCAATAATTTCAATTGGGTTTCCTTTTTTTGATTGATATTTCGGTTCTTTTAATACTTCTCCGGTGATTGTTCTTACTGATATTGGAAATCTCAATGATGTTTCTAATTTAATTATATCCTGAATTGTTGCCCCATGCTCTTTTACCGTTAATTCCCATTCGGTTATTTTTTTTCGTCTTAGATCAGTTAGTTTATTTCCCCGGGACGCATTTGTGAAGTGTTCCATTATTCGTTCTGCTACACAATTAAGCCCTGACGAATATTTCATGGGTGCTAGTTTTGCAATATCAGGTTTTTCATTGAGCGGATAGATCCCGTAAACAACTGCTGTGACAGGATAAGATCTTTCGTAGTAGGGTTTGTCAATTCCGGTCAAAATTCCCGGTTTGGAATCCTGATTCACAGTGATAGTTTTTTTGCCCTTCAAGATGGGTTCAAATTTATCCCTAATAATCCATTTTCCATCCTCACGGATAATGAATTTGATTCGGAAAAAATGACTTTTTTCCCCAATACGTGAAATGATCACTGCTGCTTTTTCATCATTCGTGGTAGCGTCAACAACACCATCAATTCGAAATGTTGACCAACAATAAGATGCTCCATCACGCTTGAATTCATTAAAACAGTCTCTGATGGCTTTATCAAGAATTTTATTCATGGGTGTATTAGAAATTATATCAAGATTGAATTCAGCATCTTTCCATGGTAATTTCCTGTTTCTGTCTACTACACGTTTTTTGGGTCTATCGCGATTAAATTTAGGATTGATTTTCAACAATCTCTTAAACTCCTTCATGTTTCTGTCTACTACACGTTTTTTGGGTCTATCGATATTAAATTTAGGATTGATTTTCAATAATCTCTTAAACTCTTTCATGTTTCCGTCTCTTTGACGTTTTGGACGTTTGTTACGTTTTTTGGGTCTATCGATATTAAATCTAGGATTGATTTTCAATAATCTCTTAAACTCTTTCATGTTTCCGTCTACTACACGTTTTTTGGGTCTATCGATATTAAATTTAGGATTGATTTTCAATAATCTCTTAAACTCTCTATCAGCATTGAATTTAGCATTTTTCGAAGTCAATCTCTTGAACTTCATCATGCTATACTAAAAACAAGTGTCTAAATGAAAGATTTATGTATAATGAATCCCTGCAAATGGATCAGTCATTGAATTAGACAAATAGTATAGTATACGAATGACCCAAGAATTCAGACAGCACCCTGTGAGTACAAATTATGAAGCATCCAGTGATGGTGTTGTAAGACACTGTAGACTGAAGAATCCAGTTGGGTGGGATAATGGTATGGGGTATTTGTTCTTTACTGTTGGAAAGAAGAAATATTACAATCATCGTTTCATATTTGAATGTTTTAATGGATTGATCAAAGATGGTTTTGTTATCGATCACATTGATTCTAATCCAAGGAACAATTCTTTATCAAATCTGCAAGCTATCACACAGAGTGAGAATTCCAAACGAGGAAGGACTGGCACTTGTTCAAAAAAAACGAAACCAGTAAAATCTTTGAATACAATAACTAACGAAGAGAAAATATTTAAATCAATATATGAAGCCGGCAAGTATTTCAATATTTGTAGACCCTCAGTACGATATGTTGCAGAGGGAGTTTGTCGATCGGCTATTTCAAAAAAGACGGGACAGAAAATTCAATTTAGTTATGTCTAATGCTTCATATTTTTCAATTAGAGATATGTCATTGCTATAGAATAATGAATTCTGAAAACATGAATAGCATCATAGTTGAAATTTCGAAATTGAAAAATCAGGATATTGAACTATCAGATGGATTAAATCCTGATCAAATTATGTCTGATTTTCAGGATATAGAATACGGAGTTAGCACTAACAAATATATGCTACCAAAGAAATATGCACTCATCAAAAGAATTCAGAATTCTATTAGAGACTCTCTTTCATTTTCAAGTGACATCAGTGTGTTCGTTCCGTTGTATACTATCGTAGAACGAATACGAATAGAATTAGGTAACGAATACGAATTGAAAAAAGAAGTCAACTCTAAAATTAGAAACCTACGGGCGTTAATTCAAGAAAATTGATTGCCCGACCATTGATTGCCTGACCCTTTATCATTTTTTGATTGCCCGATCATTTTATCATCGACCCCTATAATTTTTTTAGCTGACCCTCAAGGGGGTATGTCAAAAATCGATGGACGATCAAAATAGAATGGAGAAAGTCACAGTATTATTTATTTTATATACAATTATGTGACTTTCTCCATCGATGATAGAGCTGTTAAAATAACAAAATAACACTTCCATGACTGTGTTAAAAATCATCCGACATGTCAAAATAGAAATGTTGAAAGACACAGTATTATTTATTTTATATACAATTATGTGACTTTCAACATCAATGATAGAGCTGTTAAAACAATCAAATAACACTTCCTTGACTGTGTTAAAAATCATCCGACATGTCAAAAAATCGAATGTTGAAAGTGTGATATTAATTATTTTTTTAGAGAATTCCACACTTTCAACATCAATGATAGAGCTGTTAAAACAATCAAATAACACTTCCATGACTGTGTTAAAAATCATCCGACATGTCAAAATAGAAATGTGGAAAGTGTCAGTATTAATTATTTTATATACAATTTGGACACTTTCCACATCAATGATAGAAGGTGTTAACACTTCCATGATCGTGTTAAAAATCATCTGACATGTCAAGTGTTTTGCAATTGAAAAATGGTTTCTGATTTCAAATAATGGTCAATGAAGCATTAACAACCCGATTGGCTCGTGAACGATTAGATGCAATTAAGAGATTTGTACCAATTCGTGACTCTGTACGGAATAAACTGCAACAACGACAGAGTTTACAAACGGATTTTGCTTTAGGGTCTGAAGAATTGTTTAAACCAGTAACCACAGCAACGAAAGGGGTTGAGCGTGCTTTACTGGGAGATGTTCCCGAGACGGGAAAATCTGTTATTGGTGAACTTGAAAAACTAGCAGCGAAAACTGAACAAACAAAACAAATGGGATCAAAAAGAACAGTAGATGATTTACGCATGAGATTTAACGAAGAAGGGTTAGCAGCAATTGATGGGACTGATCCAACAGAAATTCCTACGCTTGTTGTTACGTCTTATGAAAACAAAAAAAAAATGTTGAAACCAGAACATCATAAGTTTGTTAAGAATTTAACCAATTGGGCTGATATATTCTACAAAATCAAAACTGAAAAAAGTCAAAAAAAGACAGATAGTGCATCATACATTGAATATATCAGGATGGTGGATCACGTGTATAATCAATATGAAGAACTAAAACAACAACAAAAACCGCCAAGATTGCAAAGAAAGCGACAGCAACCTGCAAAGAAAGTACTCTACTCTCCTAAAAAACAACAAGTACCACGTGATGATGATGATGATGATGATGATTATTTACAAACTACGGATTTAGAAAAACTAGATGAAGCAACTGGTTATAGCGGAAGTGGATTGCAAAATCCAAGGATTGGAAACTCAAAGAGTTTCTGTCCTGATAGTGTTATCAATGATATATCACGATTAGATGTTTTAATCGGAGGATTCCGAGCTGGAAATAATTCACCGGAAATAATTAATGAAGCAGCTGATATCTGTAGACGGTTATTTGCCGGCGGTATCATGGATATCAAAATATATCGAGATTTCATTGACGAGTTAGCAAATGGGTATCATAGTGATTAAATAACAATTGAAAACATTAGTGTTTTTATAATAATGATCATACATTACAATCATGATAAACCAACCCCCGTCTATGTAGTTAATTCACGGTTTCCAGTTTATAAAGCATACTATGGAGATGGTTTAGGCAATACCATTTTAGGATTCTTTTCAAGAATGGCTCCAAAAGTGATGCCGTTAGCTAAACAGTTATCAATGAAAGCCATTGATGTTATTCGTGATAAGGGTATTGGTGCTGTTGGAGATCTTGCCGGAAAGGCATTTTCAACTGCGAAGGATAAAATAACATCATTAGTAAAATCACGAAGTGATTTACGAAAAAAGAAACCGTTACCGTCTACAGCAGAAATGCCTGCAAGTGTTAGTAAAATAATAAATAACGCAGTAGATGAAAAACTAGCGTCGATGGTGACTCCAAGTGACCAAAGCAATATTGCAAATATGATAGCAGGAAGTGGCTTTAAAAAACTAAGTAGAAAACGCTAGCGTTTTTCACGATGAAAATCGTTTACGATGAAAATCCGTAGGATTTCACGATTTAGACTCTGATAAATAGAATAAAATGTTCAAAAAGTCACGTGATCCAGCATTTGATATAGACGCCCCAGTTGGCAAGGATGATTCTGTACGCGATTATCAATATTACGCCTATCATGCCATAGACTCAAATAGTCGATCAAGAATTGATCTTCAAGTCCATGATACCAGTAAATACTTTCTACCCGCTGAAGCGTTTATTGAAGTAGAAGGAGAAATTGTAACAGCTGCTGATACTCCTGCTGTACCAGCACCGTATCCAGCTGGTACTCAAGTCGGGTTTGTCAATAATGGTATTATGGCGTTATTTGAGAGTGCAAGATACCTCATCGATGGAAAAGAAATTGAGTCCATAGATCGCGATGTTGATGTGGCTACAACAATCATAGGGTTAGCGAGATATTCTGATGATTATACAAGATCAGCAGGACCCTCTATGATGTTTGCAAAAGATGGTAAAAATACCGCTGGAGGAAATCAATTTATTATAAGACGACCAAAGAATAATGCTGGCACCGCTAATATTGATGCCGAGGATATGATTATAAACAACGAGGTTAATTTCAATCTAGGAGCTGCAACACGTATTTCAATGTTGCAAGGAGCGCGTAAATCATTTTCATGCGCGATTCCACTGCATCACATATTTGGATTCTGTAGAAACGTCAGAAAAGTTATTTATGGAGCTAAGCATACAGTATCGCTTGTACGAAAGGGTGATGATAACGACGCAATTTGGAGGATTCCAGCGGATCCTGCAAATCCAAATGCTGATGCCGGTAAAGTCAATTTAACAAAAATATCATTGTGGATGCCAGTGTTGACTCCAGCAATCACCGCAGAAGAACGATTACTATCATTTATGGACCAAGGGGGAAAGTCGTTGTTGAGTTGGTTATCAGTGAGTACAGATGTGAAGCAATCAAATATCAACGGGTTATTCACGTGGAATCTAGCATCAAAACAAGGTGTTGCTGCGCCACGTCATATATTTATTGCGTTACAGGATAACACACGAGTTGGCAATCAACTCTCCAGCCATATGATATTTGATCAGTTAGGTGTGAAAGACGTCTCACTGAGAATAAACGGCCAGCAGGAACCATCCGAGGATATACAACTTAATTACACAGAAAATCATATTGCACGAGTTTATCATAGATTGTTGTCATTTATGGCACGTGATCAAAATGTCGATACCGGTTTGCAAATATCACAATTGGATTTCAAAAGCCTCTATCCGATTTATTACTTTTCATTGGAACATCTTGATTTGATGAGACAATCTGTTGTTGATATACATTTTAGAGCTAATGTGACTCGTGGTGGTATTGCTAATTATAGAGCGGTTGCTGTCATTCTCAGTGATAAATCAATGCTACTTGAAGGTGTTGGAGGAAGAATGAGAGTGGTAGATGCACCAGTGGAAAATCTTTGATTGAAAATCCGAAGGATTTTTCCATTAGAATCGATCTATTATGTATAATGTCATATAGTGTTATTAGTGTTGCGTTAACTCCTGGTCAATTAAAAAAATTGCAATCAGAATCGGCTAAAAAATGTGGAACCACAATCACGTTGAAACCTAATCAAATGACTGGTGGTGCAAATAAATTATCGCTGACAACTCGTCAAATAAAACATTTCAATGATGCACTTGTAGCAAAAAAAGGTGTTCAGATTACCCTTTCTGCGGCTGCTATCAAAAATATGATGAAAACAGGCGGTATATTTCCATTGTTAGCTGCAATACCAGCATTGATTGCAGCAGCAGCCCCAGCAGTGGCTAAAGCAGCGGCGTTAGGAGCCGTTGGTACTGCAGCAGGAATGGCACTAAAAAAGGCAACTGGACAAGAATATAAAAAAAGGGAAAAGGTCTGAGACTACCAGGAACCCCGTATTCATGGTACAGCGGAAAGGGTCTAAGACTACCAGGAACCCCGTATTCATGGTACAGCGGGAGATCCGTTCACGGATCAGGCCTGAGACTACCAGGAACGGTTTATTAATGGTTCCGATGTCCAATTTTGATTTAATGGATGCTGCTAAAAAACTAGCGATTAAAAATTTCAGAGGTGTTTTTATGAAAGATCAATTACCACATCAACCAAACAACACTGAAACAGGTATTATTAATCTCGATAACAGCACCGGACCTGGAACTCACTGGGTTGCATACGCTATTGATCCTCGTGGGATTGTCTATTTTGATTCATATGGATTAGCCCCGCCAAAAGAGTTTATGCGTTATATAAAAAAATTTCCAATGAAGACTTGGTATTCTACGCTACCAACACAACAAATCAATGACCCACCAATATGCGGCAGCGAAGTATTAAATGTTCTTGACGCTATTTCAGCATCTAGAAAACCACCACATATTGTCGTAAATGACTACACTAGTAATCGCTGGCAACGACGGAGTCGTCAAAAACGATTTTAAAGAGAGAAAGAGTTTTACAATAACATGATTGATATTTGGGGAAGACCTCTGAAACCCAAACCCGATGACACTGCAACTCCTGATTCTATCAAGGATATAAAAAAAAAATTAAAGATGAAATCGCTGAGACGTTGAATTTAGTAAATGTTGACCCGAACGAAATAGTTGTATTTCAGGACAAACAGGGTAAATTGAAATCTAGTAATATTTCTCTGGATGATATTTTAGTTAAACAACAAAACGCAATCGAGAATACTATCGCGTTTTTTTCCGATCAGGGTAAATTGAAATCTAGTAATATTTCTCTGGATGATATTTTAGTTAAACAACAAAACGCAATCGAGAACACCGTTGCGTTATTTTCCGATCAGGGTAAATTGAAAACCAGTGATGTGTCGTTGGATGATATTTTAGTTAAACAACGAAACGCAATCGAGAACACCGTTGCGTTATTTTCCGATCAGGGTAAATTGAAACCAGGTGTACTTTTTTCGACGATTACAGATCGATTTAAAACTCTCAACGATGAATTAAAAAGTTCTGTGTTGGAACTAGCAACACTTCAATCTAAAACCGAAGAACACATAAAACAGTTTACCGCATTTCGTAGAAATATCATTGATAAATTTATTGGAACTACATTCGATAAAATTGAACTAAAACTCCCTGATATTAAAAAATCCATCGATGAGACGAAAACCTTCATCGAAGCCATCAAAGGGGATGCAACGAGGATGATAACAGTCATTGAAAAAACAAAAATTCCTCATGAGAAAACCAACAACTTAGTATACACGATCCAACACGGATCATTTGAGTGGACACCTACAAACAACAAATTAGATATCACTGCAACCGTTAAGGGTATTTATCGATTAACACTAGTAACACCATTGTCTCAATTTAATATTTCATCGTCCAGTTCATCCGGGGTCAATAATACGATTTCAACGATCATCGACAAGAATACAACTGAAAAGTTCACAATCACATCTACTGATAAAAATTTGGTTAGGGTTTCAACAACATGGTATGTGGAATTCGTAGCGGATTTAAGTTGAAAATTGCAAAGCAATTTCACTAACGGTTTCAATTGAAAACGCTAGCGTATTTAAAATAAAAATGATTTCATCATCGCAATATCGCTATGATCAGGTCAGAGAGTATCAAACTAGACTCAAAACCCTGTCTGAGGAGTATGCAATGAAAATTAAAAAATATCGCAGGAGAATTACCGCAATTGATGTTACCGTGTATTCAGTGAGTGGTGTAATCACCGGAGCTGGTATTATACTGTCTTCAGTGACAATGATGGCTCCGATAGCTGTTCCAATTTGCATTTCTGCGGCAACAACAATCGCTGGAATTATTTCAATAGTCACAAAAAAAATATCATCATGCAACCAACGGAAACTACAAGACTACATAATTCAATTTCATGTTGTGTCCACTGCATACTCGCAATTATCCTCATTGATATCGTCATCTCTCGATGATACAATTATTTCAGAGAGTGAGTTTTCAGCGATGGTAGATATATATGATTCTGCGATGTCAAAATTAGAAATACAAAAACATGAGTATAATAACAATGACAACACCGATGGAATCAGAAAAAACCAAAATGATCTCAATAACCTCAACGATATCAGATAGTGAGTTCTCAGTGATGGTACGTGTCTATGATTCCGCAGTATCAAAATTAGAAATACATCATGAGTATAATAACAATGACAACACCGATGGAATTACTTCAACAAATAGTGGAGAACACAAACCCAGTACAAACCAGCATGATCTCAATAACCTCAACGATATCAGATAGTGAGTTCTCAGTGATGGTACGTGTCTATGATTCCGCAGTATCAAAATTAGAAATACATCATGAGTATAATAACAATGACAACACCGATGGAATTACTTCAACAAATAGTGGAGAACACAAACCCAGTACAAACCAGCATGATCTCAATAACCTCAACGAATCCAGAATTCAGTGTGAATTTCCCCTCTCCGGTTCCAGTGAAGGAGATAGCGCTAGCAAAATTACGAGTGTATCACAGTTGGCCAAATATTAGGTCAAAATCATTTGGTGGTCAACAACCCAATAATTCCCTGGTATTTGCAAATAAGAATAAAGACGACGGTACCCCAGACTGGAATGTTGTTTCCATACCAACCGGATCATACCAAATCGAACAAATCAATAATGAATTCGCGCGTAGAATAAAATCGATTACTGGAAAAGAGTCAAAAATAGCTATAACAGTTCATGAGCCAACACTGTCATCTGCCATTGAAATAAGCACAGAAGGATACGTCGTAGATATATATCAAAGCTCAATAAGAACAGTGTTAGGTTGGCCTGAATTACCACCTCGACAAGTTAACATACCACCTGAACCGAAAAAATCTGATTATGTCACTGACAGGATAAAATCTGATAATCCAATAAAAAGTTATAGAGATTACAATAAGTCGTATTTTTTCATTAGAGTAGAATATGAGAACGGCCAAATTGTTTATCATTATGCTAACTGGGATAAAATCACTGAAAATTTCACAGCTTTCAATAACGATATTTCACTGTTGTTAATATCCCTTAAATCCGGTACTCTCACCCGAGATGAATTTATCAGCGTCATAGAAACATGTAACAAAATCATCAATGACATGGAAACATTTCATTCACAAATTATTCAAGAGGTATTAGATGACAATATCCCCCTATCGAGAACAGCATTTGCATCGAACTTAAATATCCCCGTCAAGGATATTCCAACAGTCAAACTTCCAGGATATAATATCTTAGAACTACAAAAATCTCTCAGTGATGCCATCGATGTTGGTTTTAAAATAATTCATGATGCATGGAAAAAAACAACATCACCGGAAATAAAAACCCTCAAACATAATAATGACCCAGATGGTGGTGGCAGGCATATTGCTCCGTTCAATGTGAATATTTCATCGGTGATAGCAATCAATTTAGTATGTGATGTTATCGAAGGAAGCTATCAAATAAATTTAGAACGATCAAATCAAGCTCAGCAAGGATATATTTTATATTCGTTTGCACCAACAGCTCCTCCAGGATTTCTAATTATTGAGGATCCAACTAATCCAGTCTATATGCGATGTCATAATAATTCATTAACCAGAATTAATTTCAAACTCACTGACCAGTCCAATAATCTGATTGATTTACAAGACGAGGTGTTAGCGATTAGTCTGTTTGTAAAGTCGTAGTGATTTTCGTCCTATGACCCTCGAACACGATATCGTATCGGACTGGATCAAATATTCGGTTGAAAATCGAAGATTTTTACGATGGAGATTGATTTCATTGATTTCATTGATTTTTCATTATTATTTTTTGCCTGTTTTCATTGATTTTTCAATGATTTATTTGCCTGATTTCATTGAAAACTTGTATCCGATTCACCACATCTTGGCCGTAGAAGCCTGATTTCAGTGAAAACTTGGTTAAAAATGTTGTCCGGCTCACCCTCTCTGCTGCTAATTGTCATAAATCCACAGTGATTCAAACATAAGTTTTTCTTTAATCAGCTGATATGCACTGATAGTTAATGATTTGGAATAATACTTTAAGTCATATACCACATATAAATTGATAAGCAAACTTAAGCAAACACGATCTTTACTACCGAAAATTTAAAACAATATTTTGAAAACAAAATGCTTCTGATATTAATGTAAGTTTTATAATCAAGAACTGCTTCATAGTCACTGTACATACATACATAAAATATATGAAAGAACAACGGATACAAAACCTTTTACCGAAAGAGTAGGTTGCTTTACTTAACTAGCTGTAGAGTAAAATTTAACGCGTTGGGTACACTACAATATAAATAGTACTTTACAAGTTCACGTGTATGTTTCTTTACTGTATAACGTGTACTTTACAATAGAACGCGTATGTTATACTAATATACAACGCTTACTTTACAATAGAACGCGTATGTTACATTAATATACAACGAGTACTTTACACTAGTACGCATATGTTACGTTACTAAACAACGGGTAATTTACAATAAAATCCGTAGATTACACTTCTAAACAGCTCGTACGTTATCATAGAACGCGTACGTTACACTACATTACAGCACGACGGGAGAATTTAAATAATATACTGAAAGGATATCCACCGGGGTTTGAAATATATCTAAAATCCGAAAAATTATAATAATGATTGAATGCTTGCTGTGATGTTTAATGATAATTATGGGAATCTCTCAAACTGTTTATAGTGCTATTCAATTATAGCAGATATATTCATAACATCAAATGTAAAACTGAATTTAGTTGAAACAATATTTGCAGTGTTTGGTTCTTCACTTACAATTCCATATGTTAGCTCATATAGTTAAAGATTCTAACAGCTATGCAGTTGCAGTCATGAAACAGCATTGAACACATACGTTTAGAAATGATGTTCAACAAAAGTCGATATTCTTCAAAGCACGTTCAAAATGGTTAGAGTATTAACACATGATAACTAACATCATGTGCAACACGTCAACAAACAGTCATACATTTTCGATAGTTGACTCGTTTCAGGGATAATTAATGTCTGTCACAAATGGCGCTTACTGTAAATATAAGTGATATGGAAATTGCCACCGTTATTTTTATGGGAACTTGGCTGATAAGTACAAGAATGCAGAAGGTAAAGGTAGATTCGTTTAAATTGCTTTAGTTTAATCGATATACAATTGACATACTGTGATGTGAGAGGATACGTTTATAAGCAGGTCAGTGCGTATACGAGGGATTTGATATGTAGGTTTTACTACATGAATTATCTTTAAATCAAATTAAAGGTATCACTATGAATGGACATTACTTCTTAAATGATGCAAGTGCTTACGGACATCATGCTCGACGAGTCCAGTGTCGCGGATTGCGCATGCTTATCAGAGACATAACAAACTGGGGAACGAGACCTTTAATCAACCTCATGCTTTGTTTGGCTTGTTTCCTAATATCCGTCTTATCATAACAAGGTTGATGTTTGCTAACATGCAAGGCACTTTAGTATGTTTCAAAGTTAGAGTTAACATATGAATATCATCTAGCATTCTAGATTATACTATTCTACTTAAGGTTCTACGTTTCCATATGTAATCATTTTGCATTTTGTGTTTTGTATCATTTTCACTTCCCGTTCAATATCACGTTTCCTCTTTCCAACCATGTTGTTTATCATTTAATATACCCTTTTCAGTGCAAAAATTTAATTTGCTCTGATAAACCTGAACCTCAATGATCTGATTAGCATTAATCGATATAAGTGTGTGTGTGTGGCGGCTGTGTGTGTGTGTGTGTGTTTGTGTGTGTGTGTGTGTGTGTGTGTGTAGCCCAAAAGGCATTAAATCACAAAAAGTTTCGTCAGTCAGGTTAAAATGTTTTCGATAAACAGTTAGAATTATGTATTTCCATTTAAACTGCGATTTACAAATTAGAACTTATATATACGCACATTACATATGAAAACTTATTCATCTAGTTTGGCAATGAAATGAATGAATTTCCCGACTGAGGGCGACTAATACATGGATGACCTAATACGTAGCAAATCTTAAACATGAAATTGAAAGCGTAGAGCCTGCTAATTTAAAAATTTTAATATCCCTCGTGTAGTTGGTTTACACTTGGATTCCAAGAGAAAATGTCGAGTGACTTATAGCAGAAACAGTCAATGATTGAACATCCATAACATGTGAGCAATGAATAATAGTGGGTATTGTGTTGCTTGTAACGGTACGTTAATTGTACAACGATTCTTACCAACATGTAATATGTTCGACATATGACATACTGAATCTGATCTGTTTTCCATTAAGTCTGTGTTATGACTTATTGTCAATCGATATGTTGCTTGCATCGATACGTTAATTGTACAACGATTCTTATCATGTAATACTTTTAATATTAAATATTTTCGAGATTTTCGAGCATGGATAAAACCCTCAAAACGCTTTCAAGAACAAAAAGTGGTCCCATCTAGTCAAGATACAATATTTTTAGTAAACATAGGCAATTCTTTATGGTCGTCCTACTTAATAACATTCTTTTACCTTTTTATGACTTTTTAAAGTAATTTCATAGTCATTTTACATAGCAATAATTGTAGAAAAGCTTGCATATTAAACGTTTATAGTACTCATAGTGCTTACAATTATTATTTAAGGGTTTGTTTTAAAAATCGGTCAATTTAATTCCATCTACAGTGTGCAGGAGAGTCTGGAAACTACTTAGACCGGGACTTTAACCCGATGGTACAGGGCTGGCGTGTCTGTAATTAACAGTTCGAGTTAATTAAGCATGGAAACTGCATATGAGTGATATATTCATTGAGGAGGTGTGAAATAATATAGTGGATATTAAACACTGTCAATACAATTACCATATTTTGGTGGTTTACATATACTCTGCTGTTAATTGATGTTACTTATTTTGCGTTGATGGTTTATATATGTAATACAGGATTTTTCTTGTGAAGTCGTCTGCAATTTAAATTATTAGTTCTTATTAGCCAATCTTTGTGTGTAGACGGTCTATTATTTCTCCTTAAATTTCTCTGCTTATTTTTACTAATGTATTATTTCCTTCCTTCATTTTTCTTATCATCTTTATCAGGCATATATTGAAATATTAATCAGCTGAGCAGCCATCATTTTGTTTTTCAATTTAAGGTTATGTGATGTGAAATGTAATCTAAGCCGATGCCTTACGCCATTAGATTGACGATTACTTAGTTACATTCCTGTTTTAACACCAGTAGCTTTGATATGGGTTAGATTCTTGAAAACAACGCCAACATATTTGTTTTTAAGATGCTATTTGCAGTTTATATGACTGATTCTGGTTCATATATTTGTAACAAGAAACAAACATATTCAACCCATGATATCATGCCACGGTAGATAATAGAGGGTGGTAATTTGATTCAAAGCTATTGTTCTCTATGTTGTACATGTAGACATGTTTAAACTTGAGCTGACACTATTCGTAACGAATTGTCCATTGATCGATGCCTTGATCTTGTGGTCAGCCGCAAAATAACCTCACAAACAGAACATTAGTTGACGGTAAGGTCTATTTTGTCTGATTCACTGCCCTATCCTCGCTCGTTAATATTGGTTTTGATACTAATTAACCGTTTTCTGCCATGATAAAATGTGGAGAGTACATACTTATGTTGATAACTTGTCTTACAATATGAAATAGTTATGCAGAAAATTACTAAAATGTTAGGAAGTGTGCGTGAGCTAGTGCGAGTGGAACCATGAGTTCTTCAAGATAATGCAAATTAATTCATGATTTACATTCTCATATAATTTGTAATTGTGCCGAGTGAGTGTTTATTCGATCTTCGACAGTCAGTCTTATACCAAGGCAAGAATTGTATTTTATAGTTTAACGGGTAAGATAGAAATAACTCATCTGTCATCGAGCGATAGTTTTGACACATTGTCATGCAACGATGCTGTGCTCCTGCGGTCAGCCGCAAAATAACCTCATAAACCAAACCTTAGGTGACGGTAAGGTCTATTTTGTATGGTTCACTGCCCTATCATCGCTCGTTAATATTGGTTTTGATACTAATTAACCATTTCTGCCATGGAAAAATGTGAAGGGTTAATACCCATTTTGATAACTTGTCTTACAATATCAGATAGTTATGCATACAATTACAAAAATGTTTGGAAGTGTGTTTGTGCGTGTGGAGATATGCGTTTTTCAACTAAGGGTAAATTAATTGATGGTTGACAATCTCATATAATTTGTAATTGTGCCGAGTGAGTTTTTATTCTATCTTTGACAGCCATTCCAATAGCAAGACAAGACAATATATAATTACATTACATTTTTGGTTACCGATTGGAGTCCTGCAATGAGTCAGGTACACCATTATCCTATCTGCTGTAGGTGACATTTTTTTGTCATCGTATAAAAGTTTAAAATTTTAAATCTTCATTAAATTACATTACTGAAAAACTATTATTTTTAAATGGGTGTTGTATACAATTTTATAATTAAACTATGCATTACATCGATATGTTCACTTCATTCAGAAACATACGATGTAAAATGATGCAAATGCGCCAAAGCCTCTTATAAATACGGACTAAAAGGCTGACTAATAATTAAATCTTTATACAAAGGTATAAAAGCTTTAAAAGGTTTTTGGAGTGGCATTATTATTGTGAATGTTTGAACCGCCAATACAATTGTCTACATGCTTCTTTCTTAGGTCAATTGTGTTATTCGTTATGCGATTTGACGGATACAAGGTTAAGGATTTGTGTCTTGGATAACACTATTGTTTTGTCATGTTTTGTCCTTTGTAATATCGTCAACAAACTGCGACGGTCATGGGACATTTGACTACCTGGTTGACTATTTTGAATGTCGTGAAACTTTCGGGTAAATATTATTGTATCTCTAGTTTACAATTGTCATAAATCCACAGTGATTCAAACATAAGTTTTTCTTTAATTAGCTGATATGCACTGATAGTTAATGATTTGGAATAATACTTTAAGTCATATACCACATATAAATTGATAAGCAAACTTAAGCAAAGACGATCTTTACTACCGAAAATTTAAAACAATATTTTGAAAACAAAATGCTTCTGATATTAATGTAAGTTTTATAATTAAGAACTGCTTCATAGTCACTGTACATACATACATAAAATATATGAAAGAACAACGGATACTAAACCTTTTACCGAAAGAGTAGGTTGCTTTACTTAACTAGCTGTAGAGTAAAATTTAACGCGTTGGGTACACTACAATATAAATAGTACTTTACAAGATCACGTGTATGTTTCTTTACTGTATAACGTGTACTTTACAATAGAACGCGTATGTTATACTAATATACAACGCTTACTTTACAATAGAACGCGTATGTTACACTAATATACAACGAGTACCTTACACTAGTACGCATATGTTATTTACTAAACAACGGGTAATTTACAAAAAAATCCGTAGATTACACTTCTAAACAGCTCGTACGTTATCATAGAACGCGTACGTTACACTACATTACAGCACGACGGGAGAATTTAAATAATATACTGAAAGGATATCCACCGGGGTTTGAAATATATCTAAAATCCGAAAAGTTATAATAATAACTTAATGCTTGCTGTGATGTTTAATGATAATTATGGGAATCTCTCAAACTGTTTATAGTGCTAGTCAATTATAGCAGATATATTCATAACGTCAAATGTAAAACTGAATTTAGTTGAAACAATATTTGCAGTGTTTGGTTCTTCAATTACATTTCCATGTGTTAGCTCATATATTTAAATATTCTAACAGCTATGCAGTTGCTGTCATGAAACAGCATTGAACACATACGTTTAGAAATGATGTTCAACAAAAGTCGATATTCTTCAAAGTACGTGCAAAATGGTTAGAGTATTAACTCATGTTAACTAGCAACATGTGCAACACGTCAACAAACAGTCATACATTTTCGATAGTTGACTCGTTTCAGGGATAATTAATGTCTGTCACAAATGGCGCTTACTGTAAATATAAGTGATATGGAAATTGCCACCGTTATTTTTATGGGAACTCGGCTGATAAGTACAAGAATGCAGCAGGTAAAGGTACATTCGTTTATATTGCTTTAGTTTAATCGAGATACAATTGACATGCTGTGATGTGAGAGGATACGTTTGTAAGCAGGTCACTGCATATACGAGGGATTTGATATGCAAGTTTTACTACATTAATTATCTTTAAATCAAATTAAAGGTATCACTATGAATGGACATTACTTCTTAAACGATGCAAGTGCTTACGGACATCATGCTCGACGAGTCCAGTGTCGCGGATTGCGCATGCTTATCAGAGACATAACAAACTGGGCAACGAGACCTTTAATCAACCTCATGCTTTCTTTGGCTTGTTTCCTAATATCCGTCTTATCATAACAAGGTTGATGTTTGCTAACATGCAAGGCACTTCAGTATGTTTCAAAGTTAGAGTTAATATATGAATATCATCTAGCATTCTAGATTATACTATTCTACTTAAGGTTCTACGTTTCCATATGTAATCAGTTTGCATTTTGTGTTTTGTATCATTTTCACTTCCCGTTCAATATCACGTTTCCTCTTTCCAAGCAGGTTGTTTGTCATTTAATATTCCCTTTTCAGTGCAAAAATTTAATTTGCTCTGATAAACCTGAACCTCAATGATCTGATTAGCATTAATCGATACAAGTGTGTGTGTGTGGCGGCTGTGTGTGTGTGTGTGTGTGTGTGTGTGTGTGTGTGTTTTTGTGTGTGTGTGTTTTGCTATACTTGCGAGGACTTGAGTTGGGTTGCACACCAACATCTTGAGGACTGTACTACATTTCGAGGACTTACACACCAGTCCTCGAAATGTTTTGTCGGAAAATGGTTGAGAATGATCATATGATACCAACCACGTGTTTTTGTAAAAGTCCTCATAAAGTCGGTAATGTTTGACATACAGTCACACTCCGTGTGTAACAGTCACACAATTTGCAGCCTTCTTTTGGCGCTTGACTAGTGTGCAAACTATTAGCCAATCAGAATGCGTGTGATTTCAGACTGTCATCCAATCAGAATATCGCTGCTTTGCAGTGTCGCTATAAATTTATATACAGATAAATGCGACTTTTAAAAAAAATTACTGGTTTTAAAAAAAAATAATTTTGTAATAGTGGCAAACTGGCGATGCCAGAATAAAGTGCGATATTTTAAGCCCGGGGCGTACGTTTGTGCGGTGCTTTGGTGCGTTTTTGTTTAACCGCGTACATTGATTCCATTCCTGCAAGAGTTAGCCTAATACACTAAATTCTTGGAAGATGGCAAGACATGCTGGATCAAACTGGTAAGTAACAAAACAATTCTTTTTCAAGTTGTTAACTGTATTCCTCTAAAACAGCTTCTAGATTTTATATTCGTTATTATTTGTGACAACTTGGTTTTATCCCATTTCCACCAATGAGCTTATCAGTTATCTTGATGATCATACACATTTCCTAGTTCTAATGAACAGAATTTAATAGATATGCCAGATCAAATTGTAGATAATACTTAGATAATTTCTCGAAAACAACTATTTACTACTGTACTTTTTTCATTTACGAAAAGCTGATGAACACATCTCGCAACGGTGCATACAAACACCGGAACGCAATAACGTGTACAGTAGTATACCATTGCTGAAATTTGTTAAATTTGCGACATTTTTGAAAGAAAATAACACTTACTATTAATAGTGCCTAATACAGTTGTTACATATTGCAAACAAAAAGCATATTAGTAATGATTTTATTAATATGTGTTCTCGTCACTCGTAACGTTTTATCTATCACGTATCTTGTCTTGAACTATTCTTATTTACCGTTATCTGATATTTTGATTAACTTCTACATGGATAATTTATGTATCTTTAAAATTACTGTTCGTACTGAAACGTATGAAAATAAATACCTTTGATTACGTACTTGTGTATGAACACTGCCATATTGTTTCAACTTACATAATTGGTGTCTAAACCATTACACCTGTCAAAAATGTTTTGTTTTTTTGCACAGAGAAAATGCATTGCTTGATGAATGTGTATTATTCATAGATCTCACATTAGGGGTCATCCATATAGTACATACGAAAAGATCTGCAGAATTTTTACATTTAGGCCATTATCATGCATACTTCATGATAATTACAATCAAACTACATGTATATAGCTGTTTTGCATACTGAGTTGCACAAATCTCACACATCATGAAACTTAGCTTAATAAGAAAAATGTAATAATTAATAACCACAACATAATAATCCACTTTAGAAATCAATATTAAATCAATAGTAATATGTTTTTATTACTAATAACTGAAGTAATAAACTCTTATGTAAATTGCAATACACGCTGTTAATATTAGATTATGGTACTGTTTGAACTGTCACCGAAATGCGGTTTCCAGCTTCTTTTTAGTTTCATGTTGCATCACTTGCACAAAAGAAAGTACAATTTATTATAATTTATATAACTTATACTAAATATAACAAATTTTGAATTATTTTGTGTACATTTGATCTAGCTTAATGTGTTTTTTTAAAATCGTTCAATATTATGTTATCAGAATGTACAGACATTTATTTCCTGCAGTTTATACATTATACATGTACTTTAATTATCATGTGAAAATCAGTAGCGAAAATAACGATTACAAAACAAGACACCAAACAGTTTACAACAAACCGCATTCGTATTTGATGCAAAACAATACTGCACAAGTTTTGATAGTTACCCCATGCACGACCACAGCAGGATCAGATGAAGTGTTGGGGAGAGGTTTTCCAAAATTACAAAAGGGTCTCAACTTATGTGACTCTTTACCTAAAGTGCCTATTACCCAATAAACATGACCAAGAATATAACTAGCCAAATTTCAAGTGACAAATAACTGTACATTTACTTTGCCTTTGGGGTTTTTCGGATGAGGGGAATGTTGGTAGATGTCCTGATGATGTCTCTGTAATATCTTGTACCATTTCTTTTGATATCCAATTATAGTATTATTGAAGTGTGATTTAAACTTGAGATTTGTATTATAAAAATGAAACATGTCATTATTTTTCTTATTTTAAATAAATTTATCTTGTGATTAATTTAATAACAAAGACAAAATATGCGGGTCAGAAGAAACAGTCTTGCCTCATTGAATGGCCAGTCATGTGCGGTACACATAGTTACTATTGAATAAGTATGCATGTTCAGCCTCGTGATGTAAGTCATTATGGGGTTTGAAAATTCAGAATGGGTTTTTTTTATAAAAAATTAATGGCATTCAACTGGTATTCAGTTGTCTACACCTTAGACTGTGTAAGGTGGTTCAGATTTTCTTTGAATAAAAAGTAAAAGTATACAAATTGCAAATAAAATAAGTCTATAAACCTTCTCTAAACATAATAGGTGAGACATTTTTCTTTTACCGCTATGTGTTTTGGTCTTTCCTTGGATGGTCATCATCCATCAGTCATTCAAATTTCAGTCAGTAAAACTAATGTATTATTGACTGCACCATGATAATTTGAGCTAGATTTACCTGGAATAACTCCAAGTTATTCCCAAGCTGGCAGTGACATTATATATACTTTAAAAAGCTATTAATATTTCATGGTGTTCCCTATTAAATAAAAAAGTAGACAAAACAAACCACCTGATAATATAATATTGCTGATGATATCTTTGCTCTTCTTGTATACAAATTTCTGGTGAACTTAGGTGAAAATCTTTGCAATAATCATTACATGAATTCCTATATTTTGTTTTAAGGGGACACAAAAAACTTCTGCATAGTGAAATAGATAAAGCATTGGAATCATGCAAGGTCAGCATAGACCCAGCTGGATTTGTGGTGAAATATATAGATGACTATATAGGTATGTAATTAATATAATTTTACAACATTAAATAAATGCTTTTGTTATGTTTAGTAGGTACAGTTGTTTAAAACATTTTTATGATATTACAACTCAAACATCTTTTTGAGGTTTGTTATTTGTTAATTTGCGTTATTTGTTAACTTTATTGATGATTGTATTTTGTGATTGATTTTGTGAATTGCATTATGCATAGCTCATATTGTTCAGTGAATATGGATTAAATATTAGAATTAATATCAATGAAGTTATTTTTATAATTAAAAAAAATTAGTCTAGTACATTTGGTTTTAATTTGGAAACTCTTAGACTTCTTTGCAACATTAATGTTTCCAAAAGGAACTGACCTACATTCTGGCTCAAATATTGTGTCTTAGCTTTACATATCATTGTAGGTTATTTGTAAAATTACTCGTTCCTATTTTACTATCTATAGTATGGTGGAATCGGTCTATTGTCATGTTCTGTTTTTAGTTTTGGTGCATGTAACTTTTGAAATGATTTACTGGAATTACAAAGTGTTCAATTATCTTGGACTAAAACATTGATTTGTACCTTTAGTGAATTCTTGGACTTTTTTATTACTGGCACATCAGTCAGTTGGATACAACAGGAATTCAATTAGAACTTTATTATTTAGGAATTGCAATAAAACCTTTTGGACTCTTTCAGAATTAATTCATTTTTAAATTGACTTCATGATTTCATAGGTTTGCTGAGTTTTACAAAGGTTGTTTTGATCATTTCTATTAGTTTAAGGCCATCAAGCCATTACTAACATTATTTCTGATTTCCCAACTCTTTGTCTTGTTTAAAAGTTTACTTCATTTTAGACTTTTATTTGAATTGTTTTATTTGTGCTTACAACCCACCTACAAAATGGTTCTGAATTCATTTACTATTCGTGTTGATCACAAGAATGTGTATGGAGATATCATATCTTAGTTAATGGAAAATGATATCCCAAAAGTAAACAGGTCATCTCTAAACTGATTACTAAGTTTTTATTTATTGAGTACCATCTTTGTATGTCACATTTTGAAACTGCATGTAATACTATATTTAGTAATTAGTTTATCTTTTTCTTTCATCTAGCCCCCCTGTATTTGTACAGTAATTTGTATCTGTATTTTATAATTGAAAGATCCAGTAATGAGTTTATCTGGGACTAATATACAAAAGTGACTGGAAACTCAACACAACCTCAAAAATTTATATCCTATTTTTGTTCTGCTATGCATAAAAGTTTGCCAATAGCCTGCATAATTTGGAGATCAGAAGATGAAAAATGTTGTGCATTCTAAGTACCTCAGACACATTTATATCCATAGGACAACCTATTTGAAGATTTTAGTTGTCATTTCAAAGTTTACATTGATAAGCCCAGTAACTTGGTTGCCATGTAAATTGAAAACAAATGAATGTGAAGTTTATAGTAGAAATTGACTTTGACATTTAGTTGAGATACATTAGAGAATAATTAAAAAATGCAAATGATTTTTTATAGTGCATTACATACAACTGTCTTCAGCCTTAGTAATAATTAATCTACACAAGTCTCAGGCAAGTCATTGGGTGAACATGGAACATCACTATATACCTGGCCTTCAATTTGCATCATTTTCTTCAGATGATAAGTCATATTAATAAGTCTTGGGCACATCCACATTCTTTATAGTGTGCTGGACACCAACTGTACTGCCAAATGACTTGTTTTTTGTTCTATCTCTGCATTATGTTTAGTGTTATTCACTGCATCATAATGGATTGTACAGTTACTTAAAATAATTATTAATCATTTCATGTGACAGATTTGACTTTGTTAGTGGCCATGATTTGCCTTTGTTAACTGAGACATGTGATACATTCTTTACATTGGACATGGTGTGTTAGCTGCAAAGAGTGTAAAGAAAGATGAATACATTTTACAATATCAGGGACAACTTATTTCGTACAAAGAAGGTTACCAGAGAGAAAAGCTATATCATGAAAATCAGCTGCGAGTTTCCTGTTGTTTTTTTTTTTACATACAAGGAGAAGACAGTTTGGTATGTGTACTTTATAGTGCATTGATGTAATGAAAATGACAAGTACACCACTCCCTCGATAATTCTAGATTACTCTTACAACTCGGTGTACCTAATTACCTGCCAGCTTTGTTTTGATCAAAAGTGTTATTTTGCTATAAAATTAAAGATACCCAAAATGTTGACTACATAAAGATCATGCAGTTGAGAAATCTGAGGGATTTTGCTTGGCGCAAATAAATCAAAGAGTAAATCACCAAAAAAATAAATGATTATTTCAAACAAAAGTGAATTGTAATTTGTCAAGCGTATCACAAACTGCATGTTATATCCTGTTCTAATTTACACTGTTTTAAATTTATAGACCCATTAAATCCATTTATGTAATGATTAACCCTTGTTTATTTTTGTTTTTGTTTTTACTCTACAAAGTATCCAGCGATAAGCGAATGGAAACCATGTGGAATAATATTTTTGACAATCTCAATATATTGTAATTTATCCTGAAATTAAAGTTACTCTATGAGGAAAAAATAATCAAACTACACAGTTATGAAGAGATATTTGATCACAGTTAATCCCAACATGATTATTAGTTGTGTATTCAACACCATTAGCTGCCAACCAACCAACCTCTCTTTTGTGTTTATGTTGATCCATTTATTGATATCTTTTATAGGTCCCTCGATGACTCTCTTCTCACTTACAGTGTCATCAATGATTTTTAAACCCTGATGTGCGCGAGTTAGTAAGAGAGAGGTGTACATTGATTTATATTAAGGATACAATTTTTTTTTTATTTTTGTTTATCATTGAACTGTCACACCTCGAGTAATTAATACATTGAGGTATATTTCTTGGAAGTACACTGTCATTTTCTTTCGCCTGCAAGCTAGTTGAAAAACTGTACAGCTGAACCAAAACCGATTTAGCATTAGGCACTGTGAGTGTTAATATAGCCTAATTGATCTGATATGCTTTTGACCTTCTTAGAAAATATCAAAGCAAACTGTCAGTAATCTTTTATAATCAATAGTAATTATTATCATTAAAGGCTAATTTGCTGTTTATCCATGACATAACTTTTGCATTTTGAAACTTTCTAATGTAATTCCAATTCTTGACACTTTTCTTAATAATTTTCTTGTGTTGACCTGTTTATACTATTCATTTTTTCTGTGCATTGACTACAGATGTTACTAAAGGATATTTTTACATCTTTATCCTATTTCTACAGTGTTGATGCAACAAATAAAAAATTCTCCATTGGAAGAATGGTGAAGAAGGGAGTTGGAGCCATGGCAAATGCGAGGATCAGCATTTTACCTTTGGATGGGTGTCTGCATCTTTGCATGTTTGCAGTGAGAGATATTTCCCCAGGGGAAGAAATTCTATATAGTTATGATGTCCCAGGACTGCCATGGAGAAAGGTAATTTTTACAGTTTTGTTGCATTGAAATGACATTGTTACAGAGTGAACATTTTGATTGTAATCTGGGTTTCATTTATAACATTGCTTAAACTTTACCAGTATGTATTATGTAATGCAATTCACTTTTTCAGATTCTTTAGTTGTGTTGTGTTTCTTGTAATCTGATGTAATTCATTTCCATAGATCTCCAATACAACAAATATACAATATTTAACTCAGATATTTTGCATTTAATTCATGAAGGAAAGAAAATCGAAAGCTGCTTTGAAATATCTTTGGTATCTTAATTTTCTGCATTCATTATATTTGTTATGTTAGGATGTGGTGTCAGTAGTATCAAACTGAGTATAATTAATGAATACATTGAGGGTAATTTGCCGTAGTAGGGACAAGTAGTAATTAATTTAAAAGGGCTGGACCATTGACACTTTCATTAGGAATTTTTGTAAAAATAACTTTTATTTTTATCCTGCTACACTTTTATTTACTTGCCAGAAATACTTGGGGGTGGGATGGGGGTCTGCACAATTTACATTTCTTCTTCATCATCCCATGTTCCATTATTGTTAGTTTGAACAGGCTAAAGACACACAATCAGGTATGTTTAAGCACGAAAACCAATGACACATAACATAAACTACTCATGAATGCTGTGATCTGTCAGTGTCAGTTGTTTGTGTAGTCCTTGTTTTCAACTGCTGTGCAGATGTAATTGACTTGTAATTTCCAACTTGTAATGTCTGCTGTTTATTCCAACACTTATGTTTTGATATAGTCAATACATAGGTATGTAATTTTAAAGCTAGGCACACAAAAGTTTGGTCAGTTGCCCAGTTTGTGTAGATTGTTCCAAAACATTTATAAATATGAACTGAAATGGATTGCTAATTATTTTAAATTTGTTTTTGCTGCTGCAAGTATGTTAGAAGCAGAATGTAGTATTTATATGTTATTTTCACAATTCTGACCTCCAATATGGCTGCCAGATGAACAGGAGTGTCACTGTAATATTATCCAGAATGCCTGCCCATGCATTTGGCTTTAAATTATTTTTTGTTGTTGCTGGTTTCACTGATGGCCCATCTTTAATGACATTAATCTAATTGACTATAAAATGTCTGTAAACTTGAACAGTGATATTGCCTAATTTGACATTAAAATGTTGCCATAATTTCTTTATAGCTCATGTATTCAAAAGATTTTAACGTTTTCTGTACATATTTATTTGCTTGTGATCCATTGTATGCTGGTGTTTGCACAAAAGAGAAAGATATATCGAATTCATGTCTCACCTGTGCAGCATCATTCTCGTCTTGTGTTCAGCTTAGTTTAGAGAATTTCATTGACATGCTGTTTGATATATATGATGAATAACCTTTAGACTCCTTAAATTAATAATAATAAACAAAGCATGAACGTATCTCGTAGATATGTTAGAAAAAACCTAGCAAACATTTTCAACAATAAACAAAATATATAATACATTTCTCCGCATGAAACATAATTAGTGACGTAGTGTATTTGCACAGATAGAAATATATTTTTACAAAACCACAAGATTTTCACATAAAAATAAAATAAATTACTGTTAATGCTAACATCTGTACTATAAAGATTGTTTAATAAAATCAGTGATCCCAAAACATTGACTTTATTTTATGACAAAACTTATTGTTTCAGTATATGTAATTAATATTTTCTTAATGGCAACGTAATCCTTTTGTGATTTGATGTGTACCTAGAGAATGTTAACAATTAAACTTGTTTCTTTCTTTCATTGACTAGAGTTCAGATACTATATGGCCGTAATGCTGAGGTTAAATACCTAATGTTTACTGGGTTTGTAGATGATATTAGTTAAATCAAACTAAATAGTATGTTACACTAATATATTTGTTAGTGTGAAATCGAGATTCTAAATTTAATGTTTCCTATTGGCAATATTGGTTTCTTTACATTACTTATATGGTAAACATTTGACGAATTCCTAGTTAAAATAGTATCAATGTCTGGTGAATATAACATCCAAAATTAAGAGGGAATATTTTTTTGTAGATGAAAGCTGCAAATCAATTCTCAAAGCAGAGAAGAAGAAAACGACAAGGGTACCGTGGACCCTAGAGGAGAAGGCAGCTGTCAAAAGACAACTGGGACAGTTCATTAGAACGGCTTCACTGCCAGGAAAAGCCGCATGTAAGGAGGCCAAGAGAAAGGAGCCTATTCTAGCAAGGCGTCCATGGATCCAAATAAAAAATTTTATAAAAAATCCTAAAATTTACTAAATGTAAACCTTCAATGTTAAAGAACTAAGAATTTCACAGAGATAATACATATTTGCTGGCCTATAAGTCCATAATGTTGGATCATAAAGTCTGGTCTTTGTCTTACACTCTTAATCAAGTTGTGAATGGAATTTGCCATTCAATTCATTTTTCATTGAGCCAATATTAGAAGGATTTCAAAATATATACATGTGTTTAAGTATTAAATTCTGGTGCATCTTATGTAATTGTGCATAAGCAGCACATACTAGTAATTTGATTACATATAATAGATAAGTTAGAAATGAATATCCATGACAAAGATGGGTATTCAATCCATTTCTATTGTAACTTGTGATTTAATATGTTCTGATATGTGAGGTTTCCAGAGAATTTTAATTTGTATAAAAATTTAGATGACAAGGGTGATCATACTCCTGTATAAAGGCAATGCACCACTTGTCAACAATTCCTTTTTGTCTAAATTGTGGTATCCATTGTCTCAAAATAAAATTGCTTTGCAGTGGTAATTACATGCTAATCAAATATACTAATGCTTGGGTCAGGTCATTCTAGTTGAAACCTGTGTGAGATTAGTGTTCGGCAGACCAGATCAAATTGGAAGCTACCCATAGGATATTGTGAATAAGGTACCAATTGTCACCATTTTCTCAATTTGCGAGCCTGGAGGGTTGGCAGCTATGCATACAGTGTAAAATGCCTGAAAACAGAAGTTGCTGTGGTACATTTCACGCAGCATCACAAATTTTATCATATCTGTATCTCAGTAAATTGTCAGGTCATTTGTGGCTAATAGTATCAGTATTGTTTTAGATATTTTTTGTGAAGCAAATTAAGTACTTTTAGCTACATTTAATTTGCTGACCTGTAAATTTGTGGAGTTAAAGCTTGGATAAAATGCATGATGCATGTGTCAAACTGACAAAAAACGAAGTTTAGGTATTGCTTTAGCCTCGTCTTATACTTGGCATCTACTTGTTTATGAATGAAGGACAGAAACTGGCTAAGTTGACGTAAGCTCCATAGTGACGTATAGGCCAACAAATAGGGTAGATTCTCCAGTTGTGTTTATGATGTATTCTTAGATTTTAGTTTGGTCATTTGATTAATTTGCATTCAGGCCCAGACATGATTTTTCTCCACTTTAAAACGGAATTCCTCTTTTCTCCTGACTTGAATCCGATTTTTTTTATATAGTCCTTTTCTTAAAAATAATGTCCGATCCGTTTTTTTCCCCAGTTTTTAACCGTTCTTTTCAGTCCCATTCCGCAACAACCCTTGTAATGTATTCGCTCCATATATTAGTTAGCCTGCGACTCTCGTAAAGAGTATTCTGATTGGTCAAAAGTATAAATTCATCCAATGAATCTTCGTGCAAAGGAAACTGATGGTAACAGAAAGATGAAACGTGCTCGCAAACAAAAATGGTGTCCTTAGTTGTTGAGAGAGACGATGATACGAAATGTTAAATAAAGGTTTTAAAAAAACGTAAGGAAATAGCTGGAGCGAATCGTCGGCGGAAATTTAGTTGGTCAGTTTATAAGAAAACTGAACACTCGAGGACGGGCATTTTATGCCTACTGCAATATATACATTACAGAAGTCATGGTTGTAGTTGCATACGGAAAAAAATGAAGCCCTCTGTCAGAATATGTGCACTGCATGTTGCCAATACAAGCTAGAGCTGGAAATGAGAAAGGCTCTCGTTGAGAAGGAAATAAACAAATGCACATTGAGTTAGCAGAATCATTGGTGATGAAAAGTAAGACAAGAAATTTTTCTTAAACCCGCAAAAAGAGCTCACCTGGCACATCAAGAGGTTGTGTTCAGTGGACAAAAAGACAAGTGAATATATGAGATTATTTGTATATATAGATGATGTATTTGGGTGTTTATTTTACATATTTGTTATGAAAAGAAAAAAGTATATGTTGGCAGCAAAAGATAACTATTTATTGACTTAATTACGATGTGACCACTGACATGCACATGAAAAAACTTAAGTAATAATAGTATTGGAGAACAAATTCATGTGACAATAAATATTGAAAAATTATTCAGATATTTTGTAAGTTTTTTAGTTTTTTAAATGATTAGTTTGTTACATATTATGGTCACAAGTTGCACCAGGGGCAGATTTGTATGCATGTAAAATGCATTTTTAGTCGGGGGTCTTCGACCCCCGAAACCCCTTGATAATTGGCATTGCCCCTCGAGACCCCGTTGGGGGAGTACCACCAAAGTATGCTTTGCCAATAAGTACCGGTACACTTTGTACAAATATATTTCAATGCTGCCTTGGCCATATTGATCTACTTTCTCTTCTCTGGCAATTTATACTAACCTAATTTTGAAAGGTTAACATCATGTCTGCAGGGCATGAAAGTTTCAATTTGTGTTCAGATGTACAGTTTTGTTATTTGCTTTTTTTAAATATATTTTACTTAAGCAAATACATTTTCCAGGCAGTGAAGTCCTTTTGATATTTGTCACTCATTAAGAAACATTGAAATATATTGCCATGTTTTAAAAATATATATTTGAATATTACCCCAGAAGATAGTGTTGTCTCTGACATCATGATTACTTCAGTATGATAATTAGTCATTGTGGTTTCTTAACATGATGTTTAAAAAAAAATGCTTTTTTTATATAATTATAATTATGTTGTTCCTGTATATATTTTTCATATTAGTTTTAAAGAAATTTGGATTTTAATTTCTGTACTCATAGTACATACATGTTTACTTGGGTAAGAAATATAATGTAGTTTTGAAATGGGGTATTGCATCCTGTAAATGCCAGTACAGTACAATGTCTTTTCTCCAAATTAAGTTTGTCTGATATTTGTGAATGCAAAACTTAATAACATCTTTCAGAGGAACTGGTTTATGTAACAGTTGTATTTGTCATATGTTTAAAAGGTCAATCAATGAGATTATGCCACATCTACAGTTTTTACTTGCATTTTACCTCCTGTTTTGAATGTGTTCAAAGGTCTGCTATCATTTCTCATTTATTATTAGTATTCTGCACTGTTTGGACTCGAGGGGGAAATCTAACTGGAATTATGGTACAGCTAACTTAAATTGTGTTTGCTTCTTTCATTGAATAGGTAGAGATGAAATTATTTGAATTACTAAAATGCATTTACACTTTGCGAACGAAATTGTCTTGCTTCTTCATGTTCCTTCCAAAAAGAAATTGACAGTGTGATGTTTCATCATGGTTGGAACAAAGAAATACCATACCTTTTCAAAATTGAGATTGCCCATGCAGATATTAATAAAAAAAAGATGATGTTTTCATATAACAATGCAGCAGTGTTGCATGTCTTCCTGTGATGCCATTTTTGTCAATACTCTTACACCTTAGATGGAAGTTGATGTCCTGTTATTCGTCAACATCCTTTAATTACCCTCAATGGTACAGTTGTTTTAATTTATTGTCTTAAATACCATTGTAACCAACATTTTGAATGTTCACAAGTGGACTTAATATGCAGGCTGTGGCCAGCTTCTCGTATGTATTCAATAATGACATACATAATGACTGAAATGACTTTATTTGGGTTGCATCTTTTATATTAAATATTTTTTGGAGATGAACATTTACTTTATGCAATGAAATATGTGTCATATTCATACATGAATCTCTGGCTCAATTAAATTATAATGCAATCTAACCATTTAATGTCTTTTTTTTCTTTTTCTTCTCAACTTTCTACTGTTTTTTATTTTTAATTTGTTAGTTTCAAACAGTATTAGGTAGGTGGCCATAGCAGCTCAGTAGGTGGATCACTGCATTTTGTAATTCAATGGTCATGAGTTCAGTACACTGGAGAAAAAAAAGCAAAGCCTGACTTTTACATCCAAAATAAGAACACTGACCAGAGTTGTGCTCAGAGACAGGCAATGTACCTGATAATAAAAGACTGAAAAGCTCATGTGTCCATTAATATTTTAATTGTGATAGGTTTGGTAGAATTGCTCACAGTTGATATAGAGCATTTCAACATAAATGGCTTATAATTCTCAATCATAAAATCAGACTGATTTGTTTTGTTTGATCCAACAACTTTATTGCTTTCAGTACAGGACTGTGACATTGGCCTCCTAATATAGGAGCCTTCGGATAGTCTGTCTCTATTATGTTGCTTATATTTCAATCTTTTGTAGTCAGAAATAGCATGTACTTTCTCGTTGCAATATAGATTTATCCCGTTTCCATTTTGAAATTTTCTAACTTGTTCATAAATATCAGGAACCAACTCATCACGCCTCAAGATATGTACCTTAACCACATCATAATTAACACTTTGTTACAATGAGGATGAAGTGTGGATTTTATTAGTTTTGCCAATAAGTACACTTTGTACAAATATATTTCAATGCTGCCTTGGCCATATTGATCTACTTCTGTTCTCTGGCAATTTATACTAACCTATTATTTATGATAGCATCAAAACACAAGCATATATGTAAAGGAAGGGTTGCTTTTCACTTTCCAGTTAAACATTTTAAATCTAAATTGCATTTCTCCATTTTCCTTTTCTTTCTGTTGTTTATCTCTTTTTAATATATTATTTCCATTTGCTATAGACCACTCCAGTGGCTTAGTGGCAAGAGCGTCAGTCCCAGATTGGGGTGGGTGGGGGTGCTGGTTCTAACCCAGGTCGTCATATACCAAAGACATGTGATATATACTCAGCGGTAAGAGTTTAATGTTGGCACTTGTTATCCTGGTGTTAGGATAATGTGTCTTCAAAATGTTTGTTAACACATTAACCCCTACCGACGACTGTACGGGGCATGAGGTAGTAGCCTACTTCCAGTGTCTGCATTTTTGTGTATTTTTGTAGGGTTTAACGCCATTTTTCAGCACACAATAGGCTATACGTGGCGGCCAGTATTATTCGTGGAGGAAGATACTGGAAAGAACCACCGATCCACGAGAAGCTACTGACGAGCTTTCTCACATAACTACATAATCCAAATCTTAGACTCGAATCCACGCAGACAGAGGTGAGACGGCAGTGATCTGTAACGGAGAGCGCTTTAGACCATTCGGCCACTCGGGGCCCCTCCAATGTCTGTAGCGTCAAGGTCATGCATGATACACTAAAGTGGGTGGTATTATAGAAAAGTAGGCATGTTGCTCTACAATGATAGCAAACAATCCGGACATTTTAATTGCATTACAAACTACAGGGGGGAAAACCCTAAGTATTTGGACCCGTTTTTTAATTTTTCTCCCAAAATTCGCCCATGGTTGGATTCCAAATTTGTGTCGATATTTTAGACTTTATGGCCTCAGATCTACGGCGGACGAATCTGAAGTGCGAACAGACAGGTGAACCTGTGCCAAAAGTCGGATAAGGTGGACATTTTGAATAAAGAGTCTTCTCCATGCGAAAATTATGGGTCCGTTAAGCAAAAGAAAAGTCCTTTTTTCACCTTCTGCTCATACGCTAGCAAACTAACCAATGAAAAAAACATTTTCTTTAGCGCAACTAGCCATTTTTCTAAAGGAATATTGCTTGGAAGTCGATGTATTAGGATGTATTCAGAAACATCCCCAAAATGTGTTTGCAACTCGCATTGCATGCGAACACAGAAAAAAACCTCCAGGGGTTAATGTGTTAACTAAAATGCAACCCAGATTGAGTTCTCAAAAACTGATGTTATTTAGACATGCAATAAGGAAGTTCTATTTCTTTTTCTTTCAATGCCTAATCAATCAACCTAAACACGCGCAACCTAATTGATGCGTATAATCTATTCTATGATTGTTTACCTGAAAATTACAGAATGCTGATAACTCTTTATTGTTTGAAAAAGAAGTAAACAAATGAAAATAAGTGTACTTAACTCCTCCAACTTCAACTCGTCAGAGAGATTTTAAATGCATATCGCAGACTTGACGGTGACTAGATTTTTTTTTTAAGCAAATGAATAAGGCAGTGTTCTGAAAACATTTAGATTTTAGAACAAATTATTATTATTAAAGTCTAGCTTTCATTACTGCACATGTTGATCTGTTAGCATATCATGGCGTATAAAACTGAATTTAATAACGGTTCCAAAAGCAAGTCAAATGAACCTGTTAGAAGACAAAATATTTAATGTTTCAATTCAACGTATTCCCCCCCCCCCATCTATACTCTTTCATTTCTAAATATTTTAAAACCATAGTATATTTATGCATGCATATACACATGCATATATATGCATTCTAACCATTCCTTTCCTTCTCACATACATATTTTATCTTCATTTGTTATTTACACTTTTTGATAACTGATAATTATGGACGTATGATTTTAAGGCATAAACAAATAAAAAATGAAGAAGAAAAGATTAACTAAAATGAATGGAATACAATTACCTTTACTTCCCGTTTTATTCTGCAGAATATTTAAACTTGTGTAGTGATCAAATATCATATAAAGAGTCAAGTGCAGATTTCCCAAAGGCAACTTCAGTTCCAGTGAATTTGCATTGGGTAACTGCCTTATGGCATTTTAGTTGCTTTGGTGTCAACCTACATTTTTTGAAATCACATTTTTTTTATATTAATAGATGAAATTAAAAATGAACTTAAAACTAATATTTTAATAAGATTTGAACTTTTAAGCTCGTGTATCTATTTGTCTGTCTGTAGTTTTAGTTGCAGATAAATTTGTTCTTAAACTTTTAAATATTTTCTCATGTTTTTACAAGACAGGTGCAACAAGAAGTAAAAACAATATTCAGGTCCTCAGGTTGATGGTAGTCTTTGATTGTGTGTAAATTAGTCCTCACAATGACGTCCTCACAATGATGGCAAAGTAAGAGTAGTCCTCATAATGCATAAAGACGTATATGGCAAAAATGAAGTGATGCAGATATTGCCTATCTTACATTTAAGCTTACTTTCAAATTTCTAACATATACTTCCATTCCTTCTCATGGTCCTCGAAATGTAGTAATATGTCAAGGTCCTCACAAGTATCTGAATACACGTATGTGTGTGTGTGTGTGTGTGTGTGTGTGTGTGTGTGTAGCCCAAAAGGCATTAAATCACAAAAAGTCTCGTCAGTCAGGTTAAAATGTTTTCGATAAACAGTTAGAATTATGTATTTCCATTTAAACTGCGATTTACAAATTAGAACTTATACATGCGCACATTACATATGAAAACTTATTCATCTAGTTTGGCAATGAAATGAATGAATTTCCCGACTGAGGGCGACTAATACATGGATGACCTAATACGTAGCAAATCTTAAACATGAAATTGAAAGCGTAGAGCCTGCTAATTTAAAAATTTTAATATCCCTCGTGTAGTTGGTTTACACTTGGATTCCAAGAGAAAATGTCGAGTGACTTATAGCAGAAACAGTCAATGATTGAACATCCATAACATGTGAGCAATGAATAATAGTGGGTATTGTGTTGCTTGTAACGGTACGTTAATTGTACAACGATTCTTATCAACATGTAATATGTTCGACATATGACATACTGAATCTGATCTGTTTTCCATTAAGTCTGGGTTATGACTTATTGTCAATCGATATGTTGCTTGCATCGATACGTTAATTGTACAACGATTCTTATCATGTAATACTTTTAATATTAAATATTTTCGAGATTTTCGAGCATGGGTAAAACCCTCAAAACGCTTTCAAGAACAGAAAGTGGTCCCATCTAGTCAAGATACAATATTTTTAGTAAACATGGGCAATTCTTTATGGTCGTCCTACTTAATAACATTCTTTACCTTTTTATGACTTTTTAAAGTAATTTCATAGTCATTTTATATAGCAATAATTGTAGAAAAGCTTGCATATTAAACGTTTATAGTACTCATAGTGCTTACAATTATTATTTAAGGGTTTGTTTTCAAAATCGGTCAATTTAATTCCATCTACAGTGTGCAGGAGAGTCTGGAAACTACTTAGACCGGGACTTTAACCCGATGGTACAGGGCTGGCGTGTCTGTAATTAACAGTTCGAGTTAATTAAGCATGGAAACTGCATATGAGTGATATATTCATTGAGGAGGTGTGAAATAATATACTGAATATTAAACACTGTCAATACAATTACCATATTTTGGTGGTTTATATATACTCTGCTGTTAATTGATGTTACTTATATTGCGTTGATGGTTTATATATGTAATACAGGATTTTTCTTGTGAAGTCGTCTGCAATTTAAATTATTAGTTCTTATTAGCCAGTCTTTGTGTGTAGACTGTCTATTATTTCTCCTTAAATTTCACTGCTTATGTTTACTAATGTATTATTTCCTTCCTTCATTTTTCTTATCATCTTTATCAGGCATATATTGAAATATTAATCAGCTGAGCAGCCATCATTTTGTTTTTCAATTTAAGGTTATGTGATGTGAAGTGTAATCTAAGCCGATGCCTTACGCCATTAGATTGGCGATTACTTAGTTACATTCCTGTTTTAACACCAGTAGCTTTGATATGGGTTAGATTCTTGAAAACAACGCCAACATATTTGTTTTTAAGATGATATTTGCAGTTTATATGACTGATTATGGTTCATATATTTGTAACAAGAAACAAACATATTCAGCCCATGATATCATGCCACGGTAGATAATAGAGGGTGGTAATTTGATTCAAAGCTATTGTTCTCTATGTTGTACATGTAGACATGTTTAAACTTGAGCTGATACTATTCGTAACGAATTGTCCATTGAACGATGCTTTGCTCTTGCGGTCAGCCGTAAAATAACCTCACAAACAGAACATTAGTTGACGGTAAGGTCTATTTTGTATGATTCACTGCCCTATCCTAGCTCGTTAATATTGGTTTTGATACAAATTAACCGTTTTCTGCCATGATAAAATGTGGAGAGTACATACTCCTGTTGATAACTTGTCTTACAATATGAAATAGTTATGCAGAAAATTACTAAAATGTTAGGAAGTGTGCGTGAGCTAGTGCGAGTGGAACCATGAGTTCTACAAGATAATGCAAATTAATTCATGATTTACATTCTCATATAATTTGTAATTGTGCCGAGTTAGTATTTATTCGATCTTCGACAGTCAGTCTTATACCAAGGCAAGAATTGTATTTTATAGTTTAATGGGTAAGATAGAAATAACTCATCTGTCATCGAGCGATAGTTTTGACACATTGTCATGCAACGATGCTGTGCTCCTGCGGTCAGCCGCAGAATAACCTCATAAACAAAACATTAGGTGACGGTAAGGTCTATTTTGTATGGTTCACTGCCCTATCATCGCTCGTTAATATTGGTTTTGATACTAATTAACCATTTCTGCCATGGAAAAATGTGAAGAGTTAATACTCATTTTGATAACTTGTCTTACAATATCAGATAGTTATGCATACAATTACAAAAATGTTTGGAAGTGTGTTTGTGCGTGTGGAGATATGCGTTTTTCAACTAAGGGTAAATTAATTGATGGTTGACAATCTCATATAATTTGTAATTGTGCCGAGTGAGTTTTTATTCTATCTTTGACAGCCATTCCAATAGCAAGGCAAGACAATATATAATTACATTACATTTTTTGGTTACCGATTGGAGTCCTGCAATGATTCAGGTACATCATTATCCTAACTGCTGTAGGTGACATTTTTTTGTCATCGTATAAAATTCTAAAATTTTAAATCATCATTAAATTACATTACTGAAAACCTATTATTTTTAAATGGGTGTTGTATACAATTTTTTAATTAAACTATGCATTACATCGATATGTTCACTTCATTCAGGAACATACGATTAAAAATGTTACAAATGCGACAAAGCCTCTTATAAACACGGACTAGAAGGCTGACTTATAATTAGATCTTTATACAAAGGTATAAAAGCTTTAAAAGGTTTTTGGAGTGGCATTATTATTGTGAATGTTTGAACCGCCAATACAATTGTCTACATGTTTCTTTCTTAGGTCAATTGTGTTATTCGTTATGTGATTTGACGGATACAAGGTTAAGGATTTGTGTCTTGGATAACACTATTGTTTTGTCATGTTTTGTCCTTTGTAATATCGTCAACAAACTGCGACGGTCATGGGACATTTGACTACCTGGTTGACTATTTTGAATGTCGTGAAACTTTCGGGTAAATATTATTGTATCTCTAGTTTACAATTGTCATAAATCCACAGTGATTCAAACATAAGTTTTTCTTTAATTAGCTGATATGCACTGATAGTTAATGATTTGGAATAATACTTTAAGTCATATACCACATATAAATTGATAAGCAAACTTAAGCAAAGACGATCTTTACTACCGAAAATTTAAAACAATATTTTGAAAACAAAATGCTTCTGATATTATTGTAAGTTTTATAATACAGAACTGCTTCATAGTCACTGTACATACATACAAAAATTATATGAAAGAACAACGGATACAAAACGTTTTGCCGAAATAGTAGGTTGCTTTACTTAACTAGCTGTAGAGTACAATTTAACGCGTTGGGTACACTACAATATAAATAGTACATTACAAGATCACGTGTATGTTTCTTTACTGTATAACGTGTACTTTACAATAGAACGCGTATGTTATAGTAATATACAAAAACGCTTACTTTACAATAGAACGCGTTTGTTACACTAATATACAACGCTTACTTTACACTAGTACGCATATGTTACGTTATTAAACAACGGGTAATTTACAATAAAATCCGTAGATTACACTTCTAAACAGCTCGTACGTTATAATAGAACGCGTACGTTACACTACTTTAATTTAAATAATATACTGAAAGGATATCCACCGGGGTTTGAAATATATCTAAAATCCGAAAAATTATAATAATGATTTAATGCTTGCTGTGATGTTTAATGATAATTATGGGAATCTCTCAAACTGTTTATAGTGCTAGTCAATTATAGCAGATATGTTCATAACATCAAATGTAAAACTGAATTTAGTTTAAACAATATTTGCAGTGTTTGGTTCTTCAATTACAATTCCATATGTTAGCTCATATATTTAAAGATTCTAACAGCTATGCAGTTGCAGTCATGAAACAGCATTGAACACATACGTTTAGAAATGATGTTCAACAAAAGTCGATATTCTTCAAATTGCAAAACTGGTTAAATTGTGCTAGTTTTAGAAAAGATAATACATTCGATGCCAAACTATAACAGAGGAATACAATTTTTCAGCTGTCGAGGAAATATTTTGTCTTTACCATTCAATCAAACAATACAATCTTTGGTAATTACACATCAGCTTTAACTTTGTATTGAAATTTTCAAGACGAATAGAGAACAATAGTATGTAGCCGACTCGATGTAAAAGAACATAAGCAACACACACTCATACAGTTTTGATAGTTCACTTATTTGTTTCAGGGAGGACGTCTCAAAATTCCATTTACTGTTAACATAAGTAACCTCGACATTGTTTCCTTATAGAGGCGGGTATCACATTAGATGAAATGTTTGAATTGTTCCTTGTTAGTGTGTGTTGATAATACTGTGATTGGTTTCGGATAGCAGGTGGTCAACCTTCTTACAGTATTCTGTATATTAATATATCCGGAAATATATATTTAAAAGGTTGTGGTTTTCAGTTAAATGTTTAAAAAGAAATGCGTTTCATTTTAATACAGAGGCATATGTCTGGACATTGTAGATCATGATACTACAACACTTAGTCTTATAGTAAAGACTATTGTTACCTGTGTTAATTATTTAAACGTAATTCTGAAAAATACTAATAATCTAGAATACAGTGAATGTAATATGTGATTTATTCGAGTTTTGGGTAACTTTAATTTTGCTTTCATGATATGAAATATTTGAGGATCATGAACGCATACAACGCTAAACATTTACGTAGACATAATGCAGGATTGTTCAATATGTAAAACATTCCACCAATAATGTTTGTATATGGAGAGGATCAAAGCTGTTCAGTTTATTTAACTAGTTGTATGTGCTTATCATTAAACACTGATTGAAATCACATAGTAAGAAACTAATTATGTGCGTCATCAAATATACAATTTGATGCCTAAAAACCTGGGCATAAAAAAGAAGAAATGGGATTTAAGCGTGCGTGAAAGCCTTGCTACTATCTGTACGATGTCGAGAAGTTTTGTATAACTATTTTAGGGGAAAAAGTGTTCATCTAAAACTGCATATATTTGGACATAAATGATTATCACATGAAGACAGACGATGTTACATATCAATATAAACACATTTGTTTCAAGGTAAACAATAGTGCCAGTACATATTAGTAGCTCGCAATATGAAACTCGTAGTTGAGAAGTCCACTTAGCGTTTTCTATCACAAGTACAAACAGGACTACAAACTCGGTTTAACGTGCATTGTAAGAAGAGTTCAACTTTGCATCAATTTCTACCATCTAAACCTTATTCACTTTTACCTTTATTTCACCTTCCCGTATCTGATATTGTTTGTAATGTTTGTTGTAAATCATTGTAGCTAATATACCTTTTGTGACAATACGTGCAATAGGACATAGATTATAAAATATTGGCAAATAGTAATTGCAGGAAGATGGAAAACGTGAAAAAAGAAGCATCGACCAACTTGATAAGGAGGGAGAGGCATCCAAAGTTGTAAATGTTTCAAATAGTGGTGTTGGACCCAATAATACAAAATCCCAAATTGGGGAACCTCAGAGGCTGGGAAACCAGCCTACGCAATTAATGAAGGGAATCAGGTCAAAATTGAATGTTTATTTCCATGTCCAAGTGGAAAATATTGTCCTGTTGGCCTACCACCAGGCCAGATGTCAGCTTATGGACTTAGTCTAAGCTGCAATAGCCTCACGCCAAGCAGAAATCCTGGCCGCCCTTCAAGTAATGGTGGTAAATATGAACAGGATTGCTAGTTTACAGAACGCAAGGTACAATAAGTACATGCTGTACCCTGCGGGACTAGAAACCCCCTCATTAACCCCAACGTTAAAGGACATACAGCGGAAGTAACTGAAGCCCCTCCTTTCGTAAGAGAAATTGGACAAAATTCGGTGGAGGTGCATATAAGCGGACTCCCAGATCAGATTGACACGGAAGAAGTCATCGAAAAAATCTACACAAGACTAGGACTAAGGATACTAGCTCACAAGATGTCCCAATTATGGGATTCCGTCCCATAACATCAGGTGCAAGAATCATAAACGTGACCAAATAAGATTCTAAAAAATCGCCATACTTCTTTTACTGCATAGGGTTTAAGCTTATATATTGGTACAGAACATGCCCCAGGTGTGGTGAATTTGGACATGAGCCATTTGACGGCGGGAAACAGCAATCCACAGAAACAGGGGAAACAACATACGCCAACGTGGCTGTAGAGAAATTATCCCAATGCCAAACGAAAACAACAGAGCTGATATAACAAGTAATTCAAGAGGTGAGGGCAAAAGTGACAATGGAGGTACCGGACAAAACCCCGGAGACGGCAGACGAATGGATTGAAATCCTGACTCCGAACAAAACCAACTTAAAACACCCCTGAAGGGCAAAATGCATACGCTAACAAGTAACCCATTTGAAGTTCTAACAATTGAGGACAGTACGGAAATCCTTAACCTATCAGGCGCGAAACTCATCCCCCTGACCAGCTCTACCCCAATTCCAAGGAAAAAGGGCCAGCAAAAAAAAAGAGCTATCAACCTCTCGTTATCAGTTGAAAAAAAAACACAAGTGGAAAAAAGGGGATATAAGGAAAACTATATTCAAAGCAATAAAGGATGGGAAAAGAAAGGAAAATAATTCTCCAAAAGACACAATAGCGGAAACCAAAGGACCGGAAAGGGCCCAAGAGAAAAGTCCAGAAAAAGAAGATGAGACGGAAACAGAAAATATAATTGCCTCTGAGGACCCAAACAATGTAAATGACGTTAGGGATACACTTTCTACTTCGCAGGTCACTAGTGACTTTTACATGTCACGCAGTACCAATAATACTTTAGGGGAGGACCCAGGAACACCAGAAAAAGGGTTTGATGAGGCCATTATATAAATATTAGAACAATAACCATTTAAAAACTAAATATAACCAGTAATACTGTTTATAAAGCGGCAACCTGGTGCCCTACAAAAATGGAAGTACAAAACTTTCGTGTCTTGTCTCTTAAAAGAAATGGTATAGATAAAGACAAAAGACAAGAACTGAAACAACTAGGGGGATAAGATGTACTTTTTTACCGGAAACACACAACGGATTTACGGACAAACTCCGAGAACATATTGAACACGACATGTATAGTATCATTATAACTAACAACAATGTGGGAAAATACCAAGGGAGGGATAGTAATTAAAAATAAACAAAGGTTAAAATGGGAAAGGATAGAAGAAGGGGCGTTTTGTAAGGGAATGTTAATTCACATAAAAATGGAAGAGATACATTTTCTTCATGTGTATATACCAGCTAACAGATACAAAAACAAGCGATTTATAGATGAGCTGGACAAATATTTAGAAAACTACATAATGGGCAATTTTATCTTAGTAGGGGACGGAGACTAGATAGACATAATGGAAACACAGACAACGGAAGACATACGGTTTAAGGACAAGATGGAATACATCATGAAAACACAGAAACTAATTGATATATACATACGGCTAAACATACTAAAGGTGGATTACACTTTTGATTACAAAGGAAACAAATGTAGCAGGATAGACAAATTCTGGATCACATCATCCGGAACAAATAACTACATTAAAGAACGGATAAAAGATTACAAACTTTCGGACCATAAATTATTATTTGTAGAAATAGGGAAAAACAAAAGATTACAGTGGAGAAGGTACAATGAAAACTAAACAATAAAATACTAGAACATGAAGATTTTGGGAGAGAAAAAAAAATAGAAAATGTTCAAGCAAACGTGAATTAGGATATGATACCTGAGTGGGATAAAGTAAAATGGGTTTTTAAAAATAGCTATTTTGTTATGCCAAATTAAGGGTTAGGAAGATAAATTCTGAAAAAGAAGTTTTGAAAAATCTGATAAAAGAAACAACAATTAAAGATCACACAAATGAATATTAGAAGAAAAATTAATAAAACTAAAAGAAAGAAGAGCAAAATGGAAGGGATATAAAAGCAGGAGAATTCACACACTTATTTAAAAGCGCGGAAGGACTTTATAAACCGGAGTAATTAAGAAGAATGGAGAAAAAAACATTAGAATCACTAAACATAGGGAGAGAAGGGAGCATGACAGACAAAACTAAAATACTTGACTATGTACAAAATTACTGCAAGGACTTATACACTTCACGAGAGATAGACGACGAACATATAAACATATACCTACTAGACACAGAGTGCGAGATGATGACCACAGAACATAAGACCATATGTGAGGGTTTCATCTCTCAAGACGAGATAGTAGTGGCGAAAGGGAAACTATCAAACAATAAATCACCAGGTAGAGATGGAATCTCGGCAGAATTATATAAAACTTCTGCGGAGAACTGTCGCCAGTATTAGAATGGTTATATAATAACATTGCATTAAGGGATCAAAACATGTCAAACACGATGACGGAGGGAATGATTACATTAATATATAAAGGGAAAGGGGATAGGAAAGACTTGAAACGTTGGAGTCCCATCTCCCTCCTAAACATTGATTATAAAATTATAAGTTAATTTGTAGCGGATAAGGTGAACAAGTGTCTTGATAAAATAATTAGCATAAATCAAACTAGTGAACTGAAGGGAAGAGAAATACAAAATAATATACTCAATATTAGAACCATCATAGAACACATAAATATTACTGGGAGAACTAGTGCTCTGGTACTAATAGACCAGGGAAAGGCTTTGACTGATTTTTGAACAAAACTATTTAGAGTAATTTTGATTTTTAAAAAATCTTCCAAAATTAGACTAAAATCCTGTACAGGAATATAAGCTCATGTGTACAGGTAAATGAAGCCAAAACGGATAAATTTGATATCAACAGATCAGTAATGCAAGGATTCCAACTATCTATGCTATTATATGTAATAGCTATATAAATCCTAAGTATTAAAATTAAAACCATTTCAAGAGATTAAAGGGATTAAAGTTCCAAATAACAAAGAACAGGTGAAAATGCAACAACATGCAGACGATTGTACTAACTTTATACAATATAAAAATTATTATAAAGAGCTTATAAAGGACTTTGAAGAATTTGGAAATGTTTCGGGATCAATAATAAATCCCGACAAAACATAAATATTATTAATATGAAACTGGGGAGGCAAGCAACAGGGGCTACTTCCCATTTTAATCAAAGACAATGTGAAAACCTTAGGAGTAGAGTTTGGGAAGGATGAGGAGAAACAGAACCTCAAAGAAATCTGGGACAAAATCAATGAAAATATCATACTCTGTGCGCTCACGCCGCTATGCCTTTTGGAACGGGTTCAAGTTGCAAGAAACTATATGTATGTGCACCTTAAATACAAATTAAAATCGTTAGGCATAGAAAAAGAAAAAGAAACTTTAAAAACAATAGATAACGAGATAATAAAATACCTATGGGGATTTAAAATGCACTACATCAACTAAGAAACTGTATACAGGGGAGAGAAAAGAGGAGGCTTAGGCTTTCCCCAGCCGACCCCTTATTCAAAACAACAACATTCTTAATAGATTTAAGGAAACTAAAGCAAAGGCAGAGATAGCTCGGAAGGGACTCTATATATTTTATTTCGGTTTCTCTATGAAGCAGAGAAATGACATATATATATACAAAAAAATTAACAAAGTAAATAGAATGCCACGAAAATTAAGACTGATAAAAGAACTTCGTAATAAATATAGAGACGCTAGGAAATGGGAAATTGACACAAAATCAACATACAAATAGATCACTGAACACACTATAATTAAGGATAAAAACAAAATAGAGCAAGAAAACATAAGCATTAGTTGGGATAGGGCCCGGGGAAACTTGACCAGATTAGGAGCACTTAAAATATAAAGTCTCCTGTTTAAATACATGCATGATGCGTGGTTGACAGGAGAGTTTGCAATGAGACGGCACATGATCAGAGTATCGCCGAAATGTCCACTGTCCAAAAAAATTAATTTAAAAAAAAGAAAATATGCAATGGTCCAATTTAACAAAACAGACCAATAAAAGTAGACAGTTTTTGTATCTAGACGTAAAGTTTACACTGAAATTACTTTACGAAAAAACAGATTTTGTAGTTAGGAATATGAGAGCATGCGGCCAAATTATTATAATTGGGAACCACAATAAATGGGAAAAAAATTGGGGATGCTGGGATCTCAGAAGAAGAAGTACTGGTAAGGAAAACACGGGGCTAAAACATTTGGTGCTAAGCGAAGTGGGCAGGCCCGTGGAAGAGTTGGGAAACGAACACACCTAGAGAAAAACCAGCACAACAACACATGTGAAATACACTAGATAGGATTATAAAAGGTAAAAATGTGTTTCCTTAAAAAGCATGCTCTCCCAACGCTGTCACTAGTGACCTAACATCACAATCCTTCTGCATATTTATACAGTATACAGAGTGCCGGTTTTATAGGGCCAATAACGAAACATTTTCGGCTTGGAATAGTTGTAAGAAAAAAAATAAATAAAGGACGAACATAGTCGAGAAGGGTGAAATACAAATTAATTTTTAAAAAAATGTACCGATCCCGCCTCGAACACACTCGAAATAGAAACATAAATAAGAAAATATACCAGTCTCGGCACGATATAATTACAATCATTAATGCAATAAGTGAAAAGTTGGAATAACCCATGATACATAAAAACTAGACACACCGGACTTGTAATAAATTGAAAGAAAACCTATAGAGATAAACCGATGTATTCAAATTTAAAAGCAAACAAGTGAAAGCCGTTTAGAGGTCAAATCGTGATATACAACTGGGAAATTTGACCAATAAAAAGGCTATCCTAATACAATACAATGTATATATATATATATATATATATATATATATATATATATATATATATATATATATATATGTATACATATAGCAACATACAAATAGCACAACATCAATAGCATACACAGGATGCAATGAACCCCTAGCCAGGGTTAACTATGGAAAAAAAGAGATGACGGATACAGGATGGGTACCTAAAACCCGACCTGAGGAAATCATCTCAATAGAAAAATTAGGGACCAAAATCCTCCTGTTTATAATATAATCCCGATGGGAAAAAAATTAAGGTCAGGATTAAATTTAAAGAAAACATCTTCAAATACACAAAACAACACATAAGGGGGAACAAACTCATACATAAACACACTTTTCTAGTTTTGTTAAATGGTGAGTGGTGGCGTCTGCAATATAAAACGATCTAGACAGTAAATAAAAAACAGTATTGCATACATTTCAAAAATATTCCAAAACCATAGCAACATGAATTTGTCGATACCATCTAAAATGTATAAATTTAGTATTATAAACGAATACAGGGAATACAATTTTAAATATAATATTACCAACTCATTGGGGCCCCGAGTGGCAAAAGTTGTCTAAAGTGCTGTCCATTACGGATCATTGCAATCTCACCCCTGTCTGCGAGCGATTCGGCCAATGTAGGTATGGGAATAAACTTACCAGTAGTTTATCGTGTTGTTCTTTACAGGGGTTCTTCTAACCATTCATACTGACCGCCATGTATAGCCAATCTTGTGCTGAAAATTAGAGTCAAGCCATAAAAAACTTAAAGGAAAATACTCATCGTTACCATCTTTGGCTATTGGTACAAAATGTTTCTATATTAGAGACGAAATATAAATATTAGGTATTTATGATAATTGACCCAAATATTAAAATATGTGAGAGGGCAAATCAACTCCCCGACCAAATAAATATCAAGTCACCAACTGACACTTTAACCCCGTCGTGACTCAGTGAATAGTAACACTGGTAATTCTATTTTACAAAAATGTATATATCCGAACTTTTGTTACCCTTATAATGTATACATATTTACAAGGAAACATAATTGTGCTATTTGTTGTATATTTAAAGCAGCATTATCCATCGTTTCTATTTTGTATCCAATCAATCATTGTCATGTTTAAATAGCAATAAGCATCTTTAATTGGTAAATAACTCCTATCCATCCTCAAATAAAATACTTTTTCTTGTACAATATGCATTTAGTCTCTGATTATGTACACGTCTTACGAAACAAATCCTCAAGATTTCGGAATAGTATTGAAGGTCCTAAACAGTGATCTTATAAAGATTGATAATTTGCGTGCCACATTGTCAAAACTATTTGTAAAATAAGATCTATTTTTGTGTTTTACTTCTAATGCTTATAAGTGAAGTTTTCTCGATCAGCATACTTAGTTTTCTCAACTAAATTAATTGAAAATTGCAGAAAAAAAATATATCAAAACTGCGACTATCTCTCACAAAAGAACAATTATTGCAAGGAAACGTTTTTGGAATGATAATTAAGAGTCGTTATGTGCTTTATGTGCTTTGCTTCCCATATAAGAGGATTTGATGGAGTTATTTTGTTTCTGGGTTATTATCGTAACGAAGCTGACATGTACAAGAATGGAACAGGACAATTTATTTTCGTCGAAAGTGCTTCACTGAAATCTGAATAATACTGACATGCTGTGCTGGGGATTTATATTTTAGTAAGCATTTCACATTTGATATTATAGTGATTTGATATGTAAGTTTTACTACAATAATTCTCTGTAAATCAAATCAGAGGTGTCAATATGAATGGACATTACTTCTTACGGACATCAAGCTAGACGAGTCCAGTGTAGCGGATTGTGCATGTTTATAATAGACCTGACAAACTGGCAAACGAGACCTTTGCTTGATCTAATGATTTGTTTGGGTTGTAAACGGATATTCGTGGCAGCATAACAAGGTTAATATTTACTATTCCGCAAGGCATTTCGTCTGAGGTGTCATTACGAAATTAATCTAATAATCAAAAATGGTTAAATTGTCACATTTCGATGGAACTAATTGACTAACATTTCAAAAAAATGAAGCAAACACACCTGATCTCAAAATATTAATATTGAAAAATAAGCAGCGTTTCCATATTTTACAGTGATCATGTAGTTCTAACCCGATGAAACTCTTCCATCATCCGAGTTCATGAACCAATGACCCATGATACATTCCGGTTAAAATAGAAACCTAATCTTGCCACTGTAATGCTGATAAATTCAATATGACTTCATCTTTTGAATTTATATCGATCTATCTGTCTGTATGTCCATCCGTCCGTTCATCCATCAATATATCCATCCATATATATATATATATATATATATATATATATATATATATATATATATATATATATATATATATACACGCCTCTCTATTTATCAGTTTAACGTTTAATCTAATTATATGGATGTTTAAACTTATATGTGTACATAGCTATCTGTATATATATATATATATATATATATATATATATATATATACACGCACACACACACACATAAATATATATATATATATATATATATATATATAATTTTCTGCATGTCCCTATCTTTACACCTGTCTGTCATTGTTTGTATATCTACATTTCTCTCTGCGTATGTCCTCATTTATTTATGTACCTGTCTATATATTCATCATCTCATATATATATATATATATATATATATATATATATATATATATATATATATATGAGAGTCTATTTCTTGGTCATTCTTTCTTTCAGTTTTTTAATCTATTTATATCCATATCCCTCTATAGACTTTCATCTGTATATATCCTTATATTTTCTATAGCTATCTATTTTTATTTTTGTCTATGCATATTCCGCCATGAAAATATTTTTTCTATATCTGCTTATATCTTTATATTACATATCAATATCGCCCATAACCATCCAATAGCGTGCAATTGTATTTTTCGTTTTTCAAAAAGTGTACTAAACGTTTAGTATTGGTATTGGTATTTTAGAACTACTATGCTGTGCTATTTAGGCACATTACTTATATTACTTTTTTTATCTCACCTACAATTTTCTTCGAACTTGTATCCAGGAAATCACCAACAATATTCTTCTCATTTTCTTCTACTTTAAATCTGTATCTCTACTAGTTAACATTCAATGTAATAATCTAACGAATTCTATCATTTATACCTGATAGCATTAAGAAGAACAATATAATATATGCAGGTAAAATAAGTACAGTGACTTAAAGTTTCGAGCAACATAGTCTTTGGTTTTTCCATATATGGTGTCCAAATTAGCCCATGCAGGAATTGTGAAGTTTTTCCTTTACTGAGTAGCCAACACAGTGGTAAATTACCTATTTCCACCCTCTGCAAATGTTTTAATTTTACAATTACTATAATTAGTTTAGTTGCTACTTCTCGAATCAATATTATGATTGCCATTGGGAAAAAGTTTTGGGCTTTTAGCATATGAGGCTGAATTGTAGTTGCCATGGAGCTCAAAAAAGTGTGCTGATGACGGAGTGTATAATTTTTGTACATGATCTTGTAGACGTAGGCCAATGATCGGGACTGTAAAACCGATTGTACTTTTAGAACTGTAATAAGTTGTTCATCTGTCCTTTTGTTTGTTTGCGTACTGTCATTATCTGAGTGAATTCATTGTACGACATGAGGAATATTTATTACATTGTTTGCTAGCTGAGTAAAATATATCCATCTCTTTTTGGCAAATCACTGTGAACCATTCACCTCTTGTTTTGTAATTTTAGGGTAATGAATTTAATGAATTTAAATTTTTCTCATTATTATCTTTGTGAGTTATTTTGTTAATTAAAACAATAGTTTTATTAAATTATACGCTCGTATTCATAAGTAATTGCTCATTCAAGCCATACATTATTAAATATTGTATTCATATCATTGTCAAAATTAATATTCAAGAGCACTAATGTTTAGAAATAAAATCGAACCATTTTAGGTTGAACAATTTTAAATATTGTGTTCAGAGCATTAACGTGGTGAATAACTAAAATAATCGAGCATGAGATAACTTTGTGACATCAAACTGTACCGGAATCTCGTAAGAAACCACATTTTCACTAAGTATAATATGTAACAAATATCCTATTGACATCGATGGACAGTTGCTCTCAGTTGAATTATAAAGTGCGGCAAAAATGTCATTTTAGATTGTACTGTTGATACTCCCGAACATTAGTAAATTAATCTAGTGTATATATTATTACGCGTCACAAACGAAACTGCATCTGCTGTGTCAGAATTAAATATTGCCACTAAATATGAGATGACCTAATCGCAAAAGTATAATGTTTTAATATTATATATAAGAAACTAGTTGAATAATCTTAAACTGTTTGTCAGCCATGGGTATAAAGGGGTGGATATTACTTACATCGTTTCATAATTGCCATATTCCATCTTTGCTCGTTTTATAGATTTTCCATGTATATTTGCAAGAGGTTAGATATACTTGTTGCACACGAGATTGTTTTGCATCAGGTTTGTTCTTTAACATGATATTATTCGCTCGCAGACTGTTATAAAGATTTTATTATATCCATGTTTACTAAATCGTACACCTGATAAATAAGATACTCTCAGTGAAAGCTTGTGCAGTCTCTTTTTAATTGGTAAGGTGTCTACATTATATATTCAAGGTTCAACAACGCCTTTCTCTTCTTACTATATCCTCAATATGGTTTGCAAAGAATATCTTACTAGTAAATAAGTTAACGTATTTTCAGTTGTTATTGTGCAGAATATTTTTGCCAGTCGAAATCATACTCTTGGCCATGATTGTCGCTATTTCATTCTGACCTTTATTTGAAATAGTTGCTGATGTGAATTTTGCAATTTTCTCAAAAGTGACTATATTATCGAGGTCATATATTCTCGCTACTTTTGTGATCTTTTGTTTCGGATTATATATTTGTAATGGCACAATATTACTGACACTCTCTCAAACTCTGGTTTTTTACTTTGCGGCGATACTCACGGTAATATTGATATCGAGATACGTTAACCAGCCTAGAAATGGATGAACATAAATCAAGATATGCGTGTCTTATCATCCTCGGATATGTTGATTATAATAATTAAATGTTGGAAAAACAAATCATGTGAGAGTTTATAACATTTGTAAATGAAACGATATACACCTAATTCTTGGAATGTTATTAATGTTACAGACTGGAGTTTGAACTACCCATTAAGTACATTAGTTCAGAGAGTTTGGCGCTGTGTTGAAATCAAATCTTTTCAAAATGTGTAGGCCCAGCAAAGTCAGAGTTCTGAGCCTGTCTTTACCGTTTTGTAAACTTCACACATTCCACAACATAAATCAATCCATGTGGTAGCATTTCTGAATGCATTGGTGTTCAAATGTTTGTCTTTAAGTTCACCCCCTTAATTAATATTACATTCGCATAAAAGTAGATTTTGTAGATGAACTTACCAGGGACTGTTTTTTTATTCTAAAAATATTCCAATTATGCCGTTTTACCAACATTGCTTGAGAACATACAATTAGGGGATAAGAGGTATCATTTGCTGCATGGATGGTGCATGACACAATACTTGTATGGCGTAAAGAATGCGCATTTGCAGAAACAACCATTTTCATGTGTGGCTTAAAGGTATGTTAACCGCAAATAAAAACCGCAAATAAAAACCTGTAAAATATAAACTATATCTTATTATCCGTATCGAGATCAATTTGGACTTTCGACCCAAAAGTGTACATACAATAACCGATCCATTATTGCCTTCTAGCAATACTTGTGTTTGGTTCAAGGATCTATTAATGATCTATATAATTTCTGAAACCCATTTGCCCTATCTGAAAGAGGATGTTCCGATTGGTTTAAATGTTCGTTTGCTATAATTTAAAGGCAATATCATTTTCGTGTCGTACCCACTGCCAACAGTTTTCGTGTTTCTCATCGCAAAGGTGTTCCTACCATGTAAATGGAATTTTATTGTTAAGTGTTTCTGCGACCTCGAATTAGCGGTAGCTAAGTTATCAGAAAAGCAGCTTTACATTCGAAATCTGCACCTTATATGTGAAAGCTGTAAGATTTTATTTGTGGTTTTCATCAAGTTCCGCACATGCTCTGTGTTGAGTAACTGACTGTTGAAGACATTTTATGAAAAGAGAACTCTTTATTAATTGACCTCATTTTTTTCTGTTCTAGGTCTACCTCGGAAACATGATGAAGAGTTTGTTTTCATCAGTACTTCTGTCTGTATGCATTGTGATATCACAATGTAGTATTAATAATACGGAACACGGTCAGTATTCTGATGTCTAGCAGGGAGGCATCATGCGACAGCAGACATACAGCATCATCTCATATCCAATCACATTATGATGATACCAGGTCTGCCAGTTCTAACACTAACCTTTAAAGGCGGCTGATATATTTGGTATAACTTGACCGGGTTTTGAACCCGTGACCTACCGCATCAGTGGCTGCCGCTCTAATTACTTCGCCAATTATAAATGGTAAAACAGACATAAATGCAGAAAATGAACACTGGTACTTGAAATAAATGTATTCTAATCATGTATTATTGTGACCTGCTTTGATCATTTTATTCTAAAGACTTGTTCCCTCTTCACATATTTATTCATTAGTTTGTTTATTTTACTATATTTGCAAACTAGGTTAATGACACGTCAAAATGTATTTTCTGATAATACATAATAAACATTTGTTTACCATAGCTCTTTTGATATTTGACTTTTAAACACAAAACAGGACGTGAAGTTACCTAAAATATCACAAGTTTGTTTAGTACTAAATTAGTCTTTCATTATATGCAATGATATATGCAAAATGATGGAGTCTATAAACGTCGATATGGGATGGCAAGATATATGATTAACCAGCCAGTATCTCTACCTTATCATACATCTTGTTATAATATACTTATAATTACTTACTACCCAATATTTTATGACAAATTCAAATTCAAAAAATATCATTTAAAGTAAGTTAATATTTTAATAGATAATTTGTGATTTTTAAATTTCATCTTAAATTACTCAGGTAATATTTTTTTTTAAATTGTATCATAAATTACTCAGGTAATTTTTTTTTTAAAATTGTATCATAAATTACTCAGGTAATATTTTTTTTAAATTGTATCATAAATTAATCAGGTAATATTTTTTTTAAAATTTTATCATAAATTACTCAGGTAATATTTTTTTTAAAAAATTGTATCATAAATTACTCAGGTAATATTTTTTTAAAATTTTATCATAAATTATTCAGGTAATATTTTTTTAAAATTTTTTATCATACTCTGGTAATAGTTTGGGGCTGACCCATGTTTAATATTTTGATCAACATTTGCTTATACGGAGTAGAGGCAAACAATTAAAATTGTTTCATCCTTTCATAGTCTGTATATATGACTATTAAGGAAGAATAAAGGCTATGCTACTGAAGGTTGAATTCGAGATGTTGAAAGTACCTAAATCTAATACTTTATACAATCATAATAACACTATATAATACTCCCTGAATCAATACACTCGAATTTAGTGCAATATGTCACTTTTAATTACATAAATGGGGCTATTCTGGAGTTTAGGAATAATTTGAAGATCAGATATGGAAATATAAGGATGCCCCATATCTGACTAACGTGTATAATACAATCAGTAAGTCCTCGATTTCCATGTTTGCACTATCTGGTCCAAACCAGCAATATATAGGAGGCTTAAATGCAGACTCAGACATCCTTGGAATGAATTGAACAATCTTATCTATCCTTTGTGATTTTAGCAAAGAGTTATCACTTGGAGCTAAATTACTTCAATGATTTGTGATCTTAAATGGCATTAGTACCTTTAATCCTTCCAAATACAGAAACTATACTAAACAATATATGTACTACATTCTAAGTAAAATGTACTCTAGTTCACCTTTATCAGTTACAACATTGGATACATACATATCTATCAATCTATCTATCTATCTATCTATCTATCTATCTATCTATCTATCTATCTATCTATCTATCTATCTATCTATCTATCTATCTATCTATCTATCTATCTATCTATCTATCTATCTATCTATCTATCTATCTATCTACCTACCCAACCACCCACCCACCCACCCACCTACCTACGTACGTACGTACGTACACACACACACACACACACACACACACACACACACACACACACACACACACACACACACACACACACACACACACACATACATACATACATACATACATACATACATACATACATACATACATACATACATACATACATACATACATACATACATACATACATACATACATACATACATATATATATATATTAGCATCCTTCACTTCTTTCTTCATTACAGTTTATATAAACTGAAACAGTCATCAGATGTCATGCGTCATGACGACAAACCCTATGTTGAACCTCACATATTTTTTATATTTATTCTATTCTATTTACAGATTAAATGACAAGGAAGTGTCGTTTAGTAACAAATGTAGGTGTCATCTTGATAGTTGTCTACATATATGAGACATGGGCTAACGGCCTATAGAATCTAATTTCCAAACATAAAGGATTGTATTTCGTTTCAACGTTTTTACCAATGACTTATATTACAAAAATTTGATTAATTTAAATGTCAAAGGCATAATTAAGTATTATTGGTTAAGTTAACAAATATGATATTACTGATACCACCCATTAATGACTGGAAAATGTCGAGCTGCATGTTGTTCACAGTTTATTGCATTTATTTTCCTTGTTTGCAATACCAGCTGTACTGGGGGACCGACTAGGGCCACTTTATAAATGCAACAAACTTGATAAAATGTATTTGTTAGTTTGGTTAGCATAAGACATGTTGAAAAGTTAAAAAGATGGAAAGATCGGTGAGGAAATTGACCATACAAGATTAGAACAGGTAAAAATATAAAAAAATTAAACAGCCTTTAAAACGAATTTATTAGACCAACCTGTTCTTCTGACCTGCTCTGGATTTATGTATTTCTTTAGTTTCTTTAAAAAATAATTTATTAATTTATTTTCAGTTTGATAACACTTCACAATGTATTCTACCACGAGCAAATAAGATCACAGGAAAATTAGGTTATAAGTGTTGACTGCAATCGTTTCTAAATTTAAGTCCAAACTTCATTGCACAGGGCTAGAATATATAAGAATATCTCTAACAAAAGTGCCAAAAGTCCAAACTTGATTTGGTTATTTACTCTGACTCTTGGGCCTTCTCAAAATTTAACTATTCTATGATATCACATTAGAAACAATAACGGTTGAAGATAAACCCATATATCATTATTCTTTATATATATATCTATATATATATATATATATATATATATATATATATATATATATATATATATATATATATATATATATATATATATATATATATATATATATATATATATGCTACCTTGGTATTGAATAATACGTTGAACTTTAGAGATAATAAATATGAAAATGAAAAATGCTTTTCTTGACAAGTAATCCAATGCTACTAAGTCAACAAAGTTTGAGTTGGTCAAAGTTTGCACACTGGTTTTCATCAAGCACTAGCTGGGTTATTAACTGGAACAAGCACATTCTTCAGGAGCAATTGCCAATTTTATGTAACTTTTATGCTATCAACAAAGTGTTATTATAGAAGATTAGAGTGCTTGTGTTGGTTGACTTGATAACGAATGAGACATGCAAATATCAGACATAGGGAATAAGATATGTATAATTTACAAATGATTTCTCTAATAACCATTATATCTTCTTAATTGAATTACAGGTTCTTTACAAAACTTAAACTGCGAGACAATACCTGCATTGCAACACCTCTTATTTGATTTTAGACTACCCAATAGTTTTCAATTTCAACAATATCTTGCATTTTCAGATTCCTAATAAATCATATGATACTGTTAGGTTGATGTCACAGATTAAGAAACATAGTTTAGGAGAAATTAAATAGAATGTAAAACGGCTACGTTTTCTTTCTGGGCATTATTCAATGCCTGGTTACCTTGCACTGTTGCCAAACTACTCACATTCAAGAAAACCATATCAAACGAAGAGAGGCAAAAATCTCTGACATTAAACTGAGACTACATTCATGGGCACGAACCATTACATATTAATATTTGTTAGCATCTCACACATATGCCAATTTTACTCATGAATTTATTAGCATGTCACACATATGTGGACTTTACTCATGAATTTATTAGCATGTCACACATATGTCAACTTTACGTATGAATTAATTAGCATGTCACATATATGTCAACTTCACCCATGAATGTATTAGCATGTCACACATATTTCAACTTTACTCATGAATGTATTAGCATGCCACACATTTGTCACCTTTACTCACGAACCATTAAATATTAATTGTAACCAGGTCTTATCAGGCCAGTTTATTCAGTCAATAGTAGACAATATTAGCATGTGACATATATGTCAACTTTACTCATGAATTTATTAGCATCTCACACATATGTGGATTTTACTCATGAATTTATTAACATGTCACACATATGTCAACTTTAAGCATGAATTAATTAGCATGTCACATATATGTCAACTTCACCCATGAATTTATTAGCATGTCACACATTTGTGGTCTTTACTCACGAATGTATCAGCATGTCACACATATGTCAGCTTTACTGATACATTTATTGCCATGTCACACATGTCATTGATGGAATAGCAGGTAGTGAAGACAAGCTTGGCACCTTAGTGAAGAACGTGGATGAAACATGTTCTAGATTTGACATGGAGATAAGCCCCGCAGAAACAATGCTGATATCACATAGTGGCAAAAACATCTCAGCCAAGATTAAGGTCAGAAGACAGGAACTGGAAACAGTGAGTCAGTTCCAATATCGTGGTTTCATAATCACCGAAGAAGGACCAAAAGCATACACTTGTCACTAGCAGCACAAACAACGGCAGCTATGTCAAGGCTAAAACCCTTCTCGAGAGACAGATATATATGTCTGAAAACTAAAATCAGACTATCGAGAGCACTAGTCATCTTAATCATTTTGTATTCATATAAATGCTGGATCCTGACAACAGAATTACAACGATGAATCCATGCACCTGAATCGAGATGACAGATAGCCATCATTGGCATATCTTAAATGGACCACATCACAAATGAAGAAGTTCACCATTAGGCACAAAGTAGGCTAAAATGAAGACTTCCTCACTGTCACAGGATTAGGCGAAAATTTAATTTATTTTCTAATTGAATTACAAACTAATTTCACCATTTTATTTGTTTCGTCGTACATGCGTTACCTTGGGTGAATAATGGTTTTTCTCCAAGGTAAGCGGCGTGTAACGATTTGCATGTGCCTGACTGATTTACATGAAGTCCGGAACATTAGATTCACGGGGTGCACGGTAATCTTGCCGTGAGTTCTGCTCACCTATTTGAGGGTATATAAGGCAGAATATTTCTGATCAATATTACGGGACCAAAAGTATCTTATCACAGGAAAGATAGCTCGTCATTCAATCTCCAGCCAAAGGGGTGAGTGTTAAATTTATATTTCGTTTTATTGTGAATTTTATTCAGTTTATCATTTCATATAATGATGCCTTTATTACAATGCAGATTTTAAACGTGGAATATTTGGAATTACTAGTCACTATTAGACTTTAAATGCAATAGCGTAATCTAAGGTTTAGATTATTTTTTGCGACAACTATTATTAGTCTGGTTTCTTTATTGTAGCTGATAACGTCTGAACGTATCTGATTGTAGCTGAACGTCTCTGATAACATCTCTGATAACGTCTTTGAGATCGTAGCTGAAATTGTAGATGATTTGTTGCGGAACATCTCTGATAACATCTCTGATAACATCTCTGATAACGTCTCTGATATCGTAGCTGATATTGTAGCGGAACATCTCTGATAACATCGTTGATAACGTCTCTGATATCGTAGCTGATTTGTTGCGGAACATCTCTGATAACATCTATGATAACATCTCTGATATCGTAGCTGAAATTGTAGCTGATATTGTAGCGGAGCATCTTTGTTTGTCGGATTGTCTGTCCGTCTACATCTGTCGTGACGTGTAAATATCCGGAAATCTAGAAGTCCGAGTGTCGGAGCTGTCTAGAGTTGTAAACATCCGGGGTGGCATCTAGGTATTTGAGAACGTTGGTTCTAGTAGATGCTGTATGCTGTCTGTACGTATAACTGTGGTGGATCCGTGAAGGGCAAGTGACCGAAAAAAGTATTGAGTCAACCCTAGGTTTTCGGAGAAACTGGGCGGCGATTCAACAGTTGGTGAATCGTACGGTTATACAGGGTCGAGACACATGTGTGTGTTGCAATTGTAGTACAATTGAATACATTGTTGTATTTATATAGTTACTTCAGATCACAATAGTATTTCAAGGGATTGCATGAATCTCAATAAAAGTTAGCAACTTGATTAAATACATGTATATGTTCGTGCTAGTTGTCGCAATCCATACGTGCGATAGTATAGTTTGATGCTTGTGTTTATTATCGTAATTTATACTTGCGTTAATATAACTTTTGTAAAGGTTCCTTGGATCTGTGTATAGTCCAAGAGATTCCTTTGTATCTGTGTTTTATTTTGTATTAATATTTCATTTATTCTTGTATTGTGAATGGTTGTGAGTGTAATTGTGGGTTGAACGCATGAGTTATTGTGTTAATACATCATTATTTTTCATTAATAATTTATTTCATACATTTATATTTTCTTTCACATTTGTGTTTGTGTTGTTCATTTAATCCACCATCCTCTCGGTAACAATTCTGTTACACTCACCAACGTCAAAACGAGAAAGCTTAAATGGTATGGCCAAATCACTAGAGCCAACAGTATTACAAGGCAGCGACCAGAGTGTCCGAATTAGATACATACAAAGAACAAAGTGGACTGACAACATCACATAATGGACCAAGAAACGTGGAGACACAAGCATAGGCACATGATCAAGACACGTGGATGGAACTGGTCTGATATTCAGCAGCACAGCGCCACGACGACCATGATTTTAAAAGGGACTACTCAGTTTAAGCACACGTATGGGACTCTGACCTGAACTCACTGTAAAAGTAAACCATGCCCTCCTGGAATCTCAACAACACTGCAATATGTGACATTTGCCCGTAGCAATTGGCTAATTAGTCGCTATCAACTGAGGCTTTCTAAACCGTAAATAATGTATATATGTGTATGTGTGTGTGTGTGTGTGTATTTCATGAGCAAATTCATTAATTAGAAAATTAATGTCAACATAACAGTATTAAATAGGTTACGGATACAAATTTCAATACAATTCTTTAAATGAGAATGATTTTGTTACGAAATGCGGCTCTGTGTGTTACAACCCACTACATATGTGGCTGTATTTGATTCAACCCACTGCCCAGCTAACTTTCCCACCGAAGTGCAGGTTTAAAACTGTGTAGCTTCCTCAAGCTGATCTATACTACCTATGCCAAATCGGAAAACGGATGTGAATGTCAATATCATTCTTTAATAATGTGATATGTGAGTGGTCAATGTTAGGAAATGCAGCGTTGTTTGATTTTACAATCCATTACCCTTACCATTACTTCGCATAGGTTTAAAGATGTAGGTTTGGTCCTATTCCTTAATTTGATCTCTACTTCGTATGCTAAATCGTCAGATAATGTTGTAATGTCCGTTATTACCATTGGTGTTGTCTCTGGATACTTAAACACCAGACTAAAAATGTTGTTCGTCGCAAATGACACCGATAATCCAGATACCCTTTCTGAAATGATTACAGTATCATGTACAATTGAAACGTTTATTTACAGCCGCAGGAAAAATACTTATATACACCTACATTTTCACATAAATATGCAGGTGCGTTGGTGTGTCAAACCAAAGTGAAAATGTGTGTTGGTTCAATTTATACTATTGCATGTGCCTGGTGTGGCTACAACGGTGTGTCTTTACGCAAAGAACACTCCTTTCTTTTGTCTCTGGATTAAATAACCTATTTGGGTAGTTGTGTCAGAACATGAACCAAATTATACCCAACTAATAAGATAACAATCGATGTATCTATATGTGTTTGTGGGGGTGGGCGTGTGAGTTAGTATTTGTGTATTTTTAAACGTATTCGAATTTCACTGTGATATGCATAATATACTTCTACACCTTGCTTTCAGATACTGCATCGTGTTCGCTAGCCATGGATCTGATATGTTAACCATTTCCGCAACATACCAGATAGATCAGATACTTCAGTGGTTAGGACCGGTGAATATAATTGGATCAGCGACAAGTTAACGCAAATTGGATCAGCGACAAGTTAACGCATCCAATTAAAACTCTTACACGAATGAGACTTGAGGAACACTCAACTGGAATAGACTAATATACATACTATTTTCTAATGTCGGTTTCTGTACTGTTTTCGATGTGTTACATGTCTATGTTCTTAATAAAAGTAACAGAGAGAGAGAGAGAGAGAGAGAGAGAGAGAGAGAGAGAGAGAGAGAGAGACAACAAGTTTGTAAAATATTTCTAATAATTGATTTCCTTAGAAGACATTTGTAAAAACTGCGGCACTCTTGAGCATGGCCTTAAATTTATCACAAAGACCCATGATATTTTTTCAGACCAATTCACCTTGGCTAAATTGCTCAATTTCAAGTGCCTGGATTCTTCGTAATATTTCTGTGCTGTCAGGGTTGGGTCTCAGTTTTGGATAATTGAATTGTCAAATTTGCATCAGTACGTCAACAACATTCCAAATATTCGCTGAGTGATCTATCCAGGTGTCGTTGTAGATGATGACATATTCGTTATATATATATATATATATATATATATATATATATATATATATATGTATATATATATATATATATATATATATATATATATATATATATATATATATATATATATATATATATATATATATATATATATATATATATATATATATATATATATATATATATATATATATATATATATATCACAATTATCGAGACCAGACATAATAATGTTCATTAAACATAAACAAGTGCTAGGCGCATCTTTCATCCCAAACGTCATCACTTAATATTAATAACGTCCCTCTGGAGTCACAAATGACAAAAATTTCATTGCCCTTTCCGTTAGTATAATTCAACAATATCCTGTCAAAAGTTCACATTTGCTGGCATACTTTGCATTGTCAATTGTATCAATGCAAAAATTGATTCTTGGTAATGGACATGACTGTGTTGTAGTCACGTGGTTTTGCATTACATAATCAGTGCATATGCGGAACGTGGTATTGGTTTGCGAACAAGTATAGATGGTGACCTCCAGTCACTTTTATTCGGGTCTAAGAATTCAATCTCTCGCAAATACTGAAAATGTTTCCGCAAGCATTCCTGTTTCATAGCGTTCATCATGCACGGTTGTTGCTTCCGTATGTTGAATTTGTCACTCCAAAAACATTAGACCAATTTAATTGCATAAATAACCTGGCTATCACTGACTACATACTACTGTAACATATTTTAGCAAACGTGCTTTTTTTTCGACTCCCAGGGTATGGATGATATAAATTAAATCAATTACTTATTTTCAACTGTGTCAGGACCATATAGCTTAGGATGAAGAGGATTGTGTAATACGTACAATAAATCCAGGCTGCAAACTCCTTTCCATTGTGTTTGTATCATACCTTAATTTTATCTTTGACAGAAGAGAGTGCAAAATAGTTATTTCATCGTCATAATCCTCTGACAACATATACTTAAAATTGCAAACATTATCCAGAAAATTAATTTCTTTATCTTCATTCCAAAGAAAAAGATTTTTAACGTCAACGCTCCACGCACAGTATATCCGAAACAAATTCAAAGGGACATAATCCTAAAGATTAGTGAACTTATTACCTAACAGGAAACAATATTACATTAAGGACTTCATCTCAAAACAATATGACCCAATCATTCTTTCAAAGCTTGCTAAACTCTCTCTCTAAATCCCTTTGGCTGACAGTGTGATAGGCAGACGTTTATTGATTTTGGATGAATTCTTCGTACATAGCTTTTTAAAAATTACACATGTAATATATTTCTCTTGAACAAATTAGACCGATGTGGGAAACAAAATAGAGAAAAACACTTTATCAAAGTTGTACTATTGTTTTAGTTTCAATATTCATCTAAGTAATTCCCTCAGGGAATCCTGCTGACGCACACATTATGGTGAACAAATATGGGGTACCTGAGTTTGTCTTATATAATAGATCAACACATTCTACGATTCTTCTCCTAAACAGTTTGTCAAATGCAGGAATATATTTTAAAATATCATCTTTACGTTTTGACCTACTCGATGTGATTAAAGTCGTCTGATAGGTCTTATTAAGTCATAAATGACCAGCCAAACAAATATCATGAGTCAGACAAAAAACATCCTTTCTATACAATTTTGGAATACAATTTGATATTTGACTGACCACTCGTCACCAGTGGTATCTCTGCTGGTCTATATTTTCTCTAAATAATCCCATCTTTCATGATATATATAACAAATAGGAACTTCCGTCGCTTCAGTTTCACTACTGGCCCTTTGAAACAGACAGGCTATCTCAGGATCTTTTTCTTGTTCGACCGCAAGCTATTGTCGTTTCCCACCCGATTAATATAAACATAATACCTATTTTAAAGACGAACAAAACAGCAGAGAGACTGAACAGACCAACTTTTTACAAGCCTCAATTTAGCAAACTGAGGCTTCCCAAAATTGCTGAAATAGGTCTAAATTTAGCAAACTGAGGCTTCCTTGAAAAATACTTGATTAATATTTTCAGTAAATTTAGCAAAGTTATGAAAAATTTTCAGTAAAAAAAACGACGCCGACATTTTCGATATTGTTGTTGGCGTTCACCCTCTGTGCTGCTATGCGCTAACCGATACAGCTATAGATGCGGTCTAATCCAACTCGATATCGTGTCTGAGGATCGTGTATATTTATCGTGATAAATCCATGTGGGGTAGCTCTGGCGCCGTGGAAGAAATTTTGAAATCGATTATAATCCATGTCAGGACACCAGGTCTGCCAAATATTTCTGAGTGTATGAGTGTATGAGTATCAACTCCGTTAAACACGCATAACAAATTGCAGTTATCTCTTATTACTTTTGGTATTTGTGTATAACGTTGAGTTACATATATCACGTCAGAGTTTTTGTGACGTCCTCGGGAAAATATTCTAGCTGGATTCTTTTGTTGGTCCAACATCACATCGTCGTATACAACAAGATTATTAACGAATCCATCCAGGTCTTCCACGGATGGCGCCTCTTCAATATCTGTGATAAATTCAATTACATTTCCACCGTAAGCTTCTGAAGCAGTTTCATTGTAATCTTTTAACACTTGATAGCAATGTTGATCGTCTACGCTTGGGGCAATCAAATATAATTTATCCCAGGTGAGATACTTCATTATCATCGTTAACAACAACTGTGTTTTACCACTTCCTGATGGCCCAATAATTATCATTCTGATTGAATTTGGTAGCATTGGATGATGTTTTACCGGGGGTTTCTTTTTCAACGCGGAAAAATCGATTACTTCCATTAGATATAGTATATATAATATTATGGATTTATATTGTGTGAAATGTAGGAAGCGTACACCAACGTTAAACCTTGCAAACACTTCCACGAAAAATAATCGAAAAGCGGTCACTGGAAATTGTGAAATATGTAGTATAAAAAAATATCGATTTGTGAAAAATCCCTTGAAGGAAAATCCTTTAAAAAAAGGAGGAGATATCGCCGCAAAGTTAGCTAAACTCCCAGGGTTACCATGGGCAAAATATCCAGGTGAAAAACATCTCCCGGGGTATAGTTATTGTGGGCCGGGAACGCGATTAGATATAAGACTTGATGATCAAAATAATCCACGTCAGGGAGAAAATCCTATAAACGCTATCGATGAAGCATGTCGTGTGCATGATATAGCTTACCGTAGTGGTGATCTACAACAGCGTCATCTCGCGGATGTAGCATTGATTCACGCGTTGAATGCTATTCCAGATAAATCATTTAAAGAAAAATTAACATCGACGTTGATAAAATCCGCCATGAAAGGTAAATTAATATTTGGTGCGGGTAATTAATAATATGGAATCTATTTACTATTCTCCGAGAGGATACTGGAGAGGCAAGGCAGCAATAAGTAAACTCGCTAGTGCAGCAGCGGTGAAAAAAACTACTGCAGCGAACTGGTTATCCAAACAGGCGATATGGCAAATTTATCTACCAGCGCCTAAACAAACTAACTTCTCGCATTTTGATGTGACCGTTCCTAATGAAGTTCATCAAGCTGATATACTATTTCTGCCGCATGACAACGGTTACAAATACGCGTTAACGTTAGTTGATGTTGCAAGTCGATACAAACAAGCAGAACCGCTAAGGACAAAATCATCAACTGAAGTGGCTTCTGCATTTGAAAGGATTTATCGACGAGGTCCTCTGCGTTGGCCAAATCTATTACAAGTTGATCCTGGCAAGGAATTTCAGGGCGCTGTTTTAACAACGATGAAACATCATAATCTCGCCATCAGACGATGACACACTGCACTACATCGCGATCAGGCAATTGTTGAACGATTTAATCGGACTCTTGCAGAGCGGTTATTTGGATATCAATACGCGAAGGAATTCATTCAACATAAACGATCCCGTGAATGGGTTAAGAGATTACCAGCTGTGATTACTGCACTCAGTAACGAGATTACTCGAACAATTAACATGAAACCTGTCAACGCGATTAAGAAAGCGTCTACACCAAAAATGGAAATCCAAGGAATTTCACAAAAAGATTTTTCAAAGGAACCAATTCTTGGTAGTAATATCATTGTATGGTATTTATACAAACCAGGAGAGCTTGAAGGTGGTAAAAAAAGAGCTACTGATCCTATTTGGATTGTCACCGTACATAAGATATCCGGTATAACACGATCAACTGGTGAGAACGCTAGTGTTTCTAGACCAGCAATCTATAAACTGGATTCAACTGCTCCTCAGCGAGGATTTACTCGACAACAACTACAGGTAATTCCCGAGGATACTCAATTACCACCGCGTGGTCTTAACTAGCACCGTTGCGTCTGTTGCACTCAAGACAAGTCAGCATAACGTTATCGTTGGTATGACCTATGCTGCTATTCTTTCTGTCTACGGTAAATTGGCGAGGATCTTTATCCGAATACTGCCAACGCATTATACAATTACAACTCGCGCAGTGATTATTCTGCTGTTGCTTCAGTGAAATTATTAATTCAGCATCAATGTTAAATTCTCTATTATTTTTTTTATCCTGTTGTTTATAACTATAGAGTTTTTTTCTGATTATATCCTTGATGATATCATCGGCGCTGACAATATCGTCACTAATGATTTCATCATCGAAAACAATTCTTCGAAGTTGATTTATTCTCCCTGCTCGAGACACTGCAAGATAAACTAAATTCGACCACTCAATGCGATTATCTACTATCCAAATAATTGTGTCTGTGATAGTTAATCCCTGTGAAGAGTGTATTGTCGTTGCGTAACCTAACGTCCATGGTGATTTATCAGCGCGTAATGCATCTTCAACGACGCTGATATCAACCAGCACAATATCATTTAATACTAAATTCTGTTTTTGTTGTTGTCCAGGAATGTCAACGTCGATATTTTGTCGTTGGGTATCTTTTGGTCTATAACAGAGTGGTACTTGAAGTGTTGCAAATTTACACTTATGCAATTCAAATAACTTCATCTGAAATGCGTCTCTGACTATTTTTCTACTTGCGAATATCAAATCATTTGGCTTCCATGTTTCCCAAAAATCATTCATTGGAGTTTCTGAAATTATTTCACATTGGATTTTATCCGGTTGTAATCTAACTAATTTCTTAAATTCTCGTAATTTTTCATCAAGTGATCTATAGTCGGTATTAATTTCTTCATAATAATCTACAAAACCCTTTAGCCACTCATGTGGAGATCCACCAACAAATGGTGGTGGTTGGCCGTGATCACCGCACATGACGACTTTTGTGTTTTTATTTAACAACCATTCAAGAAATGTCTGTAATACTCTCAACGATACATTGCATATTTTATCCCAGATTATGATTTCAGGAATGAATTTATCGCCCATTCGATCAGGAGTCCATGTATCGCCTTTCCATCGAAAGAAGCTGTGATAAGTACAGGCTTTTACCCCCCGCGCTATCATCTCTCTGGCGAGTCTGTGAGTTGGTGTTAACACAATCATGGTTGACCGACGAAATAATTCAATTGCACGAGTTGTCTTTCCTGACCCACCACAACCGTTTAAATAAACTGTCTTGTATCTACATACGGGATTAGATATGGGTGGTGCATTAGAAAATTCTGATTGAATTTCAATACGGTTACAACAAAGATATTTATCGTCGTTGGCAACATCTGTGGATTTACAATACTCATGTAGTGTTTTCTTTTTAAATCGCCAAAGCCCCCAATTTTCCTCGGGATCTGTGAATGCCGCTACATCCGATTTGTATTTGTTGTGTATATACATCGAATCAGTAGCTACTCTAACCGCGTTATTAGGAAATCTATTTATCATCGAAAATAGATTAATACAAGCATAGGCTAGCATAGAACTTCTCAAATGTGTATACTGGGAATTATATCCATCACAGTAGGTAACAACCGTACCCAATTTCTCACCATTGGATAGAAAAGCATCCTTACGGGTTACAAGTTTTCCCTGTTTCGTTAAATCCGCTACAATAAAATCGTATTCAGCGACGTCTATGATCAACCTCGAAGAGTATTTTGTATTGTCAAATCTTCCACCTTGAGTGAATTTACCAATTATTTTTCGTCCGAAATCTTTGGCTTCTTTGTTTTTAATTTCAAATAACTGCCTAGATAGTTTCATGATTTCTTCTTCATTTAAAATCTTCGATTTTCCATCTGAAAATTGTTTTCATATTTCATCAATTATACTATCTAGATCGGGTTGTGGTAACCAAACATCCTTCTGCGCGTGATAGCATATAATAGCTTCACCGATGATCAACGATTGTAACATCTCACAATCAATCATATACCGCAATAACACAATTGGCATCCAATATTTCACAGACATATGTCTACCAAGCCAAAGATAACTACACGGATGTAACCCTGCAGCGAGTGCAAATGATATCACACGAGCGAATCCGGTTAAATGAAAATCAGGCAAACGACCATTAATCGCAACACGAGTCATTTCATGCGTGGGGTGTTCAAATCGTTTAAAATACTCAGAGCATTCTCCATACCCGAGAAAACTTCCAGGATAACACGCGGATATATCAATTGAAATCATACCATCACGTGAGTATTTTGTATTCCACAATCCTCCATGACTAAATTGGACGCAACTCAAGTTGACATCCTCGAGAAAATCACTTCGTGTTGGACGCCATGAGTTCTTTTCTCTTGCGAAGTGATCTACCACTGATGGAATTGTAAAGCTATCCGTGAGTAGTTTTTCATGGAAACTCTCCGGTGAAAATTCATTAGCGATTTTTCTCATTCTGTTATCTAATTCTTCAACGCGATATAATTCACCATTTGGTCTTACAAATTGATCAAATCCTGATTCAGAATCTTCAGCGCTGCGAAGTAACCACACCGACACGGGATCATTTTTACACAACGTAACAATAGCATCGAATAACTTCTCTTCGTGGAAAACATCCTTACAAAATTCCCCGGGGATATATCTCACGATTCGTTCTCGTGGAAATGTATTTACTGCAGCCGTCCACGCGTGTTTGTTATGATCAATAATTTCAATTGGAGCTCCTCGCGATTGATATTTCGGTTCGTATAATACTTCTCCGGTTATCGTCGCTACCGATATTGGAAATTTTAATGATACTTCTAATTTGGTTATATCTTGAATTGTTGCCCCGCGCTGTTTCACTGTCAGTTCGGTTATTTTTTTTCGTCGTTGTTCAGTTAGTTTATTTCCTCGGGATGCATTTGTTAAGTGTTCCATTACCCGTGTTGCTACACAATTGAGCATTGACGCCGTTTTCATAGGTGCTAGTTTTGCGATACTTGGCTTATCATTTAGCGAATATATTCCGTAAAGAACTGCTGTTACAGGGTAAGATCTCTCGTATTATGGTTTGTCAATTCCAGTTAAAATTCCTGGTTTGGAATCTCTACTCAGCGTGATTGTTTTTTTATCCTTGAGAATTGGATCAAATTTATCTCTGATAACCCATTCACCTTCGTCTTCGATAATGAATTTTATTCTAAAAAAATACCTCCTTTGGAAATTGCTTTGCAATGAAAATCCTTTGGATTTTACACCCTTGGATTTCCCGCCAAGGTGTGAAATTATCTCAGCTGCTCTTTTGTCGTTCATGGTAGCATCGATTACGGGTACATTGACATCATCATTGATAATTCGAAATGTCGTCCACGTATGAGATGCTCCATCGCGCTTAAATTCATTAAAACAGTCGCTGATTTTACTCAACAGGGTTTTGTCATCTATTAGACTTTTTTGTATATCAGAGATTCTATCGAGATTAAATCTAGCATTCTTCCAAGGCTTAATTTTCGATAATCTATTGAATTCTTTCATATCAGAGATTCTATCGAGATTGAATTTAGTATTCCAAGGCTTAATTTTTGATAATCTCTCGAACTCCTTCATATCAGAGATTCTATCGAGATCGAATTTAGTATCCCGATTAAATCCGGGATTAATTTTCGATAATCTCTTGAACTCCTTCATGCTATCGTCCTTTAGACGTTTTGGATTAACAGAAACTCTATCTCGATTAAATCGGGGATTAATTTTTGATAATCTCTTGAACTCCTTCATGCTATCGTCGTTTAGACGTTTCGGTTTAACAGAAACTCTATCGAGATTAACTTTAGGCTTAATTTTCGATAATCTCTTGAATTCTTTCATATTATAATTAAAACAAGTATTTAAATAAAAAGTTTTTTATATAATGAATCATTGCAAATGGCTTATGATTGGATCAAATACTCCGTGTAACAAATCATGCAGAAATGAATTCTGTGGGTATCATATACAAAGTTTTCGTCGGGGAAGCAATGGTCCTCTTCCGTGTCTGTATTGTGGGGTAGGTGTTAGAGGCAAATCACAGTTATGTATTAGTTGCGGTGGTAGGCGTTATAGAGAGTTGAAGCGTTATTATGACAAGCGAAGAATCAAAACTCCTGACGTTGTCAATGACGTTGCCAACGGCAAAATCATAAAAACTGCTCAGGACTACATAGAAAGATTTGCCAATGTTATATCTCAACCAAATAATGATTTAGACAAATAAAATATTATGTATATAAATGAACCAAGAATTTCAAAGACATCCCGTGATCACCAAATACGAAGCCTCTCGTGATGGTGTTGTTAGACACTGTAGACTCAAGAAGCCAATTGGTGTTGTGAATAATCAAGGGTATTTGGTGTTTAGATTTGGAGGGAAAACGTATCTCAATCATCGTTTCATATATGAAGTGTTTAATGGATTGATCAAGGATGGGTTTGTTATTGATCATATTGATTGCATTAAGACTAATAATTCTTTATCGAATCTACAAGCTATTACACAACGCGAAAACATCAAACGAAGTAAGACTGGGAAACACTCGAAAATGCTAGACCCATAAGATCGTTTAATAATGAAAATAACACGGAAATAATATTTCAATCTTTGAATAGCGCCAGTAGGTATTTTGATATTCCCTCCTCCTCAGTACGATTCGTTGCAGAACGAGTACAAAAATCGACGATTTCCAGAAAAAATGGACAAAAAATTCAATTTGTTTATGTATAAGTCGTAAACTTGTATTGGAAATTGCTTTGCAATTTCACAAGGAATAACTCCGTTAGGTAACGAGCGTGCGACAAATCACCAATGACAGAGTTACCGTTGGTGAACGCGGAAGTAGTTTTTGATTGGTTGGTTTTGTTATCATGAATCTGAACAACACATAATCAATTTTCGTTTTTTTCAAACATTAACAGAATTATTTTAATATACACGTCGTATTTAATTCTTTTTTTTAGTGTCTGCTTCAAGTATTATGTGTTACTTTAACGTTATCAATGATCACTATTAAACACAACAAAAAAATAAAATCACCACACCGCGCTGTGCTGTTAGTCTCTAACAGCGGCTTATATACGGTAAACCCGTCTTATACTATTGGGGGTTTTCGCGTTCGAAAATCATACATGTGATCATTACAGCCCATACACTTCCGGGTGTATGGATATCTTTTGGTATTCATACAACCTAGGTTTTATATAGGTTGTAATTGATCACGTATGAATGTAGAACCACCCCCGTCATCCATTGTCATTGAATCAATTCATTGTACATATATACCATTGTCATTGTTCATTGTCATTGAATCAATTCATTTGTATTATACCATAATATAATCTATTGTTGTGCCGTCGTCATTCATTGCATTTGCATATATAACCATTGTCGTTGTAAATACCATAATATAATCTATTGTTGTACCGTCGTATACAATCGCCTACACACTAGATCATGGGGTTGTAATGTGCCGTATGTGCCGTCCTATGTGTATATACAACCGCCAACCACACTAGATGATTGGGGTTGATGTGCCGTCGTCATCCATTGTATATAACCATAATCGTTATAATCGCATTAAGCTTCTGGATATGCTAAGATGACCAACACCTTAGCGTGTCCATAATTCATTTTGTTGAATTGCTTTGCAATTTCACTCTTTGAGTTTCAAATTGTGGATTTTCAAACAATTCAACAAACATATTTTTGTATAATTTGAATTCTGAAAATCTTAAATGTATTATTGTTGAAATCAACAAACTCAAAACTCAAAATATTAAATTATGTTCAGGGTTAGATTGTGATCAAATCATGACCGATTTTGACGATATACAATTTGCACAAAATAATGGAAAATATGTACTCGCTAGGAAATATTATTTAATTAAGCGCGTACAAAAACTTACCCGTGAAAGTTTAGTTAATACCGAAGACGTTAATGTGTTTGTACCATTATGTAAGATAGTAGAACATGTACGGAAGCAATTAAGTGCAGAGTATGAACAAAGGAAACTTATTAATTGTAAGGTGAGACAGATTAAAACGTTAATGGAGCAAGAACCCCACGCGTAGAGAGCCTCCTTTGTTGTATAACGGGTACACAGGTAATATGAATGCGTCTCCGATTACTGAACAAATTTGTAAAACCTGTGTCGGACAATAACAAGTATAATTGTCATGTATACTACCTGTTAGTGTGTGTGACAACAAGGAAGTATAAAAGTTCACGTAGTGATTTTTTTTTAGCTGGAAATTCTTTCTTGAAATCTTTTAGATTTCCCATTTCAAAATCGAAGATGGAAATCCAAAGGATTTCAAACAAAGCAATTTCCATTTCATGAACAATTTTAGAAAATATACAAGATTTTTTTTAGATGGAAATTCTTTCTTGAAATCTTTTAGATTTCCCATTTCAAAATCTCTTTGAGATTTTGCACGGATAAGCATGAATGGGCGTACTGCATTATTTGATCACGGGTTAATCGTACTACGGTTATAACGTTTTGCTGAAGATTTAACAGTTGATAATCCGTCAATAAAAACTTTTCCTGAGAATCCTTAGATTCTTCGCCGAGGTTATCTATGACTATATCCACGTAAAAATCACTAGTTGTGTTGCCCCCGAATACCTCTCTGATAGCGTCCACAAGAAGTTCTTTATCATGGATAAATACTAGCACGTGTTGATACATTATTGAAGTTCTTTTAGATTTTCTAATTGTTGAAAATCAGGCACACTGTATAATACTACACACAGGTTAAAATTTCATTCATTGATGCTGTTAAAATTTCATTCATTGATTTTGTTAAAATTTCATTGATGCTGTTAAAATTTCATTGATGCTGTTAAAATTTCATTGATTTATCACTTTTTTGTCATTTTTGTGTAATCCGTCGACAGATTTTTCATAAAATCAACGGTGAAAACCTTCCGAATTCATTTAGAGAAAATCGATTTTAGTTAAATTTCGATACTTTTTAAGGTAAATTTCATGTGTTATCGTTGATATTTATCGACGTTTCGATTTTTTTTACGACGATTTTACGTTGTTGAATGATTAGTTTGTTGAAAAATTTAACTAAAATCGATTTTCTCTAAATGAATTCGGGGGTTTTCACCGTTAATTTATAAAATTTATGATTTTATGAAAAAACTTTCAGAATTTCACTAAAGAATTTTTACGACTTTACATCTAACGTTATTTGTAGTGTTTCCCCGCGAAGGTCAATTAGGTTAAATTCTTGGTCGGTTATTGAAAAATTCATCCTGGACAGAAATGGATTAATGGGCTCGAGATAAGTCAAATTAGGCGGGTTTTTCACTATGAGACTTCCTGGTGATACGTCCGGAGAAAATGTATACATGATATATCCTTGGTTGGCGCTGTTTGATTTTGAAACGTCCACGGAGAAACTTCCCAAGATACCATCACAGATAACGTGTATTGCAATAAAAGATGATATATCAACGTTGCCGGGAGATCTGTGTTTGTTGCCGCGGTACACTGAATTCGTTGACGTTAAGATTTCCTTGGGAGGATTTATCTTAAACCATAACGCGTGAATCTGTGGGAAGAATTCATCAATGAGTTTTTTCAATGATGCTTTTAACGCTGGTACATTATACCCGGGGAATTTCATAAACACTAAATTATCATTGGTACGTGAAAACACTCTTTGGAACTTTTCTTTGCTTGGTGATTTATCTTCGTAAACCAACGAGAGTAATCTATCATTGAGAAAGTTCATATCAGCGATAATTTGATTTAATTGTTGTTGTTGTTGTTTGATTGTAACACGTTGAGTTGTTAAATCTAACAACAGAGATCGTTGTAGGTAATCTCGAAGTTGATTTAGTTTCATCTGGAACATTTGTGTCATTGAGTTGAAGATCCCAGTAAGAGATTTCTCTGTGATTACAAATACACCTTGATCGCCAAGAGCAAATCTCCATATTATTTTACCGTTTTCGTTGTATTCGTATTTGCTAAGTGTATCAGTTTCTGTTCCATCGTAGACGTTGTATGAGTATTTACTGTAAATATCTTGAGGTCGTAGAAAACCGATGTCGAAGTTGTAGTTGAATTTAGGATCTATCGCTGGTAGATCATCAGTGAAAAAGTCAGCCTTGGTAGGTTCCGGCAACGCGTGATGAACCGCGGGAAGACTATCAAGCCATGCTTTGTGAATCCGTGGAAAGAATTCGTCGATGGTATCACTGAGTTTTTGACGCATCCATGGTACTTTATATCCTGGAAACTTAAACGTGGGAATGTCTTCGACGCGGATTTTATGTTTTGCTGAAAAATCTGTTCTATTTTTAGGATGACTATAACTGAGAATTAATTGAATTAATCCCAAATTAAAACGTTCTATACTAGAGATAATAATATTACAAACTTCGTAGTATTCGATGACATCATCGCGGTTAGGTGGGATTGTACTGATTGCTGTTATCAAATGACCTAGAAATCTCTCAAAATCGTTATTCATTCTTATGAAATGTTCAGTGATGGATTTTTCAGCTAAGTCAATATGTGTATCAGGACGTAATCTTCTATTTTCTTCTTCTGTTTCTCGCATTAGTTTAAAGAAAGGTTCTAACCACATATTATCTGCCTCTTCATAACCATGAGAACTCTTTTTCGTGGAAATATAATCTGATTTCAATGGTTCCTGTGGTAGATCCGCTATGTCGACGGTACCGGGAATAAACTCAGGATAGCCCAATAAGGTTCTAATTGAGCTGTTGTATATATCTACGGAGTAATCCGGTGAGTTAACTTCAATGACGTTGACAACAACGGTTCATGCCCGTGAATCTCAATGGGAGATTTATCAGGTTCATCTTTGACTTCGATGATATTTGGTCCTGTTATCCCCTCGATGGATTCTATGATCGCTTCATTGATATCTTCGATATCGTATGCGCCTGTTGGTAAATGTATTGTGTGTGTGGTTGGTTTATCAGTACCGGGTTTTTTCCATGAAAACGTAAAACTGTTATTGGGAGGTTTACCATTGAACGGTGTTGATCTTACATTTGGCCAACTGTAGTAGCATCTTAATTGCGTTAACGCGATTGCAGATACCGCCAACGGAGGATTAAATTCAATGCTGAATTCTGGGGTTTTCGTTACCAGTGAGATCAACTTTGTTTTTGTGTTGGTGGTGTTTGTTGCTATTCGTTGAAGGATTTCTTGCGACGATGTTGCCATTGTTATTGTTATTGTTTTCCAATTTTGAAATCGTTGAATCATACAACTTGACCATCTTCGAGAACTCATCGTCGGATATTATTTGATCATCAATCGCTGACGAGATCAACATTGACAATTCTGAAACAGCGTTTGATGCAGTAATAAGTTTAACAGCGTAATCGTGTAATTTCTGTTGAGAACACGATGATATTTTTTTTTTTGTTATCGTGGTAAATATTCCAGTGATTGTTGCAGCCGCGGATATACAAATTGGTACAACAACGGGGGATATCATAACCACCGAATATAGTATTATTCCAGCGCCGGCAATTACACCTGACACCGAGTAAACAGTTACATCTAACACGGTGATTCTACGCTGGTATTTTTTCTTTTTAGTGCTATACTCGGTAATTAACGCTTCAAGTTTATTTTGATATTCTTTGACAGTGTTATAACGGTATTCAAATACAGTTGGTGCCAATGACATCGTTGACATTTTATCTACTTATGATAATATATCATAGACGACGTCAACAATTCTTCGTTAAAATCTGATAGATTTTCCATTGAAATCCATAGGATTTTAGTTTAATTGTTTACTTAAATCAGCTACAAATTCAACATACCATGTCATTGAAACCCTAGCTAGATTATTATCAGTGGATGTAATCGTGAATTGTTCAATCATATCCTTGTCGATGATCGTTGATATAGTATTATTGACTCCAGATGAACTCGATGATGATATCGTGAATTGTGTTGGTGTCACCAATGTTAATCGATAAATTCCCTTTACGGTTGCAGTAACGTGTAAAATATTATTTGTAGGTGTCCACGTATATGATCCGTATTGAATCGTGTATACTACGTTGATAATCTGTTTTACATGATGAGGGATTTTTACTTTTTCGATGATTTCTATCATTCTCGTTGCATCTGATACTATGGCATCTATGTTCGTTTTAAGATCATCGATGGATTTTTTATTAACCGCGATTAAATCTGAAATTGATCTCGTATCACGAATAACACCTAACCGGGTATTAATCGCGGTTATTTCATCGAGTTTGGTAATAATATTTCCGAGAGTTGTTTTAATATCATCTGGTTTTGCATCCTTTCCGAAGAACTTGTCGATGGCGTCATCAGCTTTTCTAAAATTTCTTCGTAAACTAGTAAATTGATCAACGTGAGAATCAAAATCAGATCGTAATTTTGGTAAATTATCAACGGCTGCTTTTACGTGTGCGATCTGTAAATCAGCGTGTGTAGGTGGGACACCAAAGAAATTATTTATGAGTCTCGATGAATCGATGATAACCCGCTGAAGTTGATCAAATTTGGTTATATGATCGTTAAAATCATTACGTGTTTTAGTTATTTGTGCCGCGGAATCACCAGCAGTTACTTTAATGTCATCGATGGTTTTTTGTAATCCTGTAATATCATTTATTTGATCAGATAATTTTTTTAATTCATCTATGTTTGCTATCTCGGAGATAGCTTTGTTGATTATTTTTTTCACCTGTGCGATAGTAAGGGCGTGTTACTGATCTTCCAAAAATATCTGCCATTGCTATATATACTTCTCTTTGTTAAAATCATTCTTTGAAATTCTTCGAATTTCCAATTACTTAGTAATTCGATTTCATCATCGTGTACTCATGGATGGCTTTATGAGGTAATTTAGGATTTGCCGAGATAACCATCAACGCGTTAAGAGTTTCTCGCCCACAAATTGGAGGATCTGTTAATGTCTGCGTGGGCAACGTTGAATACCAAATGGGGATTCTTTGAATTCCAGGGATTGAATTTTTTTGTAATTGCGATTTTAAAGAAATCGTAGACACATACTTGACAAATTCAATCGGAGGTGGTAATCCATATGAGTCAAAATAAATAATCGAGGTTAGATATATTGCGTAACAAACCCAATGAGTTCCAGGTCCAGTGTTATCATCAAGATTAATTATTCCAGTTTCTGGTATTTGTGGTTTTGCTGGTAATTGATCTTTCATGAATACACCTCTGAAATGCTTTATTGGGAGTTTTTTTACTGCGTCGAGTAAATCAAAATTTGACATTGGTGAAATTGGTGAAATTTCGTTGGATTTCACTTACTGGTTTTGTAGTATCGCGTGAATCGACTTCCTGGTAGTCTGAATCCCTTTCCCTTTTTTTTCTCGTTGAAAATCCTTTTGATTTTCCGTTTAGACCTTTACCCATTATCTTATTGACAACACCAGAAGCAAGTGCTCAGGCTGCACCAGTTCCTAAAGCTCCAAGAAGCGCCGGAGTCGCTGATGCAATCAATCCTGGAATTGCAGCCAACAGCGGAAATATTCCACCGGTTTTTATCATATTTGCTATTGCAGCTGCAGATAGCGTAATCTGAACTCCCTTTTTTTCCTTAAAAGCGCTATTAAAATGATTAACCTGAGTTTTCGTCAACGATAGATTATTTGATCCGCCGGTCATTTGATTATGTTTTAGCGTAATCGTAGTTCCACATTTTTTAGCTGAACTCGATTGAAGTTTTTTTATCTGACCGGGTGTCAATGTGACATTGATAGTGTTATACGACATTTTTATATAACACCGATTGATTCAATTACAGGGTTTCCACTGGTGCATCAATGACTCTCATTCTTCCACCACCACCTTCAAGTATCATAGATTTATCACTGAGAAGAACAGCAACTGCCCTAAATCCATCAGGAGCATCACCGATACGAGCTTGAAATTTTACATCAACGGTTGAGTGTTTAGAAAAATCAAGATGTTGCAACGAAAAGTAATAAATCGGATATAATTCTTTAAAATCCACCTGTGATATTTGAAGTCCAGTATCGATGTTTTGATCACGACCCATAAACGACCATAATCGATGATAAACTCGTCCTATTTGATTATGTGCGTAATCGATGATAAGATTTTCAACGGGTTCTTGTTGATTACTTATCCGCAATGATACTTCGTTGACGTTAAATTTATCAAATATCACATGAGATCGCAATTGTAGACTGTCATCTGCAGCTGTCTTTTGAGTTCTATTTTGGTGTTGTAATACAACAAAAACATGTCTTGGCGCGGAAATGTTTTTCGTCAATGCAAGTTGCCAAGTAAAAACTCCAGGACCTGGATTAGATGTAGTAGCTGTTGTAACCTCACACCAACTCATCATTGATCTTCCTCCGCTATCCATAAACGACAGCAACTGAGTCTCAACGGTCAAGGATGGAGTCATAACTGGCATCCACAACGCTAATTTTGTCTATGCTACAAGACCATCTGTTACAGGAGCAGGACCACGCCAAAGAGCATATTCATCAGTTGATCTTCGTGTAAGCGTTACAGTATGACTAGCACCAAATATTACTCGTCGGACATTTCTGCAAAATCCAAATATATGTGACAGCGGAATCGTACATGAAAATCTACCCTCGGCATCAATATTCTTTTTTCGTAGTGCAAATCCTGCGTTGTAATCAGAATTATCACTCACAACAACAGGTTCACTTTTAGCAGCGTCAGCGAAGGCAGAGTTATCTAACTTTGTTGGTGTTCTTATAATAAATTGACGATGATCAGCGTGATTGGTAGTATCCTTGGAAAACATCATTGTATGACCCGCAGATTTAATAAAATCATCAGAATATCGAGCTAAACCTATAATTGTTGTTGCAATATCAACATCATTATCGATGGATTCTATTTTAGTAGAACCAATCGAATACCGAGCGTTGCTAAATAACGCCATTATTCCGTTGTTGACAAATCCAATCCGGGTATCTTTAAGATTATCGCCGGCTGCAAATGGAGTATCGTCACCTTTCCGCAGTTGTCCTTCTACTTCGATGAATGCTTCACACGGCAAGAAGTATTTAGATGTATCATCGAATCTAAGATAAATTTGTGACCTTACATTTGGATTTTGTGCTTGATATGAAAAATATTGATAATCGCGTATAGAATTATTCCTTGATACGGGATCATTTACTTTAAAAGCATCATCGATTTCGTCCTTGAACATTTTATATTAATGTAGTTGATCTAAATGTTTAACTGCGCCAACCCGGAACCGGCAATTTTTCTTAACCGTGCAACTGCAATTTTATTAATCGCGCTACCTATCTTAGGTGGCATTTGATCTGTAGACTGTAATTGAAACTTTCTTCGTTGAAATCCATTTCCGTTTTTCTTTGAATTTCTATTTCCACGTTTTGCCAACGACATAAGTTTTTCTTTCGCGGTACCTAACATATCAAATGCGCTATCACCGATAACTTGACCAGCTCGGTCACCGAAAACCCCAATAGCTTTTGACGCTATTTCCTTACCAACAGGTAACATTTTTGGAGCAATTCTAGTAAATAATCCAGTGACAATATCACCAAGTCCATTTCCATACGTAAGTTTATAAACCGGTAGTCGCGAGTTTACAACGTAAACCGGTCTTGCTCTGTTCATACTACGATGTACTATCATTTTTATTTAAATGCTATATGTCTAATCACTGTAATAATCATCGGTAAGTTCATCGATGAAACTGCGATATAGTCCAATATCCATTACACGTCCTTGAAATAACCGTTGACAGATTTCTGTTGCCTCGTTAATTATTTTCGGAGAATTATTTCCAGCTCGTTTTCCTCCAATGATAATTTCTAACCGTGATATATCATCGAGGACACTTCTTGAATAGGGTATATTACCACCACGATAACCCTCGCCGGATTTTTCTTCTTCAGGTTCTCCCAGAGGTTCTTCCATAACAGGATCTGATTGTTTTTTTGGTCGTCCTCGTTTTTTTGGAGTTGATTGTACACGTTTTCGTTCTTCTGCTCGTTCTTGTTTTTCTCGTTGTTTTAGTTGTTGCAGTTCTGTTGCTAATCGTTGTTGTTCAGTTTCTAACAAACTTCGCTGTTGTTGATATTGAGTATCTTTTTTGAGAATAGCAGCTTTATACGCGGTATAAACAGGATCATTATTATTAACCTTTGGTAGTTTATTTTTAATTTTAAAAATCAACATCAGAAAAATTTTCTACACTTGAAATAGAACCTACATAGTTAGGTTTTAAATAATTATTTTTTTTATAATATCCTAGCGTGGCAAAATCCGTTAAATTATTTATATCAGTTTTATCGATATGCTCAAGTGGCTTCGGTAAATCTATTTCGGAGTTCTTGAACTCTATTACCACCGATTTTTTTAGGTTTTACTACAGGTTTAACCACAGGTTCAACCGCAGGTTCAACAGGTGAAGCAACAATAGGTTTAGTTTCTTTTATCGCGGTTACAACTTCTCCCGTTGCCTCGGTTATAGGCTTAAATAATTCTTTAGTGTCGGTGGTAAAATCTATCTTTGCTTGTTGACGCGATTGAAGATTATCTCTGAAAGAATCTCTCACCGGGAGAAATTTCTTAATCGCAGCCAACCGTTCTCGTGTTAATCTAGTTATTTGTGCTTCTCCGATGTTTGACATTTATATAAAAAATATATCGCTAATTCATCATCGTATTGGTTAACGCATAGCAGCAGAGAGGGTGAACGCCAGCTATATGGCGTCCTTTTTTTTTACTGAAAAATCAACAAAAAAAATTTTACTAAAAAATACCAAGAAATCAAAAAATATTTTTTAAAATATTTTCAAGGAGGCCTCAGTTTACTAAATTGAAGCTTATATCAGCAATTCGGGAAAGTCTCAGTTTGCTAAATTGACGCTTGTAAAAGTTGGTCTGTTCACACTCTCTGCTGCTAACACTGTGATCAACATATTTGGTTGATCTAAATCAGGTGTGAAGGCAGCTTCGCCAAATGACAACCAATACATGAGTTAGCGAAATAAATTCTTTCTTGACCAACGTCTTTCTCAAGATCTGGGTACACATCAGACATTTCATTTCAATACAATCATCTATAGGATTCTCAGTTTAAAGTGTAATAACAACATACATATATCCATCTAGCGTATTGCTTAGTATTGGTAAAGAAACTACTGTTCGGAATGTCAAGGGTCCTGACACTATGTCTGATGAATACTTTACACAATGGAGAGGAACATTAACAAAGCCACAGCATATTCCCTGAATACGTATACTGTCATTAGAAGAATACTTCTCAGAAAAAGACAAATAATATTAGGTCTGTGAGCAGCTCCTTAGTTCCTAAAGTTTAATAGGGATAGGAATGGCCGAACCATCAAAGAACGATGAAGAACCCATCGACATGGATGGTTCATCATTTGCCATAATAAAAACAGACTTGGAAAAGTAGACCAAACAAATGTATTGCTTTCAATACATAACCATGAAAATGTCATCTTAGAAATAAGAATATTTGGAAAAGATAGGTCTTGATTTTAATTCTTATCGGTCTATTTGTATATAAAGTGGAGATGTGCTATTCACTTGGTATCCCTAAATCATCTGATCCAAATTGATATACATTTTCATTCTTGTCTCTAAGTATATGCGTATATTTGTATATCTCGCTCCACATTCTCCATCTCTATTTTAATTTGTTTCTTTCCTTTTTCATTATCTAATAGCGTTTGTTTTTCCTCGTTCTGTAACATGCATTTGCCTCTCTCTCTCTCTCTCTCTCTCTCTCTCTCTCTCTCTCTCTCTCTCTCTCTCTCTCTCTCTCTCTCTCTCTCTCTCTCTCCCATGTCTCGAAATGTATTTTTCTCTCTCTTTCCTCTTTTTCCAAATGCATTTGTTTATCTTCCTTCTCCAATCTTACTGTCCTCTCTTTTTCCATTCGATCCAATCGCATAGTTTCTCTTCATCCTTCTTCTAAAGCTCCAGCCTTCTTAAATCCAATTTCATCTGGTAGCCTAATGGTAATTTAATGATTTATGAGTCTGATACAAGCTTACTAATAAAAAAAACTTAAAGTCATCTGTGTCCTGTGGGATAACCAGCATTAAAGTTCGTAACATCACCAACCTCTGTTTTGCTGACGACATTGATGAACTGACAGGCAGTTAAGACGGACCTGCCATCTTAAAGAAGAATCAGGATTAAACCTCTCCCAGATTTGACATGCAGCTAAGCCATGATAAGACAAATCTAATGACAAGAGTGGCAAACAAACGTCAGCCAAGATTAAAGGCAGAGGACATGAACTGGAAATAGTTAGCAAGTTCACATATCTTGTTTTCCTGATCAGCCGAGGATGGATCAAAAAAGGAACTATTGTCATGAACAGAACAAACAACGGCAGCTATGTCAAAGCTACAACCCATCTGGAGAGACAAGAATAATTGTCTGAAAACTAAAATCCGACCATTGATAGCACTAGTCATCTCTGTTGTTTTGTATTCATATGAGTAATAGACCCGACCCTGACAGCACAGAAATATTTAGAAGAATCCAGGCACTTGAAATGAGATGCTACGGAACTATCCTCGACATCTCTTACATACAACACATCGCAAATGAAGTAGTGCGTAACGCCATCAGGCACAAAGTAGGCCATTATGAAAAACTCCTCACCACCGTCCAAATGAGAAAGCTGAAATGGGTATAGGCATGTCACTAGAGCCAATAGTCGTTCGACAACAGTACTGCAGGGTAGTGTCCTGGGTGGCAGAATGAGAGGTAGATAGAGAAAAAAGTGGACTGACAACATCAAATAATGGACCAGGGAATGTTTTTCGAAGACACATGCATTGGCACATGCTTTAGACAAGTGAAAAGAACTATTCACATGTTCAGCAGCACAGTACCTCGACGACCTCACTAGGCGAAGAGATTGATTTCCTGCTTCGTTAAAGAACATTTCGCCGCCGAAAGACAATACTTTCTGGCAAGTTGAAGCTTTTAGTTTATTTTCTGAACATTCACTGTTCTTGCATAGAACCTTAAATACATATCTTCCCATTATATGACATTATACAATGCGTGTTTGATTCATTAAAGATTTCTAAAGTTTGAAATAATACATGGGATTTAAAAATTCCAAAACAAGCTGAATCAAATTTTCAAAAAAGTTTCTGAAATAATTTAGAGAAATTTGTGTCTAACGGACAAGCGTCGGTTTCCTTTCTCAAGTCTATGTTGTTACAATAAATAGCGGAGAAGTAGCGGAGAAGAGTGAAAGGCAACAAGCTCTGTAACAGTTAACACATTTTTTTTAAAACATTCCCTAACAAAAATGACCTGACTTTAAGAAAATAAAATGGAGACTGGAAATTAGTAGCAGCGTTATCATCTAAAGCATGTGATGCTACACCATCTGTCATTGCTGTAGTCCTTTGACTGGCATTGCGTCCGTACGCCAGACTTCTTCCTGGAGATTAAGAAAACTTCCAAAATATATAGGGTGGTAATATATGAATATGCAAATTTTAGTAAAATAGATTTCATCAAATACTATTAACATTATATCAGAGCATAACATTCGAAATATCGCACAACCGAATCATTCTTTAAATAAAACTGCAAGTGATTCATTTTATAACCAAAGAAAGGTGCAATAAAAAGTCAACAGACATATTATTGTACTCAAATACATTATATCAGTATAACGTCGTTTTCTAAATGGCGCAATACTGGTTAAATGTCTGCACGAAAGTTGTTCCTTTCCGACAAGAAATTGTTGAACATGAAGAAGAATGTCGCAAAAGTGATAATTTATAGAACCATCATGGTTCAACACTAAATGGATTTGTTTCTTTCAGGAAATTCAAAGCGTATTACATAATGTCTTCCCGTCTTTACAAAATGGATAAATCACCTTAACCGATATTTCTTGTTTTTGTCTTTTCCAAATGAAAAGATTCTTCGTGAAGATGGTTAAAGGCCGATACACATGTAAACTAATTATACGGAGATGTTTGGATGTATACTATTTAAATGACATTTATGCTTGGCATTGAACAAAAATAGCATGTTCCTGCCTCACCTCCATACACTCTGATATCACATAAAGTCATTATTGTGGTATTATCTGGAGTTCTAATCACTAGGTACCGTCTCGGTTGTACGTAATACGGGGATTTCTGTATTCAGCTGTTTGGTGGTATTTTGTTTGAAGCAGGTTTGATTGATGTCCGAGGGCGGATCAAAAGACATATTGCTAGCGGTAACTCTAAAATCTGGTAAGTCCACTGAAATTCGAATACAGCCTGGCATGTTTAAAGGCCCAAGAGGTGTTTAAGAAACAGAAACGAAAACACCTCTATGGAACGAACTGTATGTTAAAGTATTGCTTCTGAAAAGAATCAAATCATTTAATTTTTGGATACTGAACATTTCATCTTCCTCAAGCGATTGCAGAACTTTGCGGCTAGAACGCTCACACTGAGTAAGAAAAAATCATAATATAGACTTTATATGACAAATTCAGATTTACACCTTATGAACGGCAGGGATATTCATCCCATCGCTTCGAAAGTTGAAGTTAAACAACATAGCATCATAAGAAACTCAGTATCTAAAAATAACTGATCTCATCTTTTTCACAAACGAAACAAATGTATTTTTGATTCAATAATTTTAAAAGTCGTTCCCATATGAACAGATCATATTCTTCTATGACTTAGCTGTGATTTAAATACGGTTATTAACTAGTAGTGGTAGTAATAGTAGTAGAAGTTGTAGTAGTAGTCGTATTAACTCCTTCTCGCGAGGTGATGATGAGACCAAATATTCTATATGTAGCATTTAGATCTATTACCACCAATGTTGTTGACCTAATACAGGTTGTTGGAAGTCCATCAGTTGCATTCCTTCCATCCATTAACATATTGATACCATAAAATCATTGCTGGACTTGTTTTCTGTATGCAATATCCTTTGTGACAAAGCAGATTAACATTGACAACAATCACAAGATAAATATAAAATCGACATACCGAACTTGTATGAACTTCCCAGTTTTAGATATCCGATACATGTAATATTAGCTTGCTTATGACAAAAATGTTCTCTTTTAAGGACAGCAGGCCTGATAAAGGGAGCTTACTTGTGACTCATATTCTTGAAACGTACTTAGTTACCTCCAATGTATTAGCGTTGCGCTCTCTCTCTCTCTCTCTCTCTCTCTCTCTCTCTCTCTCTCTCTCTCTCTCTCTCTCTCTCTCTCTCTCAAATTACATATTGTCTTATTATTATTATTATTATTATCATTATTATTATTATTATTATTATTATTATTATTATTTGCAACACAGAAAGACATGTCGACTCGCAAATGAACAATGAAAATCAGAAATAAGCTCCTGTCTTTAATTTATAGAACTCCTTTGTATCCATTCCGAATTATCAAATATGTTTTAGCAGTTTCGATTCTTAAGGCACCACATGAGTACCGTTTATTCAAAACATTGCGCAATCGTTACATGTTTAAGTTGAGAGATTAAGTGCTATACATGTCTACGCTTTCATCAAATGCAAAGAAGCTATAATACTATCTGTAATAATATGTTTCTTTTTCAGTTCAAATCAAACGTTGTCCATAGCGGTCTATTAATCACGATGACGGTACGCGCTAAAAAACAGTGCGAGCATGTGCGACACGCATAAGCGACAGAGATAATGTTTTATAAAATTAGTGTGTGATTTTCATAATTCAATACCACTGAATATATAAATGAAAGACGTAATGTCTACGAGAATGTTTTATTAAAGTTGTATATACTAAGAATAGTTAATTAAGCAAAATGGAGAACAAACCAAAAAAAAAAACTTTATTTGTATAACTAATTTACCTGGTGACTAAATGATATACGATATTTTCTTTCAATTGGTGCCTTAGAAAATGGTTCACTACACAATGCGTGATGTTTTAAGGATGAGATCAATTAAAACTAAAAAATAATCGAAATCCGTAATAAACCAACGATTACCATGACTATTCCTAGATATTGCACTTTAACTCTCCTAGTGTTCAACTCATATAAAATCTTATCCAAATATAGTAGCACGATCACATTTGTACCAGTGTTCAAAATAAATGGAGGATATACGGTGAACTATTCTAAAAAAACAACCTACCATACTGACAACCAGGGCACATCCAGCCTGCATCACATCCCCCGGGACAAACTCCCGTAAGTTTGTCACACTGTACATCACCCACAAAGTGACACCTGAACATTCATCCGGGTCCCAACTAGGTTGATACTAAAAATCGGGATAACACCTTCATGATTTGCCAATAATAATTATTGTTTCTAGAACAAATGGACCGCACAGCAAAATGAAATTGAAAGATATGGTACAAGTTCTCAGACCCACAGAGCCATACGATGACACTTTTCATAATTGGCTCTTATCATCAGAAATGACGTCAGTTATGTTTGACATTTGTGTCTTTTCCAACATTGCCTAATGCAGTACTAAGGAAACCAAATCACAAATTATTTCATAGAAACGAAGCGGGAAAGCAAAACAAAATCTCGCTTAAATTTGTATGGTGGAACAAAATAAAGCACACTGCAAAGGTTAGATATGGTAATTGTAACAGAATTGTTAGCGAGTGGATGGTGGATCAAATGAACGACACAAACACAATGCGTGAAAGATAATGTAAATTTATGAAATAAATTATTAATGAAAAATAATGATGTATCAACACAATTACTCGTGCGTTCAACCCACGATTACACTCACAACCATTCACAATATATGAATAAATTTAATACAAAATAAAACACAGATACAAAGGAATCTCTTGGACTATACACAGATCCATGGAACCTTTACAAAGTTATATTACCGCAAGTATAAATTGCGATAACAAATACAAAACATCAAACTATACAATCACACGTATGGATTGCGACAACTAGCACGAACATATACATGTATTTAATCAAGCTGCTAACTTTTATTGAGATTCATGTAATCTTGAAATACTATTGTGATTTGAAGTAACTATGTAAATATAACAATGTATTCAATTGTACTACAATTGCAACACACATATGTGTCTCGACCCTGTATAACCGTACGATTCACCAACTGTTGAATCGCCGCCCAATTTCCCCGAATACCTAGGGCTGACCAATACTTTTATCGGCTGTTCGCCCTTCACGGATCCACCACAGTTATACGTACAGACAGCATACAGCATCTACTAGAACCAAAGTTCCCAAATACCTATATGCCACCCCGGATGTTTACACCTCTAGACAGCTCCGACACTCAGACTTCTAGATTTCCGGATATTTACACATCACGACAGATGTAGACGGACAGACAATCCGACAGACAGACAGTCAGATACCTCAATTTGATCTCACAATCAAATGGCACAATTAATCACATTCAGCTACAATTCAGAGACATTCAGAGACGTTCAGCTACAATCAGATACGTTCCGCTACAATATCAGAGACGTTCCGCTACAATATCAGACGTTCCGCTACAATATCAGCTACAATAAGGAGACCAAACTAATAATAGTTTTTTTTCTAAAACAATCTACAACTTAGATTACGCTATTGCAATAAAAGTCTAATAGTGACTAGTAATTAGAAATATTCCACGTTTAAAACTACAATGTAATAAAGGCAGCATTACATGAAATGATAAACTGAATAAAATTCACAATAAAACGAAATATAAATTTAACACTCATCCCTTTGGCTGGAGAAAGAATGACAAGCTATCTTTCCTGTGATTAGATACTTTTGGTCCCGTAATATTCTCAGAAATATTCTGCCTTATATATCTTCAAATAGGTGAGCAGAATTCACGGCAAAATTACTGTGCACCCCGTGATTCTAATGTTCCTGACTTCAAGTGATTCGAAGTCAGGTACATGCAAATCGTTACACGCCGTTTACCTTGGAAAAAACCTATTTATTCACCCCAGGTAACGCATGTACGACGAAACAAAAAAAATGGTGAAATTAGTTTGTAATTCAAAAATAAATAAATTCAATTTTCGCCTAATTCTGTGACAATACCTACCCCTTAAGAATTAAATTGTACACATTTTTAAAACTAACACAGAATAGAAGAAAATAACTACTGATGATATCTTACAACATTTACACTGGTTATACTACAATCTGGATTTTAATACTGGGCAAATTCATACAAATGTCCCATCATGCCCTTCTCAAGTAGTCTGCCCCTTTATTTTCAACTCCCCTTATTGCTTCTACACGGAAGCGATAAGGTTGTAGTGTTAGCGCCCAACGCATCAACCGAGCGTTGGCGACCTTGGCCTTGTTTAAATACAGTAGGGGTTGGTGATCAGTCTCGAGAACGAAATCTCTCCCAAATAGATATGCGCGATACTTCCCAATTCCCCATACTACGGCCAAACATTCCTTTTCTATGACGGAATAATTCTTCTCCCTGGGTAGCAATTTCCTACTCGAGTAAGCTACGGGTAACTTACTGTCGTCTTGCTCTTGCAGTAAAACTGCCCCCAACCCAGTTTCAGAAGCATTTTTCTTAGAATAAAGGTTTGCTGACATCTGGCAATTTTAATATAGGTGCACTAACCAGTTTCTTATTCTGAGCACAAAATGCTTTATCTTGTGGCGGTCCCCATTCAACTTTGTTTGGTTGCCCCTTCTTGGTCAAATCAGACTGTGGGCTAGCAATGGCTGCAAGGTTCGGTATAAACTTTCTATAAAAACCTACTAGACCTAGAAATGATCTTACCTGCGTTTTGTTGGTTGGCTTTGGTGCGTCTCTAATTGCTTCAACTTGTTCGGGATGAGGTTTTAACTGACCCATACCGCTGACCCTATGACCCAAACAATCTAAATCTGTATAACCAATACTGCATTTAGTAGGTCTCACTGTGAGGTTCGCTCTGCGGAGTCTATTGAAGAGCTCGCTCAGGACGGACACGTGCTCACTCCAAGTATTCGTGAACACGAATATGTCGTCTACAAAGCTATCAACGTTTGCTAAATCTTTCAGCAACTTTCGCATCAAACGATAACAGGTGGCGCTGGCTCCAACTAACCCGAATGGCATCACTTTGAATTGATACAATCCTTTTTGGGTCGCAAATGCTGTCAAAGTTCGGGACTCTGGGACAATGGGAACCTGCCAATATCCCTTGGACAGATCCAATTCGGAAATCCATCGGTTTCCCGACAACGTTGCAAATACACCATCCATATCTGGCATTGGTTCTGCATCGAACACAGTGATTTTATTTAACTGCCGAAAGTCGATACAGAATCGGTTCGTCCCGTCCTTTTTCCTGACAAGCACTACTGGAGAAGAATATGGCGAGTTGGAGGGTTCAATCACCCCCAGATCCAACATTTTACCCACCTCTTCGTCCACAGCTTCACGTGCGTTGTATGGCACCGGATAGCCCTTGATTCGAATAGGGTCAGACGTATTCAGTTTAATTTTGAGGTCCAACAAAGTTGTACAACCTGGTCTTTCGGTGAATACATAAGAGTGTTTAGCCAAGAGCGCATTAATCTGTTGACGCTGGCCTTTCGTCAACTCCGCACTCACATCGACCTTATCTATCCCTTCCCCGCAACTCCCTAGGGACATTCAAGGGAACTCTCGATATTCGAATCTGCTTCATCATCGTCTACGACTGCCGTACAAACGACATTTAAGAGCCCCTTTTCAACATTGTCGCTCTGTCTCTTGATATACAACTTGAGCATGTTAGCATGGAATGTTTTTAAATTACCGTCCATGTCAATTTTATAGTCCATGTCACCTTTTACCTTCTTAACTTCATATGGACCTTTCCACTGGACTAGTAACTTATTTGAGCTCGTTGGAAGAAGCAATAGCACCTGATCTTCTACAAGAAATTTCCTATTTCGCGCTCTGCGGTTATAATACTTGCCATATCTGCGCCCCGATTTAATTAATTCGTCACGTGCCATCTGGCATGTGCTCTCAAGTTTATTTCGCAGATCTAACACGTACCGGTAAGTTGTTTTTATTTCCTCGTTCGAGACATCACCAGTCCATAATTCGCGTATTATCCGCATCGGGCCTCGAACTGTTCTACCGTACAACAGTTCGAAGGGTGAAAACCCTAAACGTTCCTGCGGTACCTCACGGTACGCGAACAGAACAGCGTTTAAATAACGGTCCCAGTCTTGCGGACGTTCCGCGCACATCTTTCGTAGCATGCTTTTCATGGTACCATTAAACTTCTCTACCAGTCCATTGCACATTGGATGGTATGGGGTAGTGTTTAGCTGTTTGATGGATAACAGCCTACTTATTTCACCCATGAGGTCAGAGGTGAATTGGGCATCACAATCAGTGAGGATTTCTTCTGGCACCCCTACCCTACTGAAGATATCAACTAATGCTTCAGCTACCCTTTCCGTTTCAATAGTTGGTAACGCTACGGCTTCGGGGTATCTGGTCGCGTAATCAACCAGAGTAAGAATACACCGATTCTTTCTTTCGGTAACTGGGTATATTGGTCCTACAATATCTACTGCCACTCTTTTAAACGGTGTATCTATTAATGGCATCTGTCCTAAGGGCACCCTTGTGACCCTTCCCTTACATACGGTTTTCTGATATACGTCGCACGACCTACAGAACCGTGTGACATCGCCATTAACACCGGGCCAGTAGAATTCAGCGACTATCCTGCTAGTGGTCTTAGCCTTACCTAGGTGTCCTGTCATGCTTGACTCATGCGCCACCCTAAATACTTGAGATCTATATCTCTTGGGTACGACCACTTGCCAATACTTCTTACCCTCCCGAGCGCTAAACTCCCTATGAATTAATCCGTTCTTGCGTACGAATCTCGAGCTACCCCCACCCTTGCAGTGTTTAATCGCGCCGGACGCGATTTTCTCAACAATTGTCTTGATGGATTCATCACGTTCTTGCTCTTGTTTGAAATCATCACGCGAAATTCCTGAGATCGATTCAGGAACTATTAATTTATGAAACGTGGTTTTCTCTCGCCGTGTTTGCGCTCGCGTTTCAATTGTCTGAGCCAAAGGTATTTTAAAATCGGCCATGGTTGGAAGACGGGAACCTTCAACATTACCGATCGTCAGATCGTAAATAGGGTTTTCCATACAAAGGGCATCAACAGTTCCCGTTAGGAAAGGTGTTTTTACCGTGATCCTTGCTACGGGAATGCGACCTATCGTCGGATCAAGTAACATACATGAGGACTCCCACCCGAGCATTTGGTTATCCTGCACGAGACTACGTTTGATCACTACGCCCGTGCAACCAGTGTCACGTAATACTATGACTTCTCGACCGTTGACAAACCCTCTCGCGGTTTGTACACACGCTTCGGGAAATATACACGTGCCCAGCGAATGAATACATGGTTCTACCATTACGATATTATTAGATATACCTCTACTTTGTATAGCCACTGCCACCTTATGTACAAGTCCCTTTCTTTTAGGACAGTCTTTTTGAACATGACCCCCATGCATTACACAAGTAACATTGCAGACGCTGAATACCTGGATTCCGAACTGACCTATTTGCCTCTGCTGATTTCACAAGCTCCCTAGGCATCGGTCTCGCAGACTTGTTTCCAGACTTAAAATCTTTTGAAACCACGTTCTGGGTTCCCCCATGAGCTTCGGCAAAGAAATCGGCTTGCTTAGCCATATCTTTTACGTTGGTGAAGACTTTCTCTTTCAGAAATTGATCTAAGTCTCGCCCAACTGTATTAAATAATTGATCTCTGAGCAAGAAATCAGTCAACCCTTCAAACGTTTTCACCGCTTTGCCGCATTCAATCCACCGCTCAAACAAGTTCGCAATTCTAACGGTGAACTGACCAAAGGTTTCTCCCTTATCGGGCTTGCTATACCTGAACTTTTTACGAAAACCCTGTTCAGTGAGCTCGTACCTCTTAAGAAGTACTTCCTTTAGGACGTCGTACTTAAACACATCGTCTCTAGGAGTGAGTATACAGCCAGTGCTTTACCTTTTAATAGAGCACTAAGATGCAGTGCCCAGTCATTTTGACTCCACTTCTGGTTTTCGGCATACCGCTCAAACCGATGAAGATAACTATCGATGTTATCTTTTTCATCGTCAAAGGGAGGTAATTTGGGGCCCCTTAATTTGTTAGTGGCAGAATTGTGTTCTCTTCCAAATGTTGCTAATTCTACCTTACGCTCATGATCCCGTTGCTTTGCTTTTTCTTCTAACCCTATTCGCCTTTCCTCATGATGAATATGAATATAGATATATATAACACAGGCTGACCTTATCTTCCTGATGCAGGTAACCAAACTAATGCTTTAAATACGTTTATACTGGACACACGGACCTAGATAAACTAAACAAAAATAAACCCAAACTTGAGTATTATCTTGTCACGAAGGTCACGCTCAAATATAAACATTAAATGTATACTTTCACAAACATGATTGACAGTTCACTTAATCCAGCGATCCCACTTCTGACACCATTGTAACATAATTCTTACAAGTGGATGGTGGATCAAATGAACAACACAAACACAATGTGTGAAAGATAATGTAAATTTATGAAATAAATTATTAATGAAATAAAATGATGTATCAACACAATAACTCATGCGTTCAACCCACGATTACACCCACAACCATTCACAATACATGAATAAATTTAATACAAAATAAAACACAGATACAAAGGGATCTCTTGGACTATAGACACATCCAAGGAACCTTTACAAAAGTTATATTACCGCAAGTATAAATTGCGATAACAAATACAAAACATCAAACTATACTATCGCACGTATGGATTGCGACAACTAGCACGAACATATACATGTATTTAATCAAGTTGCTAACTTTTATTGAGATTCATGTAATCCCTTGAAATACTATTGTGATTTGAAGTAACTATGTAAATATAACAATGTATTCAATTGTACTACAATTGCAACACACACATGTGTCTCGAACTGTATAACCGTACGATTCACCAACTGTTGAATCGCCGCCCAGTTTCCCCGAATACCTAGGGTTGACCAAAACTTTTATCGGCCGTTTGCTCTTCACGGATCCACCACAGTTATACGTACAGACAGCATACAGCATCTACTAGAACCAACGTTCCCAAATACCTAGATGCGACCCCGGATGTTTACACCTCTAGAAAGCTCCGACACTCAGACTTCTAGATTTCCGGATATTTACACATCACGACAAATGTAGACGGACAGACAATCCGACAGACAGACAGTCAGATACCTCAATTTGATCTCACAATCAAATGGCACAATAAATCACATTCAGCTACAATTCAGAGACATTCAGAGACGTTCAGCTACAATCAGATACGTTCCGCTACAATATCAGAGATGCTCCGCTACAATATCAGAGACGTTCCGCTACAATATCAGACGTTCCGCTACAATATCAGCTACAATAAAGAGACCAAACTAATAACAGTTTTTTTAAAACAATCTACAACTTAGATTACGCTATTGCAATTAAAGTCTAATAGTGACTAGTAATTCCAAATATTCCACGTTTAAAACTACACAGTAATAAAGGCAGCATTACATGAAATGATAAACTGAATAAAATTCACAATAAAACGAAATATAAATTTAACACTCACCCCTTTGGCTGGAGAAAGAATGACGAGCTATCTTTCCTGTGATAAGATACATTTGGTCCCGTAATATTCTCAGAAATATTCTGTCTTATATATCCTCAAATAGTTGAGCAGAATTCACGGCAAAATTACCGTGCACCCCGTGATTCTAATGTTCCTGATTTCAAGTGATTCGAAGTCAGACACATGGAAATCGTTACACGCCGTTTACCTTGGAAAAAACCACTTATTCACCCCGTGTAACGCATGTACGACGAAACAAAAAAATGGTGAAATTAGTTTGTAATTCAAAAAGAAATAAATTCAATTTTCGCCTAAATCTGTGACAGTAATGCCGAACGTTATATATCAACCATTAATAGGATCAAACTCTTATCTCGTTCTTAACACATATGACATGTATATGTGCCCACATGTCCTTTAAACTTTATATCTATTTTCGAATGAGAGGTCTATTAATCTTCATAATTCAAATGCCATTTCAAATCAAGTATTTAAATTATATTTTATGTCAGTAATATGAATTAAATTGTATTTATACTGTGTCTTTTAATTATTACACTACTGGTCTGTAACATTGAACCTTTCAACAGAGACGATTGATTATCCTAGAATGGAGAGAAATTATCGCAAATAAGTTACATGTAATTTTGATAACTACTTAAATTTAAAATGTGCTGAAGACAAAGAAAGCGACGGGTTCGATACTTAAAAATGATTTTCGAAAATATTATTCTTCCATTGACGTTTTAGAAAAACGATATTTGATAATTTGACCTTACTTCATCGGTCGTTCGACTCACCAATTTTGTTTGAATCACTGTGCATATTCTGATAATTCAAGCGTTTGTGTTAAATTCAAACATAAATATATAATATTTATATAAATATATAATAAACGGTCTTTCTTACCTAAAACAATAGCAGTGATTTAACAATGTACCAAACCTGTGTCCCAACATTGAAATGAAACGGACAAGAAAGTCGCATATGTTCTCAATACTTGCTCAATATCACTAGTTTTTATGTATATTAAATCTATTAATCATCAAATCTAATATCACACACGTTACCTGACAAACCCAAGAAAGATCATATCATACAAGTAGATACAAAGATCTTCATAGCTGATGAAAATATTAAAATATTTTATTGTCCACGTTCCCACTTTAACGTGTAATTGTTCCTCACGATAGGCATTTGCCTTGCAAGATCTTGTGCTCAATGCGATGTTGTCAAACACATGAACTGTATCACTTCCTTGTCCTTTTTTTCATGTCATATACAATATAACTTTAGGTAGATAAGGTCAATTTGACATGTTAATAGAGATCATTAACTGGTTAAACAGGTCAGAGATATTAGACAGTAATATAAAGTATCGACATGAAAAAGTTCAAATATTCTTCACAAAAGAAAGCATTGTGGTCGCACATACATACATGCATACATGTATTCATTCATACATACACACGCACACACGCATACCACGCACGCACACACACACACCCCACACGCACACACACACATACATACATACATACATACATACATACATACATACATACATACATACATACATACATACATACATACATACATACATACATACATACATACATACATACATACATACATACATACATACATACATACATACATACATACATACATAGATACATACATACATACATACATACATACATACATACATACATACATACATACATACATACATACATACATACATACATACATACATACATACATACATACATACATACATACATACATGCATACATCCATACGTATGTACGTACGTACGTACATACGTTCGTACCTACCTAATTCCTACCTGCCTACCTACCTACCTACCTACGCACGCACGCACGCACACCCACACACACATATACATACATACATACATACATACATACATACATACATACATACATACATACATACATACATACATACATACATACATACATACATACATACATACATACATACATACATACATACATACATACATACATACATACATACATACATACATACATGCATGCATGCATGCATGCATGCATAGATACACAGCCGTTACTTGTTTGAATGAGTTTGGTGAGTTTGAATGACACTCTTGAAAGGGAGTACTGTGCCTTTGTGTCTAAATTCAATGGGAAATTCGGTACACGTTGTTGGGCCCTGATATGCAAAAAAACGTTGTCCATATGACTTCATTTGCATAGTGGGAATAATGAGTATAGGACTGTCAAAAGAGGAGCGTAAGTATATAGCTGGCGTGTACACATGGGTAAGGCGAAATCGGTATGGTGGTCTGGAGTCCGTCAGTGAAATGTATCAAAGAAAACACTTTTTGTGTTTGATTCTGGATCGAATGGATAGCCAGTGCAGGGTACAGAGCAGCTGCGGGGTGTTCTCTAATCGTGGTGCCCCAAGGATGGTCTGAGCATCTGTGTTTTGCACTTCTTGAAGTTTTATGAGTAGATATTGAGACGAAGCAGACACAATTGAGTTACAATAGTCCAGTGTTGAACGCATTAATGAAATCACAAGCGGTTTAGTTGTATCAACTGAAAGATATTTGTGAATAGAGCTGATGCGTCTCAGCTCAAGATATGCAGCCTTGGATTTGTTCATGACATGGTGCAATGTGAGAGTACTGTCTTGAGTAACACTGATCTTTCGTACTAACTGTTTGAATGTAATTTTGGTGTTGCTGATATTTATTGTTTGATGTAAAGGATGTGAATTGGAAATTCTTTGTGTTGTGATTAGAATAGCCTCAGTTTTATCATTATTCATCTGCAACTTATTACATGTCATCCATGATTTCAGTTCAGAGATGCACCTATCTACTCCATCGATGGTAGCATCAACTTCAGTTGGGTGGCTAGACTTGTATATTTGGGTATTATCAGCGTATAATTGGTGAGACAGTGGGTGATGATCTATGACACTTGAGAGCGACTCAGTGTATAGAATGAAGAGAACAGGTCTAAGAACAGGTCCCGGTGGAACACCACAACAAATATCAACTGGGCTGGATTGTATTCCATTTGCAGATACAAATAATGTCCTGTTGATTAAGAAGGACTTGAACCACTGTAAGGCTATATTCTGAATGCCAAATATATGCTGGAGACGGTGACGTAATATATCATGTATATTGTGTCAAATGCTGCAGACAAATCAAGGATGGCGAGGACTATAATCTTTCCACTATCAAAAGCAGAGAGAATGTCATTAATTACTTTCAGAAGAGCAGTTTCAGTACTGTGGCAAAGGCAATATATTGATTGTACATGGCTAAAAAGACTGTTTGAATTCAAATGAGATACAAGTTGGGCTAGAACAACTTTTTCTAAGATTTTTTATATGAATGAGAGCGTATAGAATAAATTGAAGTCCAAGAACATACCCCTTTGGAACACCACAACATAGATCAACTGGGATGGAGTGTATTCCATTTGCAGATGCGTTATGAGCCCTGTTGATTAAGTAGGACGTGAAACATACTTTGGCTGTATTGTGAATGAAAAATACATGCTTAAGACGGTGAAGTAATATATCTTGGTATATTGTATCAAATGCTGAAAACAAGTTATGGAGCGTGAGGACTGTACTCTTTCCGCTCTCCAAAGCAGTTAGAATGTCATTACTTTCAGAATAGTAGCTACAGCACTGTGGAAAGGGCGATATGCAAACATTACACTGCTAAAAAATAAGACTTTGAATGCAGATGCATTACAAGTTGGGTTAAAACAACGTTTTATAAGATTATTTTTATATGAATGGGCGATTAAAAAACGGCCCAGTTATAGTGTTATTTCCACTAGTTTAAACGATATGTGGCATTAATTGTAGGTTCTGTTGTGCTTACGACATTTTATCATGAAATTATTTGTGATGACAGCAATTCGACTTTCGCGAGAGTGGCGGAAGGATGACTTGATGAAGTAACGTGGTTGTGAGATCCACCCACTTGTTTTCATCGCCTGATGTTTTTAGTCATGTTTATGTTAGGAAGAAGAAGTAGATATTCTGACGGTTGTTAAAATCAACTCATTATGTGCGCTTTGGTGGTGGTCCTACTGATTTCGCATTGAATAATGCAATACACAGTGGTATCTCATGGATAGTTGATACAAAGGTTGCCGATTTAAGATCGATTTGCAGCAGGTTATCTAAAGCAACGGCCGAATTTTAAAATTCTTGAGCCAGAAAGGGCGAAAGGAAGATAACTGGAATTCTTCTTCGTGTTCTACGCCAGCCAGCTCTGAAACAGCGCTTTCGTCTCGCTTCCGTTTAGATTTGAGTAATGATTAATGTAGTTCAAGTTTGTTTAGTCTAGAGCAGAATGTAGTATAGACAAAGAGTGGTCATTTAAATCAATTAATGTGGGTCCATCATAGCATAAACAGGTTGACTGGCCATCACGTGAAGGCAGTTTTTTCAAAAACAAAGGACGATGTGTTAGTGTAGCAAGACAGTTAAGAACAATTATAATTGTTCTCGTTTTAAAACAAGAATATGACGAAACACATACGAACAGAACATCCAGTGCATGATGAAACACACTAATTTAGACGAAGCTGGACAAGAAGCATATATATCATGAAAAACGGAACAGCTACATTAATCCGATTATGCTATAGCAGCCATCTTATTCGCTGCATATGCTGTCATTAGTATGTTCTGCAGAAAGAGTTGGGATGTCTTGCTTAGCATAGTATAATTTAGTTTTAGTCAATTATTTTTGAACAGGGTAAACAGCTGGCTATAATTTAGTAATGTGTATGTCTATGTAATCAGGAGATTTATTGGCTTCACTGTTACGAAGTTCGTGTTAACAGTTGTTTTGTAGTGTCGCCTTGATGGTGCATTAGCATGTATGGGTTTTATTCTGGAGTGTAAACGAAATCGAAATCGTATTCTTGCTAAAGAAGTTACCAACGATTTAATATATTTAAAGTGTTTCTAGCTGTCTTAAGCCACACTAGTGCGTTGTGCTATGTAATGACAGTGAATTTCTGATGCGATAAGTAAAGATATGTTCTGACCAATGTTATTCTGCGTCCGTTAAAGATCTTACACCATAAGCAATAACATGTTCTCTGTTTGAGACAAAATATACCATAGAGCGGTGCCACTAACATCACATGTGAGTCGAAATAGTTTATTGAAATCAGGAAAAGCCAAAATAGGCGCTGAGGTCAGAGCTGTCTCAAGAGTTTAAAATATTTTATTGCCATTTACCTGACCAAAGAAATACATTTTATTTAGCCAGCACTATATTGAATGGTGTTGGTATTGTATAATGTCCGTGAACGAAATTCCTGTAATAATTGCACAAAGCTACAAAACTCCTAAACTCTTTCTGTGTTTTAGGACTAAGTAATTGTGTAAATGCATTTATTTGTATTACCAAAGATAAACAACTTCAGATGCCGCAAATACACAGTTTGAAGTCTTCGGTATCAAGTTTGCGTGATCAAAAATGAGTTGAAAATGTATGAGGTGGTTCTCCAGTAAATTGGAAAACATAATGTTGTCATTCATGTATGCAAGACATATTGACCTTGTTATACCACTAAGAACATGACCTAAAATAACACAATAAGTGGCGGGGTTTTTTCTTAGTCCAGACAACATTACATTCCATTGGTAAAGACCACGTGATGTTATACAATAGCTCTTTGTTTATACGGATTATAATTAGCGCGTTGAGGGTTCGGTGGCAGGATTATTCTAAGTAAAGGCAAGCGCTTTTACAATTAGGATACACGCACTAATATTGGCAAATAGCCGTTGTTTTATTAGTATTATTATTATTTTTGTGTTTGTTTTCAGCAGATGTATATATCATGTAATAACAAGGAGACCAACAATTTGGAATACTCGATGTGAGCTTCACTGTGTTCAGTCACAGGAATCCTTTTTGATCTCTAATAACAGAAAATATCTAACACCTGGTAATTGATCATTACCTTTTTATGATACCTTCACAACGTCATTTTTTATATGTTAGGCCTTTATCGTCATAAACAAAGGCATGATCCTTCTCATGATTGCCTGTTTGATACAAAATATAATTAAAAGCAGTGCTCTCTATATGTGTATCTGAAGTATCTGCTAAAATTACGCTGTGCCAGAGTAGGAACTCACATCATTACCAGTTATATAGTTTAAGATTGTGTTCTTACTTATCAACTTAAATAAATAGAGTGTCATTTCTAAGAAATTTATTTTGATGGAATTACCATAGTAACTGGAGAGAATAAAAAAGACCTTCACGTAGATATAATGTTAAGATCCACTTCTGCTCTCTATTATAGTACGTGTATATAAGTATCTGCTAAAATTACTCTTTGCCAGAGTAGGAACACACATTATAGCAAGTTAGAGAGTTTAAGATGGTGTTGTTACTTATCATCTCTAATAAATAGAGCATCATTTCTAAGAAATTTATTTTGATGGAATTGCCATAGGTGCTGGAGAGAATAGCAAAAGACCTTCACGTAGATATAATGTTAAGAGTCACTTCCGCCGTTCGAAATCGATGATATTGCGGCTAGACGTGTGACACGATTTGTAGATACATCCTGAGATTAATCAAGTCTGTTCAAAAAATTGTCAATTGCCGAACACGGGAAAATGCGTTAGTGTATTCTATTCCAAATCATCAAATAATTATTTCCCAAACAAACTGACCTTGCCTCTACAATAAGTACTATGAGGAACAGCAGTAAATAGATGTTCGACAGATAAATGTGACCTGCATAAGATACCATTTTATTACATCATATATGTATTTTACAAGACTCGATCAAACTTGATTCAGCATTTACTAGCACGAACCTTATGTTCTCAATAAATTAACATATTGTGTGCACAACATCATACATAGACAAATTCAACTTATACAAGGGTGGATGAATGTTTCATTTCAGCTATTATTGTATGATAATCCTGAAGTTTTTGTGTAAATATAACAAATTTAATGCATACAAGCATATATGGACATGTGCATTTACGTAGTCGTCCTGGAAATGTATGCATGAGTATATGCAACTAATATTGCATGTATGTATGTATGTATGTTTGTATGTATGTATGTATGTATGTATGTATGTATGTATGTATGTATGTATGTATGTATGTATGTATGTATGTATGTATGTATGTATGTATGTATGTGTGTGTGTGTGTGTGTGTGTGTGTGTGTGTGTGTGTGTGTGTGTGTGTGTGTGTGTGTCTGTGTGTGTGTGTGTGTGTGTGTGTGTGGGCGCGCGTGCGTACGTATGTAGATAGATAGCAATGTGTAACTAGGCAAGTATGAAGGTACGACTGACTGACTTTCCGTCCTCTTGAGAAGAGATTTATTTAGTTAACTTTTCATAAGTGCCTAAATGGAACATAGCTTGTTATTAAGAGACTTACAGTACACTATAAACACACGCAAAGACATATATATATATATATATATATATATATACACACACACACACACACACAAGCAAAGAAAATGCAATATCTAATCGTATGAATGAGAGAACTGATTGCAAAAGAGCTATATACGCAAAATAGATACAGAGGCGAACAGAAAAATACGGGAACTGGACTTATTTACATTCAACTGGAACGATTTAAATGGATTGTTATGTTCTTTCTCACTTATAAAAAACCGGTAATATATAAGTTAGAAATGAAATGGTCCATTTCCCTAATTTGCTAAAAAAAAGCATAATATCAGATACTCGATACCACCGATACCACGGCGACATTTGGGATACGTAACGGTTAGCGCTTTGGACTAAACTGTCGATTGAGGTCATCCGTGTGTGTGTGTGTGTGTGTGTGTTTGTGTGTGTGTTTGCGTGCGTATTTGTGTGGGTGTGTGTGTATAGATCTTGATTGTTGGACGGATGTGCGCTTTGTAGAATATGTGCATGCATTAATGTATGCCAATTCGAATCATGCAAATCTATATTAAATTAATTTTGAAAAGTTTGTTAACGAAATTAGGCCAATAACATGCAGTGATTTGTAATTCCAAAAGTTCAACACTGTGTTGGAATATCTTACGACTGTGTTTCAATAAAAAAAAAAATGTCAATGGTTAGGTTGAACAATTTATTTACAAGCACTTTATTACAAATTTCTGTACCATGTATGAATGAACGCAAAATAAACATACTCATTTTGTCTACCTATTAAGATATCATGAAACAACATTTATTCCTTACAATGCAAAATTATGTATTCAGATAGAAATATAATTCGAACAACTATATTATCTCAATCACAGATCATGAAGGTACAACAATGTCATATGAAACTAGTGAAGAGCGACGGAATACAGGTTTGATATACGTCTTTCACTAGTAGTAACCCTTCTATTGCTATATCGTTAATCATCACCAAGTGCTTAAATGCCTATTGTCAGAAGTTAAACTATTATTTTGCAATGTACTAATACAACAAACTGAATACAACTAAAATAAGAAGCAAATATTATATATACATGATCAGGACATAATTGTATATAATAATAAACATGATATGTGATAATGAAGCAAGTGTTCGCAAGGCAAATGTACAGTATAGGTTGTATCACGTGCTGTTACTCAAGAAAGCGCCTACAAGAAAATCATCATAAAGCTAATGATTCCACTCTAATTAGTGATTGAGCGCAAAAGTTCAAACATCGTTTTATATCGGAATTGTATCTGTCAAGAGTGCTGTGTTTTAATGTTGCCGTTGTATGGTTTTCCAGCACAAGATAGGCTATATACATGGCGGCCAGTATAAATGGTAAATGAGGAACTTGGGATATCCTCGGAAAGAACCACCGACCCACGAGAAGGTACTGGCAAGCTTTTTCACGTACCTACATTTGCTGAGCCCGAGACTCGAACCCAAGCAGACACGTGAGACGGAGGTGATCGGTAACGGTGAGCGGTTTTGACCATTCGTCCACTTGGGGCCACTTTAATGTTGTTATTTTGACTCTTTGATTGATATCAATATATTTTTTACCAAACGTTCAGTAATTAATCGGCCATTAATCTAAATCGCATTAATGAAAACTCTTTCTAAAAAAATTTGATTTCAGCATCTTTTTAAGAATGACGGGTGTACTCTTTACAAACCCAAGATACATATTTTTCTTCCAAATATGTTCTTTTCTCGAAACAGCCGACGTCAACTAGATAATGTGACGTTGTACGTAGCACATCATACATTTCCTTCAACTTCTTTCAAAAGAGTATTTTGGGTCTTTTACATTTTGATTTACATATTCTGTAATGAAAGTGTTAGTTGTGATGATCTAGGTATAAATACAAATTTAACTTTGGTATTGTAACATCAAAGCATGTTTTGAAATGATAAATATATTATGACGTCATACTGAAATATATATATTTCATACATATGTAAATGAAGACAAGGGAAACCTCTATACATGTTTGTTTTCATACATATGTAAATGAAGGCAAGGGAAACCTCTATACATGTATGCTTTCATACATATGTAAATGAAGACAAGGGAAACCAATATACATGTATGTTTTCATACATATGTAAATGAAGATAAGGGAAACCTCTATACATGTATGTTTGTATTAGTTGTGCTGAGATATTGACCAATATGATAGGAACAATACGAATATTAAATTAATAAATAAAAACGAAATTAAAATGGTTTGGATGTATATCATGCAGCAACATTATCACTTAATATAAACATAATATTTTGGATGGGTTAAGGCTTTAATCTAATTTAGAGACGAAATTTGCCTTAGGTGTACCAAATTAAATTTCACATAATTTCGTAATATACAAACGTAATGCGACACTTTTTCAACTAATTGACTAAAGAAAATAAATTAGAATAGGTAATCAGACACAAAATGTTTAAGAAATGCAACATTTATGTTTTACAACGATAAACGCTTTATAAAGGTCAAACAAGCCTATCGACGTACAAGGCTTCGGATACGTTTAAAATCTCAGACAACGTCTGCAAAACCAAGCTTCGATCATTTTTCACTTTGAAAAGGAAAGAATTTGAATCTATTTGGATAGAAATCGTTGCCAATTTATCACAATTACATGAATGACGTCAAGTTATTTCACGTGAATAGTTTTGAAAGCATATGTATCCGTGAGTGGTAGCATATTATTGAGAAATATCATTGTTTTAAACAAAATTTGGCTTTTTAAATTGTACTAAAAGTTTAGTTGATTATGATAGTTCCTGGACATATTTGGACAATTCCATATTCAGATTTCCCTTTGAAATAATATTTTAGAGAAACTAATATTATCATGCAGCAGGAAGTAACAAATTAAATTTTGAGTTTCGTGAATAAACGTGTGCAAAATTTTGTACATTTATCAATACAAATATAATATCTATATTTACTTCTTTATACCAATATCTATATTTCTTTCTTTATAACAATCTCTATATGTCTTTCTTTATACCCATATATATATTCTTCTTTATTTACACCAATATATATGTTTCTTTATTTATATCAATATATATATATATATATATATATATATATATATTATATATATATATATATATATATATATATATATATATATATATATATATACCAATATATATGTTTCTTCATTTATACCAATATTTATATTTCTTTAATTATACTAGTATCTGTATTTCTGTATTTGTACCAATATATGTCATTATTTATTTATACTAATATATATATATATATATATATATATATATATATATATATATATATATATATATATATATATGCCTATGACTATATTATTATTTTGTACCAATATCTATATTTTTGTGTATAGGTCGTAATTTCTCTTTATTAGTTGCCTTTCTAATGTTCAACTGATATTGTTCTAATTCAGCTTTGTTAAAAAAAATATGTAGTAATGAGACTACTTGAGGAAGATGTAATAGTAATATTAGGCGTTATTGTATTACCTAAGCTTTAAATATTGTGGACTTGATATAACAAATGAAAGAACTAATTTTGTAATCTCCCTAATTCAAAATCTGAAACTAATACTGAGAAAACTAAGAAAACTATCACGGTACAAAATATAGACACACACACACACACACGCACACACACACACACACACACACATGAATATATATATATATATATATATATATATATATATATATATATATATATAATAGAGATAATGCGTGCATATGAATAACGTGTTCCTGCTAATTAAAGAAGAATACGTACTTTCAGAACATCCAAAGATAACCTTTCCTTCAGTGTTTATCAGTCCGATAATGTATCACTTAGGTTAGAAATTGGCTAATTAGATATGGCTAACTATATGGCAGTTACAATTTATCATTAGAGTGACTGTTTTATATCGGTCTATTTTGCTTAGCTGAGCTTGCATTGTTTAATTACATGTTTGTGTACGTGGTAGATTTGCTCAGATTGAAGAGTATAACATCATGGCAGAAATTGTACTGTTCCTGAAACAAAGTTAAAGGAAGCAATATATAGCAAACGTTCCAAAATTCCTAATTAAACAATATAATGGTCTCTGATACTTTTGGAGCACTAATAGTGTCCAGGAAAAGCAATTAATATGTAACATACAATTCAAATGACATACAAAAAATGTATATAACAATGATATAAAACATTTACAAAACACAAAAGGAGGAACATTACATATCAAATAACGAGATACAGAATTGTCTAAATTATCGTTTAACGGAGATGAATTTCCTCATATGTCTGACAGTTATCTTTCTGGTCAATATGTAACTGTGTTTAAACATTTTAAGCAATTAGTCTTATGTTTAATCTACAGTATTCAAAACAGTAACATTTACATGCAGTTATTTATGCCGCCCCATTCATACGTTTTGTTATGTTTTGGATAATATGCAAAATTTGTTATTAGTGTACAATGTTATGAAACACATATGTTAATATTATTTGAGAGATTTTTATGAAATTGCATGCTTCTGAATCTATCATTAAGTATGCAAGAATATGCATCCTTACAATTATAGATTACTTACTTCTCTCTCTCTCTCTCTCTCTCTCTCTCTCTCTCTCTCTCTCTCTCTCTCTCTCTCTCTCTCTCTCTCTCTCTCTGCGATATGTTTACTAAAACAGTCACCGTTTGAAGTTACCTAAAGGTTTAATGAATTATACGTTGGAAATAAAAATATAGTTTCATGATTTGCATGCTTACACAGTTTGGGATGATATGCTTCCTTCGAATACGCATTTGTCTGACGACTGATCGAATTGCCACCTCTCTATCGGACCTTAGTGTCTCAAGGACACACCAAAGGACGCAGAAAAGGCCACTTCTTTTAGCACCGTTCCTGTAAGAAGAGTTAACATTATCAGATGTGATGGACTAATAACGAAATCAGTAGTGGTACGATTCATGTATTTCACCAGCAGGTTAATCGTTTATATCGAGACTATGATAACTTCATCTACTGATGATTGCTTGACGGTATAGGTTGTAAGCAGGTTAATCGTTTATATCGAGACTATGATAACTTCATCTTCTGATGATTAGTTGACGGTATAGATTGTAAGCAGGTTAATCGTTTGTATCGAGACTATGATAACTTCATCTACTGATGATTTGTTGACGGTATAGGTTGTAATTCGTCATAGCTTTGTATTAATACATTTCGTGATTCAAAATGCCAAACCCGCCTTCTACACAAATAAGAAACTCTTTCGCTCTTTATATTGCTGTTTGTCTTGCAACTGTCCGTTTGATCTCTCTATCGCTTTGTAGTATTTTTGAATGGCGGAAATCGGGGTCGGTCAGTTTGTAGAGTGTTGGACTCGTAGTTCACGGCTCACAGGTCCTTTAGCGACCCAAAATAGGCAAGGTCGGCTGACCGGTTGTTGTCTTGAGATATGCGCTTTGCTCAGATTTCCTCGGCATGATATATACAATAATGTTCTATAGTTAACGTATACAATTTTTTTTCTAACTTGGGCGAATGTATGATAAGAATTTACAAACAAATACCTCCTGTGGTCTGCTACTTTTTTCGCTGATTTTGTTTGTCTAATATACATTTTATCTATATTGAGCGGATGAATAATACAAATTAAAATAAGGATACCTCCTGTGCTATGCTACACTCTTTTGGCTGATCTGTAGTGTAAAAACATTTTGGGATAATCCTATTTACAACGTCAATCAAAATGAGAAGACTACAATACTCTGAAAACATTCAATGATGTAGACCCTAACATGCAATGCACTAGAATCGGTCGTTCTCCTGACTGTCTCTTCCAATCTTCCACATCGTCCATGAGGTTTAAGAATCCATCTATACTGTTTGGAACTGAATCATTTGACCTCCAGTTGGAGCAGATGAATTGCTTCAGTGACAGAGTCTGCTCCTAAATTCAGAAAAAAAAACAGATTATTGAATATATAAGAACAAAGGAAACAACATTGTTATACAAAGAAAATAATTGGCAGTTTCTAATATATTATACTTGATTATGATTCAATACGACGACTAAGCATTAATGAAAATCTCAAAGTCCGAATGCATCAATTAAGACATAGTCAATTTAAAGTTAGTATCCTAGACTAAAACATACATGTGCGTGAAATGAAGCTATAGATATAAGTAGAAGTTATGTAGATTTATCGCTTATTATAAACATAATATTTTTTGAGTGGGGGGTATGATTTAAACTAATAACATATGTAATTATTGCATAGTCTTTTTAAAGGTAGTAGCCTAAAGTAAAACATACATGTGTGTGAAATGAAGCTATGTAGATATAAACAAGTGACAGCAAAGAAACTGAATAAAAGATCAGAGTGTAGGTAAGACCAAAAGAATAACGAAAACAGTGAAGCATAGATTTCAAATTCAGAATCGTAATTTTCATGTCTCACCTCTCCATGCTTTGAAACCTCTAACACCCTTTCAATGTGGCTACCTTTATCTACGTTAGATGTTATCTTCACCATGAAAGGTCCATGTCGGCAAGTATGTTCGTTTTCAGGCCAGTACACACCGATCTAAGCAATATCAAACACTAAGTTTGAAGATATTGTGCACATATATCATTCTAAACAATGGTACCGGCTTTTTCAAAAGCTGTCATACACATCTACGTTTTAGTAGTAAGGATATATGTGTCAGCTATTTCATTTATAATAATGTTTTACGTTAAGTAATTTGACAGTTATATTTTATTTTTAAATTCAACGGCTAAAGTTTGTTATAGTACACGTACATGAACATAACTTATAGAACCATCCTTCATAAATTAAGACTGATTGTTGAAATAAAGAAAATAATCTATTCGGTCAAGTACGCCAAGCAATATGAGAATAGTCACGACAGCATTACGCAAAACTAGTAGTGCATTTACGATTTAGAGCGTTCATGCACGCTCGAATTGTTGATTGGTTCAATACTAAGGTCAGAACATGGCAGTTCAGTTATTTCAAAACATTTTGATATAATGTACATGGCTACTTTAGTGAATCATGTTGGGTTTATTTCGGTGCACATATGGAAACAATATAATGAGGATAATACAAGCACCATTGATTATAGTCTTCGGTTATGCTAACATTGTAAGAGTTCAAGAGTTTCAAAGTTTCCGTATCCAAATAGACATGCGTAATTTAGTTCGCAAGTTTCTGTATCCTAATAGAAATGCGTAATTTAGTTCGCAAGTTTCTATATCCTAATAGACATGAGTAACTTAGTTCGCAAGTTTCTGTATCCTAATAGAAATGCGTAATTTAGTTTGCAAGTTGCTGTATCCTAATAGACATTCGTAGTTTAGTTTGCAATTTGCTGTATCCTAATAGAAATGCGTAGTTTAGTTTGCAAGTTGATGTATCCTAATAGACATGCGTAATTTACTTTGCAAGTTGCTGTATTCTAATAGACATGCGTAATTTAGTTTGCAAGTTGCTGTATCCTAATAGACATGCGTAATTTAGTTTGCAAGTTGCTGTATCCTTATAGACATGCATAATTTAGTTTGCAAGTTGCTGTATCCTAATAGACATGCGTAATTTAGTTTGCAGGTTTCTGTATCCTAATAGACATGCCTAAATAGGTTTTCACAGTTTCTGTTTCCTCATAGAAATGCGTAATTTAGTTTGCAAGTTTTAGTGTTAATAAATATTGTAATCCAAGAAAAGATCATCTCAGCAAATAACACCAAAGAAGTGAATTGTTCAAATATATTAGCATTTGATTAATAGCCACACCACTCATACGATATATATCGATATCAATACAAAATTTGAAAATTCATTACCCGTCAGTAAAATGTAATTACGTCATCGAACGTTTATAATATGAGAGTTGACATTATTAAGTCATACATGAATTTACTATCCTATAATAATAATAATAATAATAATAATAATAATAATAATAATAATAATAATAATAATAATAGTAATAATAATAATATATTAATTTTAAATCGTTGATATATACACAATTTGTTGTAAGAATGGTACTAGATGACTGTTATTGAAATGCGGTCTGGCCGTACTAACCTTAAGCTACACGCTACATACGTGTAGGTATTCTACTATTTGGTTAACATTATTCATTTATGTCAAAGCGTGTACTGCATTCTAACTGATGTGCTTCTTTTATATGTATATTACGGCATTATAGGAACGTTTGGTTTAAATATACTTTAGGATCCTAAAATCTTATCGTGTCCCAGGAATGGCTTTTGTTGTACCCGCAAAAGAAGCGATCAATACACATTCTCGTAAGTATCTACTAAACACAAGACAATGGGTTTGCATCCAACGGCTTATCCACTATTAATGTTGCCCGATTATTATGAAACTAAATAAATAAATAAAGAAATAAGTAATATATATATATATATATATATATATATATATATATATATATATATATATATATATATATATATATATATATATATATATATACAAATGTTTCGCACGAGAATAGTACTTTGGTATCATACCATGACGCACACATTATATTGTAAACTTAAGAGTCTTGAAATAGTTATAGATTATTATTTTATCTAAAAAAAAACATAACACGTGGAATATCGAACACCAATCTAAAACAATCTTAACAAAATTATGTATGTTTTCAAAAATAACGAATTAAACAAGGAATTCACCTTTTCTCCAGGCAGATTTGCTTCATTCAACATGACGATCGACTGAACCTCATAATTGTATACAAGTCGCCAGAAATCTATAACTGTGTCAGGTAACGGCATTTGTGTCACAAGTAAACCTTTTCGATTCTTCCGTGTCTAGAGAGTGAGAAAAAAATGAATTCTAAAACTGTTAAGAAACATTGATCCAGATGTAATCGAGCAAGCAAACTCAATGATATATAAAAGTAATGCATTTATTAATCAGCTAATTATAATGTAAGTATTTATTTTAAGCTGGACTTTGAACATTGTGTATTTATGAAGGAAATTAACAGAGTCAGTTATCTTTCCAAGCAATCTCACTAGCCAAATTAATACATGCATCATAAAATCTCTAATAAACTAAACGAACATTTTATTAGAACACAATCTTACTACACATTGTACAAATGAACAAAAATGGAAACAATTCATTTAACGAATACAAATACCGGAAGACAAACTGCATTGATGTAATCATTATGACCCCGAACGTAAGTCGACAGGTATGGTCTGTATCTCTCTGCTGCAAATAATAATAATAATAATAATAATAATAATAATAATAATAATAATAATAATAATAATAATAATAATAATAATAATGACGATTATGATGCTGCTGCTGATAATGATCACAATATTATAAAAAAATAATCATAATAATAACAATAATAATAATTCAAATAATATCAATAACAATAATAATACTATTAATAATAAAGATAAAAATAAAAGTAATAATAATAATAATAATAATAATAATAATAATAATAATGATAATAATAATAATATAAATTGTCACAGAATTAGGCGAAAATTGAACTGATTTTTGTTTTACTTGAATTGCAAACGAAACTCACCATTATCTTGATTTCGTCGTACACGCATTACCTGGGGTGATTAAGTGGCGTGTAACGATTTGCATGTGCCAATTTGTAATTTACATGAAATCCGAAATACTCGTTTTACGTGGTGCACGGCAAGCTCGATGTGATTTATGTTCAACTATTGAGAGTATATAAGGCGAAGTATTTCTCATAATTATTTACGGGAACCAAAATATCTAATCAAAGGATAGATAACCTCGTCTTGCAAATCTCCAGCCAAAGGGGTGAGTGTTAAATTTACATTTCGTTTTATTGTGAATTTTATTCAGATTATCATTTCGTATAATGATGCTTTATTGCAATGAACGTGGAATATTTGGAATTACTAGTCACTTTTAGACTTTAAATGAAATATCGTAATCTACAGCTTAGATTATTTTTGAGACAACTATTATTAGTCTGGTTTTGTTTATTATAGCTGATTCCGTCGTTGATTCCGGAGATCTAATAACATCGTTGATTCCGTAGATCTGATAACATCTGACAATAGCTGTCACCGTCTGATTCCGTCGTTGATACCGTAGAAGTACATCACTGATAGCGCATCTAATAACATCGTTGATACCGTCTCTGATACCGTAGCTGCTAACGTAGTTGTTACAATGTTTCTGATTCCGTAGCTGCTAATAACATCGTTGATACCGTAGCTGCTAATAACATCGTTGATACCGTAGCTGTTAACACATCTAATACCATCTTTTGATAAACGTCTTTGATATCGTCTGATTTGTTGTGGGACATCTATTGTTTGTTCTGGAACATCTCTGTATAAATATCTGAATGTGCTTGTGCCGTTAATTTGTGCAAACGGAATTGAAGTATCTGTCTGTGTGTCGAACTGTCTGTTCGTCAACATCTGTGTAACGTGTAAATATCCGGAAAGCTAGAAGTCCGAGTGTCGGAGCTGTCTTAGAGTTGTAAAACGTCCGGGTCGACATCTAGGGGAGTGAGGAACCGTTGGTTCTGGTAGATGTTGTATGCTGTCTGAACGTATAACTGTGGTGGATCCGTGAAGGGTAACGTCCGATAATAGTATTGGTCAACCCTCGGTTCTCGGGGAAACTGGGAGACGATTCAACTGTTGCTGAATCGTGCGGTTATACAGGGGAGACACATAGGTGTATTGAAATTGTAATATAATTTAATACATTGTTGTATTTGCATGCTTATGTCAGATCGCAATAATATTTCAAGTGATCACATAGATATCAATAAAAAGCTAGCAACTTGATTGAATACAAGTATATGATCGTGCTAGTTATCGCAATCCATCGTGCGATAGATAGTTTGTCGTTTGTGTTTATTTTTTTCGTAAATCATACTTGCATTTATTTAACTTTCGTAAAGGATCCCTGGATCTGTGTATAATCCAAGAGATCCCTTTACATCTGAGATTCCTTTTGTATTGTTATTTAATTTGTTCATGTATTGTGAATGGTTGTGAGTGTAATTGTGGGTTGAGTGCATGAATTATTGTGTTGTTACATCTGTATTTTTTTCATTTATAATTTATTACATAAATTTATATTTTCTTTCACAAATTGTGTTTGTATTGTTCATTTAATCCACCCTCCTCTCGGTAACAATTCTGTTACATAAATAATAATAATAATTATAATAATGATAATAATAATAATAATAATTATTATAATAATAATATACTATTAATAATATTAATAATAACACTAATACTAATAGCAGTTGCATCAAATATAGTCATCATCACCACCTACTTCACAGTGACGATTAAAATAGACGTGCAAGTATTAATAGCCATATATAGATCAAGCAATGCATACATGTACGGTTTAAGATTTTAAATAATAATAAAGCATATGACATTCAGCTGTATGTCTAGTGAAAGACTATTGGAAAATGGGAATAACTTCTGATAAGTTTTTCAATTTTTCTGATATAAATTGTCGTTTAGTGAATAACATATTAAATACGAATTTTTTTAAAAGTGGTGGGTGTTTATTGCAAGATGGCGTCCTTATCAGTGACCACATTTCATAGTGTTAGGATTGAAAAAGTGATAAAATATGGGTTCAGGTTATGTTTTTTTTAAAACCATGGTGATCCCATTCTTAATTAGCTAGGTGTTACAATACTCGACCTTGTTAACAAAGAGTGATTTTTAAATGATTACTCATCTCAAATCAGTTTATGTGTTGTGTCTTAGTTTTTTATATAACGTGTGATTTACCGAATATTAGTTATTTCTAGCATAAGCACCAATCTAACGAGATACATAGTCATGTTCAATAGAGCTGCGAATATTTATTTCATTTCTTTAAATTCATCATCATAATTACAAGGTGTTCGGACATGATGACTTAGTAGCTATTTTGGAATTACTGTTAATTCAGTTAAAGATATTTTGTATTATATCATGATGATACATCAAGACTATTGGCACTACAGTAAAATATATTGTACTTAAATGGAACACCACTGGAATTCATTTAAAATAATCGATACTTTTGAACTTGTGATACAACTTTTAGGACTGTTTGTTATTTTATTTACCATACTGTATATTATTTTCAGTTATTTACTATTTTAAAGGGAAATACACGACTTGTTCACTTTTAAAAGATTTGTAGGTTTTCATTCCTTTCTGTTACTTACCTTACAGCCACTTAGTCGTAACACTCTTAAACATATGATTACATTATTAATGTTACATTTTGGTTTCGATTAGACAAATATGATTCTGAATACCGTGGATAAACTTTTATTCCTAAATTCTCATAAACGTTCTTTCCTATTTTGCTATATATAAATAATCTTTATTTTCACTATTTTTTTAGATTATGAAAGCAATGACTTTGCCTTCGATGCTACCGATCAAAACATTACAATTGTCAATAATTTTCAACCCAAGTAAGTATGTTAAAATATACCTTCAGTGTGAAGGTTGTACTACGTATTACAATGACGTCATAATAGCGTTAATTTTGAGATATAAAATTTGCGCATATACATATTTTTGTGCCCCATGCGACTTATATATATATATATATATATATATATATATTACAGTATACTGTGATATTTTTAATGTAGTTTTCAAACTCATTTTCCTTTCATGATTCATACAAGGCAAAATATTATTGCATCTGTTCTTTAGCTTGTTTTCAGGCAGCTTCCCATCTACAAATTCGTCTTTTGGCTCAGAGTTTCTGTCCTTTGTAGTCCTCTTTCCAAAATAAACGTCTTTGTCTTCTTGTAATTTCTGCAATACAAAATGTCCGTCAAGTTTTAAATCTGTTATATATATTGTTTTTTATATAAAAAAAATGATTAATAATGTCTAAATATAACAGACAAGACAGGTCAAAACGAGTGTTCAATTTATGAAGTCATCAAATATTTGTCTTTTACGCGCGATTAGAGTGAAGCAGTTATTATTGTACTATGCCACTGAAATACGATATATTTAGCACAATACATTGATCGAAGTTTATATTTCTCAAGTTTTATCTGACTACTACGTTACTATTAATGCAGTGTTCTCCTTAAATTATGAATGCAATTATAAATGAAAACTAAAATGTAAAAATGGCTATTCTGTCACGCCAAAATACATAATATCATAATAGTTATAGCAGCTGGTCTTCATAAAAAAAAAAAATATGTCGCTAATAAAACATATTTCAAAATTTTTCCTAATCACCTTTCTTGACATAATCCAATATAGTGTTCCTGAAATTGTTTTTGTAACAGAATTGTTACCGAGAGGAGGGTGGATTAAATGAACAATACAAACACAATTTGTGAAAGAAAATATAAATTTATGTAATAAATTGTAAATGAAAAAAATACAGATGTAACAACACAATAATTCATGCACTCAACCCACAATTACACTCACAACCATTCACAATACATGAATAAATTAAATAACAATACAAAAGGAATCTCAGATGTAAAGGGATCTCTTGGATTATACACAGATCCAAGAATCCTTTACGAAAGTTAAATAAATGCAAGAATGATTTACGAAAAAAAATAAACACAAACGACAAACTATCTATCGCACGATAGATTGCGATAACTAGCACGATCATATACTTGTATTCAATCAAGTTGCTAGCTTTTATTGATATCTATGTGATCACTTGAAATATTATTGCGATCTGACATAAGCATGCAAATACAACAATGTATTAAATTATATTATAATTTCAATACACCTATGTGTCTCCCCTGTATAACCGCACGATTCAGCAACAGTTGAATCGTCTCCCAGTTTCCCCGAGAACCGAGGGTTGACCAATACTATTATCGGACGTTACCCTTCACGGATCCACCACAGTTATACGTTCAGACAGCATACAACATCTACCCGAACCAACGGTTCCTCACTCCCCTAGATGTCGACCCGGACGTTTTACAACTCTAAGACAGCTCCGACACTCGGACTTCTAGCTTTCCGGATATTTACACGTTACACAGATATTGACGAACAGACAGTTCGACACACAGACAGATACTTCAATTCCGTTTGCACAAATTAACGGCACAAGCACATTCAGATATTTATACAGAGATGTTCCAGAACAAACAATAGATGTCCCACAACAAATCAAACGATATCAAAGACGTTTATCAAAAGATGGTATCAGATGTGTTAACAGCTACGGTATCAACGATGTTATTAGCAGCTACGGTATCAACGATGTTATTAGCAGCTACGGTATCAACGATGTTATTAGCAGCTACGGTATCAGAAACATTGTAACAACTATGTTAGCAGCTACGGTATCAGAGACGGTATCAACGATGTTATTAGATGCGCTATCAGTGATGAACTTCTACGGTATCAACGACGGAATCAGCTGGAATCAGACTGAATCAACGACGGAATCAATGATTGTCAGATGTTATCAGATCTACGGAATCAACGATGTTATTAGATCTCCGGAATCAACTATAATAAACAAAACCAGACTAATAATAGTTGTCTCAAAAATAATCTAAGCTGTAGATTACGATATTTCATTTAAAGTCTAAAAGTGACTAGTAATTCCAAATATTCCACGTTCATTGCAATAAAGGCATCATTATACGAAATGATAATCTGAATAAAATTCACAATAAAACGAAATGTAAATTTAACACTCACCCCTTTGGCTGGAGATTTGCAAGACGAGGTTATCTATCCTTTGATTAGATATTTTGGTTCCCGTAAATAATAATGAGAAATCCATCGCCTTATATACTCTCAATAGGTGAACATAAATCACATCGAGCTTATTGTGCACCACGTGAAACTAAAGTTCCGGATTCCATGTAAATTAACATCAAGCCCATGCAAATCGCTACACGCCGCTTACACCCCAGGTAATGCGTGTACGACGAAATCAAGAAAATGGTGAGTTTCGTTTACAATTCAAGAACAACAACAATCAGTTCAATTTTCGCCTAATTCTGTGACAATACCTCCCCCCTAAGAATAAAAATGTACACATTTTTAAAACTAACACAGAATAGAAGAAAAATAACTATTGATGATATCTTACAACATTTACACTGGTTATACTACAAACTGGATTTTATTACTGGGCAAATTCATACAAATTTCCCATCATGCCCTACTCAAGTAGTCTGCGCCTATATTTTCAACTCCCCTTATTGACATTGTCGCTCTGTCTCTTGATATACAGCTTGAGCATGTTCGCATGGAATGTTTTTACATTACCGTCCATGTCAATTTTATAGTCCATGTCACCTTTTACTTCTTTAACTTCATATGGACCTTTCCACTGGACTAATAACTTATTCGAACTCGTTGGAAGAAGCAATAGCACCTGATCTCCCACAAGAAATTTCCTATTACGCGCTCTGCGGTTGTAATACTTGGCATATCTGCGCCCGGATTTAATCAATTCGTCACGTGCCATCTGGCATGTACTCTCAAGTTTGTTTCTTAGATCTAACACGTACTGGTAAGTCGTTTTTATTTCCTCGTTCGCGACGTCACCAGTCCATAGTTCGCGTAGTATCCGCATCGGGCCTCGAACTGTCCTACCGTACAACAGTTCGAAGGGTGAAAACCCTAAACTTTCCTGCGGTACTTCACGGTACGCGAACAGAACAGCGTTTAAATAACGGTCCCAGTCTTGCGGACGTTCCGCGCACATCTTTCTCAGCATGCTTTTCAGGGTACCATTAAACTTCTCTACCAGTCCATTGCACATCGGATGGTATGGGGTAGTGTTTAGCTGTTTGATGGATAACAGTCTACTTATTTCACCCATGAGGTCAGAGGTGAATTGGGCACCACAATCAGTGAGGATTTCCTCTGGCACCCCTACCCTACTAAAGATATCAACTAATGCTTCAGCTACCCTTTCCGTTTCAATAGTTGGTAACGCTACGGCTTCGGGGTATCTGGTTGCGTAGTCAACCAGAGTAAGTATGTACCGATTCTTTCTTTCGGTAACTGGGTGTATTGGTCCTACAATATCTACTGCCACTCTTTTAAACGGTGTATCTATTAATGGCATCTGTCCCAAGGGCACCCTTGTGACCCTTCCCTTACAGACGGTTTTCTGACATACGTCGCACGACCTACAGAACCGTGTGACATCGCCATTAACACCTGGCCAGTAGAATTCAGCGACTACCCTGCTAGTGGTCTTAGCCTTACCTAGGTGTCCTGCCATGCTTGACTCATGCGCCACCCTAAGTACTTGAGATCTATATCTCTGGGGTACGACCACTTGCCAATACTTCTTACCCTCCCGAGCGCTAAACTCCCTATGAATTAATCCGTTCTTGCGTACGAATCTAGAGCTACCCCCACGCTTGCAATGTTTAATCGCGCCGGACGTGATTTTCTCAACAATTGTTCTGATGGATTCATCACGTTCTTGCTCTTGTTTGAAATCATCGCGGGAAATTCCTGAGATCGATTCAGGGACTATTAATTTATGAAACGCGGTTTTCTCTCGCCGTGTTTGCGCTCGCGTTTCGACTGCCTGGGCCAAAGGTATTTTAAAATCGGCCATGGTTGGAAGACGGGAACCTTCAACATTACCGATCGTCAGATCGTAAATAGGATTGTCCATACAAAGGGCATCAACAGTTCCCGTTAAGAAAGGTGTTTTTACTGTGATCCTTGCTACGGGAATGCGACCCATCGTCTGATCAAGTAACATACATGGGGATTCCCAACCGAGCATTTGGTTATCCTGCACGAGACTACGTTTGATCACTACGCCCGTACAACCAGTGTCACGCAATACCACGACTTCTCGACCGTTGACAAACCCTCTCGCGGTTGGTACACGCGCTTCAGGAAATAAACACGTGCCAAGCGAATGAATACAAGGTTCTACCTGTACGATGTTATCAGTTATACCTTTACTTTGTATAGCCACTGCTACCTTATATATAAGTGCCTTTCTTTTAGGACAGTCTTTTTGAACATGACCCAATGCATTACACAAGAAACACCGCACACGCTGAAAAACTGGATTCCCAACTGACCTTTTTACCTCAGCTGATTTTACAGGCTCCCTAGGCATAGGTCTTACAGACTGGTTTCCAGACTTAAAATCTTTCAAAACCACGTTCTGGGTTCCCCCATGAGCTTCGGCAAATAAATCGGCTTGCTTAGCCATATCTTTTACGTTCGTGAAGATTTTCTCCTTCAGAAATTGATCTAATTCTCGCCCAACTGTATTAAATAATTGATCTCTGAGCAAGAAATCAGTCAACCCTTCAAACGTTTTCACCGCTTTGCCGCATTCAATCCACCGCTCAAAATAGTTCGCAATTCTGACGGTGAACTGACCAAAGGTTTCTCCCTTATCGGGCTTGCTATACCTGAACTTTTTACGAAAACCTTGTTCAGTGAGCTCGTACCTTTTGAGAAGTGCTTCCTTTAGGACGTCGTACTTAAACACATCGTCCCTAGGAAGTCGCGAGTATACATCCAGTGCTTTACCTTTTAATAAAGCACTCAGATGCAGCGCCCAGTCATTTTGACTCCACTTCTGGTTTTCGGCATACCGCTCAAACCGATGAAGATAACTATCTATGTTATCTTTTTCATCGTCAAAGGGAGGTAATTTGGGGCCCCTTAATTTGCTAAAGGCAGAATCGTGTTCTCTTCCAGATGTCGCTAATTCTACCTTACGCTCATGATCCCGTTGCTTTGCTGATTCTTCTAACTCGAACATTTCTAGTTTTGCTAGTTTTTCTAACTCTATTCGCCTTTGCTCCGCTTCCCTTTCCCATTCTATCCTGTCTTTTTCGGCCTGCTTCTCTAATTCTATCTTTTCCCTCTCGGCCTGCTTCTCTAATTCTATCTTTTCCCTTTGGGCCTGCTTCTCTAATTCTATTTTATCCTTCTCAAATTCTATCTTTTCCCTCTCAAAGGCCCATTTCCTATCTTCGGATTCCCTTTCTAATTCCCGTTTCCTTTCATCAGATTCCCTTTCTAATGCCCGTTTCCTCTCTTCGGATTCCCTTTATAATTCCCTTGACCTTGCCCTTTCTTCCCTTTCCCGGGCTTGTTCTTCCTGAATAAATTTCCTTAGACTTTCACCTTCATACCCAAATTCTTTGCCTAAGGCAACCAAGTCCTTAAGGGATGACATGACAATGACAATTGTAATATGAATATAGATATATAACCAAACCAATACTTTCAACACGTTTATACTGGACTCACGGACCTAGGTAAACTAAACAAAAATAAACTCCAACTAGAGTATTATCTTAACAGAAGGTCACGCTCAAATATAAACATTAAATGTATACCTTCACAAAAATGATTGACAGTTCACTTAATCCAACGATCCCACTTCTGACACCATTGTAACAGAATTGTTACCGAGAGGAGGGTGGATTAAATGAACAATACAAACACAATTTGTGAAAGAAAATATAAATTTATGTAATAAATTGTAAATGAAAAAAATACAGATGTAACAACACAATAATTCATGCACTCAACCCACAATTACACTCACAACCATTCACAATACATGAATAAATTAAATAACAATACAAAAGGAATCTCAGATGTAAAGGGATCTCTTGGATTATACACAGATCCAAGAATCCTTTAGGAAAGTTAAATAAATGCAAGAATGATTTACGAAAAAAAATAAACACAAACGACAAACTATCTATCGCACGATAGATTGCGATAACTAGCACGATCATATACTTGTATTCAATCAAGTTGCTAGCTTTTATTGATATCTATGTGATCACTTGAAATATTATTGCGATCTGACATAAGCATGCAAATACAACAATGTATTAAATTATATTATAATTTCAATACACCTATGTGTCTCCCCTGTATAACCGCACGATTCAGCAACAGTTGAATCGTCTCCCAGTTTCCCCGAGAACCGAGGGTTGACCAATACTATTATCGGACGTTACCCTTCACGGATCCACCACAGTTATACGTTCAGACAGCATACAACATCTACCCGAACCAACGGTTCCTCACTCCCCTAGATGTCGACCCGGACGTTTTACAACTCTAAGACAGCTCCGACACTCGGACTTCTAGCTTTCCGGATATTTACACGTTACACAGATATTGACGAACAGACAGTTCGACACACAGACAGATACTTCAATTCCGTTTGCACAAATTAACGGCACAAGCACATTCAGATATTTATACAGAGATGTTCCAGAACAAACAATAGATGTCCCACAACAAATCAAACGATATCAAAGACGTTTATCAAAAGATGGTATCAGATGTGTTAACAGCTACGGTATCAACGATGTTATTAGCAGCTACGGTATCAACGATGTTATTAGCAGCTACGGTATCAACGATGTTATTAGCAGCTACGGTATCAGAAACATTGTAACAACTATGTTAGCAGCTACGGTATCAGAGACGGTATCAACGATGTTATTAGATGCGCTATCAGTGATGAACTTCTACGGTATCAACGACGGAATCAGCTGGAATCAGACTGAATCAACGACGGAATCAATGATTGTCAGATGTTATCAGATCTACGGAATCAAAAATGTTATTAGATCTCCGGAATCAACTATAATAAACAAAACCAGACTAATAATAGTTGTCTCAAAAATAATCTAAGCTGTAGATTACGATATTTCATTTAAAGTCTAAAAGTGACTAGTAATTCCAAATATTCCACGTTCATTGCAATAAAGGCATCATTATACGAAATGATAATCTGAATAAAATTCACAATAAAACGAAATGTAAATTTAACACTCACCCCTTTGGCTGGAGATTTGCAAGACGAGGTTATCTATCCTTTGATTAGATATTTTAGTTCCCGTAAATAATAATGAGAAATCCATCGCCTTATATACTCTCAATAGGTGAACATAAATCACATCGAGCTTATTGTGCACCACGTGAAACTAAAGTTCCGGATTCCATGTAAATTAACATCAAGCCCATGCAAATCGCTACACGCCGCTTACACCCCAGGTAATGCGTGTACGACGAAATCAAGAAAATGGTGAGTTTCGTTTACAATTCAAGAACAACAAAAATCAGTTCAATTTTCGCCTAATTCTGTGACAGTTTTATATGAAAATGAAAAAACCAAAACGATTCCATATCGTTTTAGGAAGAATGCCTTATTGTTAAATCGACTCTCAAGTGAATAAACATATTTTGCCTTATTTAGATTGCTTATTGTTTGTTCGTTTTCACATAAAGAATTCAAACTGATGTTTAACACAATAAGTGCACATGAATTGCTCGCCCCAACTATATTACACAATATATATTGGTTTCACAAAAACGCCGTAAATAGATATGACATTTACAAATATTAATATCAAAAGAAGAAAGGTCAACTTCGCAAACAGCATCGGTATCAGAGCAGTTGGTTCATAACTGATGATCACTTAAGTACACAGAATCAAATGTTCCCTCTATGACGAGAAAAGTTACATACCTCAAACTCAGCGAGAAGTTTGATTCGCTTCGTCCCTGAATCAATACCTCGCATCTGCGTGTAATAATTTTGAAAGTCATCTGCAGAAACATGACCCGCCATGTCTTTAAAGGCCTCTAATACAACTGCATGCAAATAAACATACTGTTCCTGAAAACAATGATAAAGACACTGATTATAATACACGGTATTTTGCAAGTTCACTCAAATTTATGGACAACAAACTTTATAGAGTAAGATACCGCTTAAGATCATACTTTAGCACTAAAGAATTATTATTACAGAAATTCATATGTAAATAAACTGTATGCGTTGTGAACGGATATCACGTGACATAGATTTTGTTTGATGTTTCAGTGCAAGTATCTAATACGGATCATTAAAAGCGCTTTTACTTGCCAGCATTCATAATTTGTCATGGCGCTATCTTTTTAAAGATATCATTTTAACAATTCCCAAGAGCTATTCGAGAAAAATATCTGAACACAAACAAACTGCAACGTCTGACAGGAATTTACAGTTACCGTAATCGAATGAGCTAACATGGGGAAGAAGCACTGGGGGGCATTTACCGCTGTCTGTACAAGTTCGACTCTCTGTTTCCTCAGTTTATTGATGCATTCAATTATGTTGACATATCCCTCTTCGATTCCTTCATCAAAACTATAGTCCAGTGCGATGAATGTTCCAGTCCTTCCAATACCGGCGCTGATAAAATAATAAAAACAACAGAAAGTGTCATTATAATTATTTCGCAATATGTATTATTCAATTGATGTTTTAATTAAAACTTGAAATACGATAAAACATTCCAGCCTGTTTAGAGTAGCCACCTAAGGGAAAAAAGCGGAATTGGCCTTTGAAGCCAGGTTACCTCTGAAGGTATGTTGAGTTCTCAAACTTGGTTTATGACAAATGTATCTATTATGAACAGAATAGCATTATCGTATTAAAAATATTAGCATTATCGTTATTATCACCTCACATGTTGTATTCTTAGCCGTAGTAGTACGCTAACAAGATAAATGTATTTAGTTCAGCCATGTATTAAAAATCAACTACAACAGTGTACATGCACTCATTAACACATCTCTGTGTCTTTCTTGTACAAACACAAACACTTTCATCTCATTATTAGTTGAAACCTCTTCTACAAATACAAACACTTTCATCTCATTTTTAGTTGAAATCTCTTCTACAAATACAAACACTTTCATCTCATTATTAGTTGAAACCTCTTCTACAAACACAAACACTTTCATCTCATTATTAGTTGAGACCTCTTGTACAAACACAAACACTTTCATCTCATTTTTAGTTGAAACCTCTTGTACAAACATAAACACTTTCATCTCATTATTAGTTAAAACCTCTTGTACAAACACTTTCATCTCATTATTAGTTGAAACCGCAGCTTGATAAAATTATTATTTGATATTGTATCTGTAAAAGCGAATCACACAACTTGGAATAATTAGGTATGAAAACATGTATTCAAACTTGAAATAATTGATGGAATAAGAATGATCAAACTCAAACAACAAACGTACGTTGTTAATTAACTTATTTACTATGAGACAATACTAGTGCGGTGTAATTCCTGTAAGGATAAAAACCAACATGCTATCGAAGCCAAGATGATGACACTTTTTATGCCGTACGTAGAATGGAAATATGTTACAATTGAGCATCAATTTGCAAAATACACCTTTACGTTCACAATTTCTTGTTTGTCGTGAAGTAGAAGTTAATTTTGCATAATTGGAGTGTTCACTACTGTCACGCTTCAGTGACTGTTGAATGAAGGAGAAAACCGTAAAACCATATTAGCAAACACCTACCTCTGCCCACGGAAGACAGGTGACCACTCATTACTTGCCATTTATAAAGGATATTTACATGGGACACTAAAACGGCCTTTGTGTCCAGGTGAGAGCTGTAACCGTTAGGACTGTTAATAGTGAAATGGTACTCTAAAGAATACCTAATCGTCCGTAATGAACAGGCTATATATGTTTGGGAAATAACATACTTAACATGAATAAAGCCGGTTCATATGTTATTCATTATCACCGAGTGTTCTTAATATGATAGTGTCATCTATGATATAAGATCAACTATATTGTTATATTTACTCAATACACTTACTACGCTATTCAGATCTCTCTCTCTCTCTCTCTCTCTCTCTCTCTCTCTCTCTCTCTCTCTCTCTCTCTCTCTCTCTCTCTCTACCTTATATACATGCATCCACACAAGCACTAATAAGACAAATGCAAATACAAGCACACCTAGTATAGACTCTTTATAAGTTTCTAAATAATCAGTACCTGCAATGAACAAGAATGGGTGAGTCAAGAGATTTCTCGGAGTGACGTACTTTCTTCCAAAACTGAACAAGACTAGAAGATGTTTCAGGAACACCTCTATCTGGCCGAGACGTGAAATGAAACTGATTGACAGTTTTTCGTTTTTTTGAGCCAGTCTGAAAAAGATGCTTTAAATCAGTATGAGAATCCTCTTTACCAATGTTAAGATCTAACAAAAGTTAACGAAAAAAAAGGATGTTTGGGAAAGATCTTTCTTTGTTTTTTTTTCTCTGTATTTTATCTAGCAAATATATAGATGATAAATGTAAGCACATGAGGACCTGATTGGTAGCTCGTGTATTTTGGGAAATCACTCTAGTGAGCTTAGTGTTGTCTACAAAAATTTAACGGACATTTCAAGAAAATGATGGCTATAAAATAGAAAACAACACCATGCGGCAAAAACATGACACATCGGACTGTGGATGTTACGGCATGACTTGACATCTCAAGCATGGCAAAGTATGGATATTGAAGATATAGATAAAAAAACTTAATAAGCAGACTGTCATTGACACTGACAGAAAAGACAACTGACGAAACTTAAAGAAACCTTTTTTTATTAATTTGAGTTAATATGCTTTGAAATGAGATAATTTTCTTTGCAATTAATGCCTACCAATAATGATCATTATGAGGATGCTAATCGTTGTGTTAATCTGGCTAATGAAAAAATTTGGTACACTAATAACGGGCCAATTGCAGTGCACACAAGATGAAAAATGTCCTATCAACATATGAGGGAAAATAAATATCTACAAATAAGGAACAGGTAATAAAAAGACATTCTTCTGCTAGAACGGATTTTTAAAAGAACGCGATTTTGTTAATAGAGAAGTTGTGAAATACATGTGTTTCTGCTAACGCAGTTACTACAGTTTAAGCTTTAATTGATACACGATACCTACTATACAGTCGCTTTGTGTAGTGGAAAGTAGCAAAGGAAACGATTGCAGCTTTATTTGCTAGGATGAAATAGTTTTATATACAAAAATACACTACTTTGAATGTTTATCTGAAAACTTACAGCAAGCAAAATGTAAAAGCACCGACATAAAGGTCGGTGATAAAGATAATTAACTATTTTGATGACTCTACCCCAATATGGAATAAATTCCCTTGAAGAAGCTTAATGAAAGCACATAGGTCGGTTGTGTGATTGGACTAGTATGTTTTCGTTAATAATACCGTATGCTATACGCACTCGCAACTTCCCTAGTATATTTTGTATACAAACGTTTTCTGCCTACCACAATCGAATGGTACGCTTCTGAGATTGATTGGCATGATACAAACACCGAGAGAGATGAGATATAATAAAGCCCTATCACCTTGTTTACTCAATAGATACGTACCGTATGGTGGGATATCATACATACCTATTGCCTAGTTTGCTCTAGAGATACGAACCGTATGATGGGATGTGCTGTTGTCATTTGAATCGCTTTATGCATAGCCAGTATGAAGGACATGTTACTAACATATATTCACATGTAAGATAGTGACTTACACCCACATAACTTTAGTGGTTTTGTCATGTTTGTAAGCCACACCCAGGTTATATGCTGATATCCGACTTCAAGATCTAGCCTTATTTACTATACTGAATGTTATGGAAGGTAACTTGTAACACAAATTCTAATAATTTCAGTGTGTTTTATTTTGATACATTGGCATATTATACATAGGTACGTAAATTACATTGTGCTTGTTGACCTTTTGGACCTGAATCAATAGTTTGGGATTGTTATGAAAACTTTATTGAACAACATTCCGGATTTTGTGATTGGCGTACATCAAGACCGTTAATATATCAGCTCATTGAATAATGGACTTCATTCAGAACATTTTAGGACTTGAGCTAGGATTTCGTATATGGATTGTGCATTAAATTCACAATAATGTATAATATCTGTTTAGTATTCACTTTGAAATTTAGAGAAATAAATGATTTGTTAATTTTGATCAACTTGGTCGTTTCGCATCTTGTCTGTTACATGTTTTAAGACCACATATTGCTTACATTATTTATATGTATGCCAGACGTAGGCTAGTTACGTACAGTATAAAATTACTGCCTCAATACAAAAACAGTGTGTGCTAGCAGCAATTATATCTGAAGGTTTTCTTGAAAGTTGAGAAGAATTACTTCACACTGGACTTTGATATTTGGGATGGCATGATGGTAATGGGCAAAGGGGCGACATAAGAACAAAATGCTTTGCATATTATGCTTCAAATCAAGATTCTATTTAATTGAATGACAGGTTTCATTATGCATAAACAGATAATCATAGAAAGATAGTGTCGTCAGCACCATTGACAGTGAGCTGTCATATGGTTACATATTGCAGTAAAATTTGATCGCACTACCGAGAATATCGCGGAGTTAACCATTTGTACTCGCCAATGAGAAAAGGATTAACATATTATATTGTTTCGCTAAAAAAGTAAACAACATCGTTCCCTTCTATGTTCATAATACTAGCTTAGCACTTCATAGAATCCATGAGAATAATATCCAACATTAAATTGTTTGCTTTAAAGATATATTAGCAGGTGTTATACTTTCACGAGCTACGGAAGAAGATTCCAGAATATGGCATAATTTGGTCTGTATGAATTATTTGTTATATGACAATATCATCGATGCTTAAAATTGTCCCTCATGTTATGTGGTATTGCATCCATCAAACTGCTATCACACCTGTATCTACATATATAATTGGGCTTTAATTACTGATATCACACCTCTATCTAAAGTGCATATAGGGCTTTAATTACTGTCATCATACCTGGATCTAAAGAGTATGTTAGGGTTTGTATTACTGTCATCACACCTGTATCTACAAAGCATATTAGGGTTTTAATTACTGTCATCATACCTGGATATAAAAGGTATGGCTTTAATTACTAATATCACATCTGTATCTGCAGAGCACATTAGGGCTTTATTTACTGCAGTCACATGTACGAGTAAAGAAACTATGACACCTTCCATTTTTAATACTGGAAATGATATTGTCGATTGGCTTGGACATGTTGTCACAAGAAGTCACAAATAATGTTTATGCAGTTTAATTTCCACTTCGGTCTTTCCCGGGAATTGACCGTTGTACCGGAGACATGAACATGGATGTTTCTGAAGCAATATCTTCATTGTTTAACATGACCAAAAAGGAACAACCAAGTCATGCTTTTTTGATGACAATATCGTTAAATCAGTTTTATTATATAGAAAAACACTCATATGAGAACTGTTCTCATCAATTAGGATATCGAATGCCCATTTCTACTTCAGTATAAATTTATCAGAGAGGGAGTAGTGTGCCTTTACATTATCAACAATTGTGAAATTCCGATGCAACTCCTTTGTGACATTATCCAGTGTAGTACATCTTATGGTGTGTGATTATTTATATTGGCAATTGGTAATGTGGGATAATTCGGAACAATCAAAAAGGATGTTGAGAATCTGGTTTTCGATATGGTATAGGCAATGTATGTAGATTTAAAAAGTTATACATCTCAATTTTAGGGCTTCAGAGTGATTATACCACTTTCAAAGATCACAATCTGAGTAGTTGCCTTGAATTTAATTTGTTTTAGACCTGGGTATGCATATAAGTGCAAAGTATGGAAACATTCCGAAAAATTATTTAAATGATAAGACCGTGAATGGTTCAGCTTTACGAGTGAAAGAAAGTTTGTACTAACCTTTAATGATATCAGCATGTGGACGTGTTTTTAGCTCCTGAAATATGCAATTCCGCTGTTGGTCCGTGAAAACGTTTACGACAGAAAGCACTTGCTCAAACGTTTAAACAATGTAACGTGACTTTAAAATCTTCAAAAAAGCATTTGAATCCCCAAACTGAATCATAGTTCTATACAGGTTAATAAGCATCATTGCGAATAATTTGAGGAAGCATTGGATATTTTTCCGATAAATCAGTAAAAGCTAAATGAATAACAGTGAATGTTAAAGGCCATAGTATTTTAAGTGAACTAGTTTCATAAGATGATTCTAGAATGTTATTTTCCGTTAGTTAATTGTTGTTTTTAGAAAATGCGAAGATGTTACCTTGGATCAACAGAGAAACATATTATGTCGTAACCGTAAGAATATTACCGGTCGTGTTTTAACATCTAGCACTTTAAGTTGTATTATGTACTGATCGATTTGGGCTCACTTGAACTTTCTTCAGAATATTGAATTCAGTTATTTTCTCATGAAATACAAATGTGCTATTATGAAAAGTCTTGAATAAAACATACAATGGAATGAAATTCAAACCTGGAATAATATATATGTGCTTCAACAAGAGACTGCTGACCCAACAGTATTTCGTAGTCATCACCCTTTGGATTTCTTCTGGACTAGAGCTGAGTTTTATTCTGGACATTTTATTACTATGACTTGTGTCTTTAATTCTTGGATCATCTTTGAAATACTTTACAATACCGTAAGTCCTTCTTCTCACTTATTACTTTTTATTCTAATTTTAAAAAAATATCTGATAAATTGTACAAAGATTGTTGTTTTCACTCTTTTCTCTTACTTATTTTAGGAGTATATATATATATATATCTGTGTGTGTGTATGTGTGTGTGTGTGTGTGCGATGTGTGTGTGAGTTTTATAATATTCTTACCTTAGATATTAGAAACGATCTAATAACGTATTCTGTGCAGACGTCCTCGTCGATTAGCTCAACCCGTATCATTCCATATTCGGATGAACCATCGTTCGGCCAGTATTGTAGACATTTGTGCTGCAAATAATCATTTTAATACCTGGCATCAGCTTACATATATCATTGAACACGAGCATGTCTAAAATAACTTATTAATTTATCCAGTATTACATACACTTTAAGTTAACTCTATATGAACCATGCTTTATATTCAGCTCGTCTATACTCAGGGAGTTGCTATCACAGGCGAGTGTTTTTTACAACCAGGATAATTAATCAGAACGAAGAAATAAGAGAATAAGCTTATTAATCGAAGCTTGGAGCTGATCTTTAAATAAAATTTTATTGAACCTGGTTCGGATTTTCGGTCGGCTCATACCCGTAAACGAAAAGGTGTTATCGTCGGCATATCTTGATAAAGAGCCTTATGTAATAAAATCGAAGATATGATGGACAAAGACAATAAAGTGTAATGACCTAATGAGTGATCCTTGAGGAACCACTGCAGTTCTTTATATAAATTATGATCTGAAAGATGTATTTTTTAATTGTTTAACCAAACGGCATTGTGTTCGATAGTTCTCCCATGTTTTGCATGATCTATACCGAGTGTATTTTGTAAACAACATACCTTTACCATCTATAGATTGTCTTTCATTATTGTTCATATAAGGTAATGGCTTATTATACATGGGTTTTGTTGTCATGCATATTTGATTTGAATTGTGATTCATCTATGTATATTTGATTTGAATTGTGATTTACCTATGTTTATTTGATTTGAATTGTGATTTACGTACGTATATTTGATTTCAATTGTAATTTACCAATGTATACTTGATTTGAATTATGGTCTATCTATGTATATTTGATTTGTATTTTTAGTTATCTATGCCAACCATTGTGGATAGAAGATTAATATTAAGATTATTATTTGTAGGTAAACATGTTTGAGATTTGGATACCTCCTTGATACTGACCATATAATGTTCTATACACGATTTTGTTTATTTTTCCTTTGGTCATCAAATTGTGTCGTCTTAGTTGTTTGTAATAACGTTGATTATATTAGAATTACTCATGCCGATCTTAACGTGGAAATTGAATTCAGGCTTTTAGTGGCGTTCCGCTTTAATTTGAGAGGGTACATTGTTTTAAATTAATTAAATTATTAACTTCAGTTACAAAATACTCGATCAAATTCCAGACTAAATCACCAGTTTGCGCTTATTGTGAAATTTCATTTAGAGACATTTTGGATTATACCAATAGTGTAGATCAACTGGAATTCATGCACACAACTTTGGACTTGTATTAGACTTTGGAAGACCATTTGGTATATATTTCCATATGCTCTAAATGTCTTTTTAATTTTCACTTTGTATTATTGGGAAGAAGTTGATTCATTGATTTTTACAAAACTTGTGGGTTATGCGATTTTCTGTTAATTGGTTTCAGACAATAGAGTTGTGACAGTACGGTTACTGAAGTAGCTATATTCCCTAAAACCGACCCTTTACACAATTAGCGTAGATCTGTCAGATTCTGAGCCAATAGTGCAGCAAGGGGCTGTAAATGGAGCATTTAAAAGATAGTGAAAATATTTGCTCTCTCTTTCGGATTATCTCGAGTATTTTTTATTTGGCATTTGTTCTTTGTTGTATTATGATCATTTTATTTTATTATTCGAACAATGCAGCCGAGTCTGGAGCTTTGAACAGAACAAAAGACTATCGTTCGGAAGTGAATCCTTATAGCGTGCCTAATCAAAACATGCCGTCTCATGACTTAACCTAAACAAACGTGGAAAGCACTGCAAGATTTTGAGATTTTCATTTCTCAAAATGTCTCTTTTTTGTACAGCTAATGATTCGTATCTGATATTTTCAGTTTCGAAGATATTTTATCTAACAAAGTCATATTAGTTACACTCGGTAATCCTAACACTAACCTTCTAAAGCTTTGGAACAGCTGATAGTACCATTTTAATACGTTGTTGGCATGACTCTACCAGGTTTCGTACTCGCGACCTTCCTCATCTGAATGGAACATTTTAACAACTTAGGTCACGGAGATGTCGTATACATGTATGAAACGTTACATTCAATATCGTTGTCTGATGAAAACCGTAATTACTGTAACGAGCTTAAGTCTGAAGAACATTAATGAAGATTGAATAAATATATCAAGTTGTACATGTTTTCCTATTCCTGTACATGCTTTTGTAAGGTTATGTTGACACCAGAGTGGATTTACCGACAAATATATTACTATTATCCAATGATCGAGAAGCATTCGCATACTAAGTTCTTCACGTACAGTTTTATAATTATTATTCCATAACATTAATTTTATAATTGTTATCGCATTATCATAACCTACCTTTCCCTGCTCTATTAGCCCAGTGAGCATCACAATTTGCTGCACATCATATTGCCAAATCATTCTCCAGAAATCGTTGACAGTAGCAGCAATTGTTCCTTGATAATACAAACAAAAATCCCATAATAGGTCACGTGTTCAACAATATATTAAGATTGACAGGCTTGACGAAACAGCGGAGTCGCAAATTGGCGTATCGGACAAAGCATGTTCATCACAAATATAATTCATTTATTTTGTATGTCTTACCATTCTTTTCTCGTTTTACAATCTTTATTTACATCTGTTGCTCTTTTCTTTAGTTTTATTATTATTATTATTATTATTATTATTATTATTATTATTATTATTATTAGTATTATTATTACTATTGACTATGACTTATTATACCATATACAAATAGTTTTAATTATATTACAATATTGTATTGCTGTAGTGGTACAAATCACTATATTTTCAATGTTTCTCTTTAAGTGTACATATCTTGCTTGTTGTAGCAAGTTGATGCCTTGAGCCGCAATATAAGCGTTGTCTCTCTCGTAACCCTGAAATACACAAACATATCATAATCAACAACAATCTCCTCTACAACTCATCGTAAAAAGGGTTATTATTAGTACCATTATCTAAAACGACCTATCCTTAAGTCCTATTTTAACACATCAATGATAGCCCTGCAATGATAATGACATATCGTTTATCTGCATATTTTTAAGACCTTTGGAAAACTATCTAAAAGTGGATTGGTAGGAACAATCTTTATAGACAAACTATATGTTGAATATAGTTAAAGCTTTCGCTACAAACTAAACTGCTACCACTTTACTTTGGAACAAAACGTTCGATTGCGTGTCGATAGCACATTCAGCCATTTTACTATGATAACAATTAGATGCATTATCTTACGTTTATAAAGGATGCATTGATGTAATCTGTATCTGGATCCTCGGGAAGTGGCTCTAAAATAACTATGTTCTTGTCATCTGGAAATAAACAACGCATCAAGGTTTAACGTATTCATAATTTATAATATATCTTTTAGTTCCGAACGAAATGCGATGCAAACAAATATATGTTACACTGATATAAAATATTTGTAATGGTCAACTGATTCATCCAAATTAATGTCCAATATAGAATAGACAATTTACAATAGGAAACTAATTATACATACAGGCATACATCCCTTTGTATCGATTTTCTGCCGATTTTCCGGATTTAGAGCGATATTCATTTCATGTTGGGGCCCTGACAGTAGTTTCTGAAAATAAATGAAAGCATATATGCCAACAGGAAGACGTTGTTTCAATAATATTCATACACATAATTTCATTGGTATAAAATAAATATTTTAAATATGAACGCTATGTCAATAGAAATGCAAATTATCTCCTCTACGTGTGCAGTGTATAGTGACATGTTATTGTCGTATCTCAAAATTGAGTAGCTGCTCCAAGAAATAGGTGGAACGGTGACAATTAATTACAAACGAATTAAGTTTTTTTTTATTAAAATGTAATGGATCCTCTATTATGGTGTAAACTCGTTCGATTTACAAACGAACTCTCTGTAAACTATGTATGAGCGAAACAACTGCTGATGCGGTTATGTTTTATAATATATGCATGCTATTTCAAGGAAGATATTACTAGATATGTTCCTTAAACTCATACTTTACAACAATAATGTTTCTACATGAATATAATTAAAAATAACCATTGTAGATTGGATGATTGTGTAGAAGATGTGCTTGAAATATCTATTATCTATTAAGGTAGGTTCACTTTCACCTTAAATTCTTCTTCGATATCATTTAAAAGATGAGATCCACCCGTAACATAGTCGCTGAGGTCATGGATAGCAATTCTCCTTCCACCTCTTTGAGAACATTTTCCAATGTTGCAGTATGTTTTGTCATGGGCGTTTTCATCTCTGCCTTCAAGGGTTTTATCAGTATCACGCTCTATAATCATTTCAATATCCTCGGTCTCATTTCTATTGATATTCACATAGCTGTTGGCAACCGATTCCTCAGTTCTTTTAAGAGGTAAATCTCGTTTTCTGTCAGTCTCCAGGTTGGAATAGACATTTTCATATGTTGGCTGCATACTTGGATGTTCTTCTATTGAAGAGAAATACAACGTTGTGATACGATTTTAATTATTTTAAATAGAACACGTACAAAGCGTTGATGGCTTAATAGATTACAGGAAACGTGTACAGAGCTACAGAGCATTCTCTATCCAAATTGTAGCTGCAAAGGTAAACAACGTTATAGTACAAGCAGTGGTGTCAATATATCACATTGTTATTCTTTTCAAATCAACGTATATTTAATCTTTTCATTTGGTATTAGCACAATGTAAAATATCTGCCATGGGAAATGTATTATACATTATCTATCTATTTATCTATCTATCTATCTATCTATCTATCTATCTATCTATCTATCTATCTATCTATCTATCTATCTATCTATCTATCTATCTTTCTATCTATCTATCTATCTATCTATCTATCTATCTATATATATATATATATATATATATATATATATATATATATATATATTATTACAAACATATATATACACAAACTATACATATATATATATATATATATGTGTGTGTGTGTGTGTGTGTGTGGCCGTGTCTCTGTGTATGTGTGTGTGACTACATCTGTGCGTGAGTTTGCGAAGGTTTTTTTTGTCACCCTTTCCCAGAAAAAGTCCTTAACATTACCAGTTAATAAACTTCATACTTTTATCTGACTTTATTTCTTGCTACAAATATTGTTGCTATCTGATACTCTATAAATTATCTTTGGTATAAAACCAACTACCTTGTTTTGAAATAACGAGCTGGTAATGATACAGTGATGTAAAGAAATTAAGACAACTGAAGCCGTAACAAAAAGTTACAGAGAGCTCGTAGACTCAGCTCTTGTCAGTGGTATAAAAGGCACTAAAGATAAGTTGGGTATATGAATGCCAGGTATAATGAAACCTTCAACTGGGATAGAGGATCTTTCGATACCGGAACTGAACGTTGTCGCAGACGAAATGCATAAACCTGCACAGAAACATTTTCCACGACTCAGAGTCATCGCGCTCTCAGCAGATAATATATTGTCTTCAGATTTCAGAAGAAAGACAAGCAATGAGGCATTTTATAACAGTGTAGCTGAACACATAGCCAACAAATTATGCGCGATCATGGTTGGGTATTTCCTAAGAAAACCGTCTTAGATTACTTTTAAAAACAATATAACTATCTTGTACACACTTCACAATTAAATAAAAGCGGCCGTCGTAGAGCGCTGTAACCAAATTCTTATAACTCGCGTATGGAATATATTTACCAGCGATATCATTAACCGAGACTTAGATGTTTTGCCTGAAATCATTGACCAGTACAATCACACATAACACAACAGCATTACATTGCCTTCCACGGTAACATACTTAATAAACGCACCTGGCTTTCAGGAAAATAAACAACTAGTCACATATTATTTTTATATCTACATTTAACGTATATGACCACGTCAGAATCAGAAGAATAACACCTTTGAAAAATGATACACATTCACACAAACAAAATTGCAGTCACCTATACGCTCAAAGATTTACCTAGAGAGCTCGTCCAGGGATCTATGTAGGAACAGAAATGACATAAAAGCAACCAAAACCTATTCAGAGTAGACAAGATTATCTCCACCAAACGAAGAATATTATCTTGTCAAATGGTTTCGATTTCCTGAACACTTCAGTAAGTGGATTTAACAAGATCCCTAAAGCTTCTGAAATAATCTTATCATACACCTCTCACACTTTCTTTCTTGATTTTGGCTTACAATTCGCAGCGTACTCGTGAAGTCCAGTTAGGTTCAAATACGCTTTAATACATACTTAAACAGTTATAAATGTCAAACCATCCGAAATGTGTATGCCATGTCAGTCTATTTAGCAGCTGATAAAATCGATCTCGCTCCAGTGCTGACAAATCAGAATGCTTCAACTTATTGTGTATATAGTATTGCTGACTATAACAGAGTCTCATCCACTGAACGACCTCATACTTGTCATTACTCTCCTCACGCAACAAAACCATCTCAGGAGCATACCTTATTTGCATCCGCAATAACCTCATCGACAATATTCAACAGAGCAGCACGATCATCTATACTTATTTCTACTGTTGGAATACTACTGCAAACATAATCACTAAACGTAATCTTTCAATCCTTCACGACCAACACGGAAGATCCATCTTCTCTATAATACAAACACATCTCAAAATCTACGCACAGGAAAATTGAGCACGAT
>JARLTB010000204.1:10117500-10337500 GCA_030141615.1 Unio pictorum
CACAAGGTTTGGTGAATATTTCGTAGCGTATGTGTGTCAACTCCATTAAATACAGCAAGAATAGTACAGTTTTCTCTGATCACGTTTGGTATTTGTGTATATCTCTGAGTGATATATATCATATCAGTATTTTATGCCTACCTCTGGAAAATATCCTAGCTGTATTCTTTTGATTGTCTAATATCACATCATCATTTACGATTACATTGCCAATATTTCCATCAATAACATCAATATTCGGTGCTTCCTCGATATGGGTTATAAATTCAATAATATTCTCATCGATTTCCGATTTTCCTTTCTCGTTAAAATCCTTTAACACCTCGTAACCTCGCTGATCGTCTACACTCGGGGCTACCAAATATAGCTTATCCTCTTTCATCCATCTCGTTTTTAAATTAAGTAACAACTGTGTCTTTCCAATTCCAGATGATCCAATTATAATCTTGCGAATATACTTTGGTAGCGCTGCATGATGCTTAACTGGTTCTCTAGGTTTTGTCGCCGAAAAATGAATTACATTCATGTTATTAGAAATAAATTATGGATCTATATTGTGTGAAATGTAGGACGCGTACACCAACAACTGACCCATCACGTACTGCGACAAAAATTAACAGAGAATTTATCACTAGCAAGTGTGAACGATGTGGTATAAAAAAAACAATTAGATTTGTTTAAAAAAGGGGAGGTGATATTGCAGCCAAACTAGTAAAATTACCAGGAACTCCATGGACAAAATATCCGCGAGAAATGCATCTTCCGGGGTATAGTTATTGTGGACCTGAAACCAGACTCGATATCCGACACGATGATCAATACCAACCCCGACCCAGTGAATATCTGATAAACGCTATTGATAAGGCTTGTCATGCTCACGATGTTGCTGATAAAAGCACCAATCTGCAACACAGGCATATCGCATATGTGAAATTGATTCATGCGTTGAATTTAATCACAGATAAATCTTTCAAAGAAAAATTAGCTTCATGGTTAATAAAATCGGCGATGAAAAAGTAAATTAATAACATCATGGAATCTATTTATTATTCCCAAAGAGGATACTGGAGGGGTAAATCAGCAATCAGGAAACTCGCTAAAGCCGCAAAAGTGAAAAACACTACAGCAAGGGATTGGTTATCTAAACAGGCGATATGGCAGATTTACCTACCACTGCCTAAAAAAATTAATTTCTCTCATTTTGATGTCAGCGTCCCTATTGAGGTTCATCAGGCTGATATATTATTTCTGCCGCATAATGCTGTTTACAAATATGCGCTAACTGTAGTATATACAAAGAAACTGAACCATTAAAGACAAAGTCATCAACTGAGGTAGCTTCTGCGTTTGAAAAGATTTATCGACGAGGTGGTCTACAGTGGCCAAATCTACTTCAGGTTGATCCTGGCAAGTATTATCAACAATGAAGCATCATGATGTCACCATCATTACATAGCGATCAGGCAATTGTTGAACGATTTAGTCGGACACTTGTTGAGAGGTTATTTGGATATCAATACGCGAAGGAATTTATCCAGGATACACAATCTCGTGAATGGATCAAGAGATTACCGGGTTTAATTACCATGCGCTAAATAATGCAATTAATCGAACAATCAAAATGAAACCTAACAACGCGATTAAAAAGAAGTATATTCATGACAAAAAACTGCAAAATGATTTGTCAACACAGCGAATTCTCTGCAATGTCATTTTGAGATATGTATATGAATCAGGAGAGCTTGAAGGCGGTATAAAAATAGCTACTGATCATATTTCGAGTGTCACCGCACATAAAATATCTAACATAACGAGATCAACAGGTAGAGTAGCAATATATAGGTTAGATTCATCTTCTAAGCGCGGATTTACGCGTGAACAATTACAAGTAATACCCAAGGATACTCAATTACCACCGCGTGGTCTTAACTAGCACCTCCTCGTCTGTTACACTTGATATTACATTATCTCTGGTATGACCAACACTGCTATATTTTCTGTGTGCAGTAAATTGGCGAGGATATTTATCCGACCAACACCAATGCATTATAAAATTAATTACAACTCGCGCAGTAATTATTCTGTTGTTGTTACAGTTTATTTATAAATTCAGCATCAATGTTAAATTTTCTGTTATTTTTTTTTTGTCCTGCTGTTTATAAGCAGAGATTTTTTTCTCTGACTATGTCATCGCTGACAATATCACTGATTCTCGTGTCAATAGCAGCTAAAACAACTCTTCGAAGTTGATTTATTCTTCGTAATCTGGATACTGCTAAGTAAACTAGATCTGACCACTCGATGAGATCATCTACGATCCAAACAATCGTATCGGATATAGTCAATCCCTGCGAAGAATGTATCATCGCAGCGTATCATAGCTTCCATGGGGATTTTTCAGCACGCAATGCATCTTCCACAACACTGATATCAACCAACCGAGACAATATCATTTAACACGAGAATTTGTTCTTCACTTTGTCCTGGAATATCAACTTCGATATTCTTCTTCGTGAATCCAAAGACCTATAACACAGCGGCACTGGAAGTGTTGCAAACTTTTATTTATAAGTGTTAAATTACCTCATCTGATGTGTATCTCTGACTATCTTTCTACTTGCCACTATCAAATAGTTTGGTCCCCACGCTTCCCAAAATTCATTTAATGGGGTTTCTGAAATTATTTCACGTGCTAGTTCACACTGAATTCTATCCGGTTGTAATCTGATTATTTTCTTAACTCACATAATTCTTTATCAAGTGATCTATGATCAGTACTAATTTCCTTATAATAGTCTGCAAAATGTTTCAGCCAATTATGTGGAGACACACAGACAAATGGTGGTGGTTGACCATGATCGCGACACATAATCACAGTTGTATTCGCTAGCAATAGCCAATCGAGAAGCATTTGTAATACATCTTAGGACACTGTGCATATCGCATCCTAAATGATGATTTCAGGAATATATTTCTCTCTCATTCGATCCAGAGTCCATGTGTCACCTCTCCATCGAAAGAAACTATAATAAGTGCAAGCATTAACCCACCCCCCGCTGTTTCATCTCTCTTGCAAATCTGTGTGTGGGTGTTAGCACAATCACGAAAGAGTAAAAAGGACACACAACATTATTGATTTCCGTGTATTAGTTAGCTTATATACAATGATGCATATTATATTATTGGGGCTTCAAGCCATCAAATTTCAACTGAAAAATCACTCTGCGTCATACGGTCACGCGGTGTGTAATGTCTTTCACATTCCACTCCAAAACGATTTTGTAATGCAAAGTGGTTTTGTTGAATGTATATAATAACCCCTTTGTTTGTGTATCGTTCTGTCCTGTGCCGTCCTATTGTTGTGTATTGTATTGTCTTGTGCCGTCCATATATATAAAATGTAACATATAATCCATTGTTGCATTGAATCCATTGTTGTATTGTCCGTTATACAAAAGAACTGGGTGTCCATTTGAACTCGTTTTCGTATTTGATATATATATCCATTGTTGTGACGTCACAGCCCGAACTTGCTATAACACTTGATTAGATGTTACTGGTTGTATTGTCGCATATGTACGAAAACGAATCAAAATTGACTCTCATTTTTTTTTTGGTAATTGATATATAAATATATTATATAAATAAATTAGATATATAAATATATTAGATATAAAAATAATCATATAATTAATTTCGAAAATATGAATGATATTATAAATGAGATTTCAAATTTGAAAAATTAAAAAATACTGTTGTCATATAAATTAGATTGTATTCAGATACTCCCTGATTTTCAAGATCTCTATGATAACGCTCAAAATAATAAATATGTCCTGCCAAGCCAGTATTTGTTTATAAAAAGGATTCATCATGCGGTAAAAGAATCCTTGATATTTTGTAGTGATGTGAAAAAATTCATTCTGCTTTTTACAGCAGTCAAAAATGTCAGAGCTGAACTCGGCCAACATTACCACGTCAGACGCACAATAAACTCAAGAATTAAAATGATTAAATACATTATCAAGCAAAATAATACACTTTAAAACACTGTGAATGATGAACATCACTTTCTTCTCTCAACTGATCCAAACACAAACTAACACAAACCGAACGCTAATCAGTTTTGTACTACATGTACAATGCATACGCTGTTTTGCAGGTATATGGATTACTCACTATGTGTTTGACAATTTGTATGGGTTGAATTCTTTAGGCATCCATTGATAAAATCACCGAGTCAAAGTCTCTACGGACAGGTATGACTAATTGTTTTTTTTTTCGCACCGGTGAACACGGAAGTAATATCGTTGAAATTTTAACGAATTTAGGGGTGGGTGAGAATCAATGGATTTTTCACTTTTAATTTAGATCATATAAAATATATTTATAATGGTTGGAGACGCCTTAACAACTAGAGTATCTCGCGAGCAATTGGCTGCAATAAAGAGATTTATTCCTGTAAGAGATCTTTCATATATCCAATCTGATTATATCGTCATAAATAAGATATCAGGGTATAATGGATTATATCGTGTCTTTACAGGTTCATCTAAGGTATCAAATAAAGAACAAACATATAATGAACTTATGGTTGAAATAAAATAATTGAATCATCACCAACAGAGCATTCAGATCCTGGATTTCTTAGATTATCAGAACGATCAAAACTTTTGGATATAGGAAAATCCTCTTTGCAGGATGCAACTGGTACAACCGGTGATGGATATCATGGTAGTGGTCTAGTTTGTTGTCCTAATAATATTATCGGGGATATATCACGATTAGAAGTTCTCGTGGGAGGGAAACGAGCTGGAAATAATTAGTGAGGCAGCTGATATCTGCAGACGACTATTTGAGGGCCGTATCATGGATATTGGTGTATACCGAGAGTTTATTGATGAAGTAGCGGACGGTTACCACAGTGACTGATTGTCATTGATGACAATTTGTCATGTGATTAGATAAAAAGCATTTAAATAAAATGATCATACTTTACATCCACAATAAACAAACCAACATCTACGTAGTAAAATCAAGATTGCCTGTTTATAGGGCTTATTATGGATATGGTCTCGACAATGTCGTTGAAGGGTTATTTACAAGGATGGCTCCAAAAATAACACGAATCGCAAAACTGTTATCGACGAAAGATATTGATGTTATTCGTGATAAGGATATTAGCGCTGTTGGTGATGTTTCCGGGAAAGCATTTTCCGCTGCCAGAGAAAAACTAATAGCATTAGTTCGACGAAGAGGGAAATCACCGATGACTTCGTCATTGATGACATAATCACCATCAGTAGGGAAACTGCCATCTACGGAGATTATGCCTGCTAGTATTAGTAAAATAATAAACAACGCAGTGGATCAAAAACTAGCATCGATGAGCAGCGGCCAGGAAAAAATTACTGTAAATAACATAACGGGAATTGGAATGACACGTTCATCAAGATCATGATTTAGTTCAAGAAATATATAATATTATGTTCAAATCGTCCCTTGACACAGCGTTTGATTTAGATGTCCCAGTGCGCAACGATTATTCTGTACACGATTATCAATTATATTCCTATAATGCAATACAACAAACAGTCGATCAAGAATCGGAACTTCAGGTCCAGGATACCAGCAAATACTTTCTACCCGCCGAAGCATATATTGAAGTAGAAGGAGAACTTGTAACAACTGATGATACTCCTGCTGTATCAGCACCATATGCAGATGGTGTCAAAGTTGGATTTGTCAATAATAGTATCATGGCGCTATTCGAGAGTGCTAGATATATGATTGATAACAGAGAGACTGAATCTATAGAGCATGATGTTGATGTTGCCACAACCATAGTGGAGTTAGCAAGATATTTTGATGACTTTACAAGATCAGCAGGTCCATCTATGATGTTCACTAAGGATATTACTGATCACGCTGAATTCATTCAGTATGAAATAAGACGACCAAATAATAATGCTGGTGCTGCTGAAGTTAACGTCGAGAATATGATTATAAATACTTATCCCGATTATAACCTAGGGTTTGTAACGCGCGTATCAATGTTAAAAGGACCGCGTTGATTATTCTCATGCGCGATTCAATTATCTCATATATTTGGATCTTGCAAAAATGTTAGAAAAGTTGTCTATGGAGCGAAACATACAATAGTCATCGTGTTAAAAGGTGATGATAATGATGCAATCTGGCATGATATTGGTAATGGTGCTGGTAAAGTAAATATAACAAAACTATCGCTGTGGATGCCATTAATGACTCCATCAATCGCCGCAGAGGAAACATTACTATCATTTATGGATCATGGAGGAAAATCATTACTATCATAGCTAACAACGAGCACGGATACTTTTGAGTCTTCTGTTAACGGTATATTTACATGGCACATGGCATCAAAACATGGTGTTTCTGCTCCGTGGCACATATTTGTTGCGTTACAGTATAAGGCGTGAGTTGGTCTGCAAGAACGGAGTCATATGATATTTGATCAACTAGGTGTTTCTAAAGTCTCGCTGAGTATAAACGGCCAACAGGAACCATCCGAGGATATTTTACTTAATTACTATCAAAATCAAATAGCACGCGCGTATCATCGTTTGCTGACATTTATGGGACGTGATAATAACGTAGATAACTGGTCTGCAAATATCACAGTTGGATGTTAGAAAACTATATCCCATCTACTACTTTTCGCTGGAACATCTTGACTTAACCAGACAATCCGTCGTTGCCATACATTTCCGAGGTCGTGTAACTCTACCAGTTACTCCAGATCCACCTATCCCTAATTACAGAGCCATTGCTGTTATTCTCAGTGCCAAATCGTTGCTACTCGAAGGTGTTGGTGGACGAATGAGGGTAGTTTAAAATAGGTGAATATGTAGACAATTAGATCAATTAGCTATTTAAAAAAATGTCACATAGTCATGTAAATGTCACATTGACTCCTGGTCAGATTAAAAGGTTGCAATCGGAATCAGCTAAAATATGTGAAACTAAGATATTGCTGAAACACAATCAGATGTCTGGTGGTCAGAATAAACTATCACTGACAGCTCGTCAGATTAAACATTTCAATGATGCTATCAAGGATAAAAAGGGTATTCAGGTTACACACTCTGCGTCCACCGTCAATGATATGATAAAATGAGGTGGTATACTTCCACTTCTCGCTGCGTTACCAGCGTTGATTGCGTCAGCGGTCTCAGCGGTGGCAAGAGCTGCTGCGTTATGAGCTGATGGTACCGCGGCATGGATAGCACTAAAGAAAGCAACTGGGCGAGGATACAAAAAAGGGAAAGGGTCTAAGACTACCGGGAACTCCGCATTCACGGTACAGCGGAAACGGCCTGAGAATACCAGGGACAATAACAATATCGGAGATAACGCCGATGTCAAATTTTGATTTACTCGATGCTGCTAAAATACTTTTGATAAAAAGATTTAGAGGTGCTTTTATGAGAGATCAATTACCACGACAACCAAGCAATGCTGAAACGGGTATCATTAATCTCGATAATAGCATCGGTCCTGGAACCCAATGGGTTGCATACGCGATTGATCCGCGTGCAATTGTTTATTTCGATTCATATGGGTTAGTCTCACATAAAGAATGTATGCGTTATATACAACAGTTAAACACCTCTCGTTGGTATTCTACGCTACAAACACAGAAAATGACTGACCCACCAATATGCGGCATAGAAGTATTAAATGTCCTCGACGCTATTTCATCATCAACTAAACCACCTCATAAAACCGTACACGAATATACGAGTAATCGCTTTTTAGAGAGATCTTAGAGTATAATGATTGATATTTGGGGAAGATCTATCTATAGCCTAAGAAAACCCATCACGAAAATATCTGCAACAAAGAATGTAAACAATAAATAATCAAACATGAAATATTCCGAGATGTTAAACCTCGCAAATGTTGATCCCAATGAAATAGTCGTATTTCAAGATCGTCAAGGAAGATTGAAAACGAGTAATGTTTCCCCAAGCAGCAGAGGGGAGGGGGAATCCGACACCATTATAGGCGTCGACGAGGCTTCCTTCTCGTTAATATTTTAATAGAAAAGTCTATTTGACAAATTGAGGCTTCCTATTGAATATTTAATAGAAAGGTCGATTTGGGAAACTAAGGTTTCCTCGTAAGGGTTAATTTGGCAAAAAAAGATGCCATTGTCGTTGTCCCCCCCCCCCCGCTGCTATGGGTTAACAATTATATTACGATGAAAATTGCTATGATTTCACAAACAGACTAATTTGTAGAATCTTACCTCGTAAATCTATTAGATTTTTTGACTGGTCAGTGAGTCTGAAATTAATTCTCGTTAGCGAATTATTATGACATTGCATGTAGACTGGATAAGTTGGATCCTCAATAATTAGAATTCCTGGAGGGGCTGTTGGTGCAAATGAATATAGAATATATCCCTGCTGAGCTTGATTTGATCGCTCGAGACTTATTTGATAGCTTCCTTCGATAACATCGCATACTAAATTCAATGCAATCACCGAGGATATATTTACGTTGAACGGATCAATATGCCTACCACCGCCGTCTGGGTCGTTATTATATTTGAGAATGGTTGTTTGTGGTAGTGCTGTTTTTTTCCATATATCGTGTATTTTTTTAAAACTTTCATCGATGGCATCATTGAGAGATTTCTCTAGTTCTGAGATATTATAGCCAGGTAGTTTGAGCGCGGGAGTATCTTCTACGCGTATATTATACACTATCGCAAGCTCCGTTCTCGTCTTAGGATTACTGTCACCTAATACCTCTTGAATAATTTGCGAATGAAATTTCTCCATGTTCTTGATGATTTTGTTACATGTATGTACGACGCTGATAAATTCATCTCGGGTGAAAGTACCGGATTTAAGAGATATTAACACCAGCGAAATATCATTATTCATCGCTGTGATATTTTCAGTGATTTTATCTTGTCGAACTGCATAATATCTTCGGTTCCGGTCGTCTATCATTCCAGTGAAAAAATTCCACCTGGTGTAAACGCTATAGCTTTTACTGGATTATCGGGGTTTATCCTGTCGGTAACATAATCAGATTTTTGTGGTTTAGGATTAACTAGTTCCTGTCGAGGTGGTATTTCAGGCCATCCCATTATAGTTCTTATAGAACTCTGATAAATATATACGACATAACTAGGCGAGTTTATCTCAATCGCGGATGATAGTGTTGATTCATGAACCGTTACAGCGATTTTCGATTCTGCTCCAGTAATGGCTTTTATTCTACGCGCTAATTCAGCATTGATTTGTTAGATTTCGTATGACCCAGATGGCAGCGAAACAACGTACCAGTCTGGAGTTCAGTCTTCGCGATTCTCATTCGCAAATACCAAGGAATTATTCGGTTGTTGACCGCCAAATGCTACCGACATAATATTAGACCAACTATGATACACTCGTAGTTTTGCTAGCGCGATTTCCTTCACGGGAACCGGAAAATGGAAATTCAGGATTGGTTGAGGTTATTGAGATCATACTTGTTTTCACTGGATTTATGTTCTCCGCTATTCGTTGAAGTAGTTCTTGCTGTGTTGTCATTGTTATTATTATTATCCTGCTCTAATTTCGATATCGCGGAATCATAAATATGTACCATCGCTGAAAATTCACTATCTGATATAAATGTGTTATCGAGCGACGACGATATCATCGAGGATAATTGTGAGTATGCGGTTGACGAAATATGAAATTTAATTACGTAATCCCGCAGTTTAAGCTGGCTGCATGATGATATTTGTTTGTTATTATCGAAATAATTCCAGCGATTGTTGTCGCAGCAAATATAAAAATTGGAACAGCTATCGGAGCAATTATTGTCACCGAGGATAGTATTATACCAGCTCCGGCGATTGCACCACTCACAGAGTACACGGTAACATCAACTGCGGTGATTCTTCGTCGGTAATTTTCTTTTGTTTGATACTCCTCAGTGAGTGTTTTGAGTTTAGTTTGAAACTCTCTGACTTGATCATAGCGATATTCAGATACTGAAGGTACCGTTGATGACGAAGTCAACAGTGATGACATTTTATTTCCAAATCAGTTTACGATTTCAATTTAGTTGTTTATTTAAATCCGCTACGAATTCCACATACCATGTTACTGAAACCCTAGCCAAATTTTTATCAGTAGATGTTATTGTGAATCGTTCAGTTGTATCCTTGTCGATGATCGTTGATATCGTATTATTGACCACGGATGAACTCGATGATGGTATATTAAAATGAGTTGGCGTCACTAGTGTTAATCAATAAATACCTTTGACGGCCGCAGTGATATTAAATATATTAGTGGATGGTGTCCACGCAAATGATCCGTGCTGAATTTTGTATACTACGTTGTTGGTTCTCTCATGAGGATTATTGGTATTTTTTAAGTATTTTTATCATCTTTGGCATATCATCCTTGATGATATCGTTGGTTGTTTTGATATCAGTGTTGAAAGCTTCTATTTGCCGATTGATTGCGGTTATTCCATCAAGAGATTTTTTTTACATCAATGAGTTTTATTATGACAGCCGTTGGATTTTCCAAAAATTCTCTAATAACCTTATTTAGAAGTGCGGTAAATTCCTTGTCATGCTTCTCATACATGTTTTCAAATGGATCAATTTTATAATCAAGCTCAATTAATCTATCCATGGAGGTTTTTATTGATGGCAAATTCGGTGATATTAACTCTGGTTTGCCGAAGAAAGCCATAATCGATTTTAGTTCATCCTTGTCAGTTTTTATATTGTCCATGGAGGTTTTTATCGATAGTAAATTCGGTGATGTTGTCGCTGGATCACTAAAAAAAAACTAAGTATGAATTTTAACTCATCTTTGAGAGTTTTTAATTTATCTGTAATCGTCAAAACGTGTACGCCGGGTTTGAGTTTACCATGATCGGAAAAGAATTCAACGGTGTTCTCGGTTACGCCACTTTGTTTAACTAAAATATCATCCAGAGAAACATTACTGGTTTTCAATTTACCCTGACGATCTTGAAATACAACTATTTCATTAGGATCAACACTTGCTAAGTTCAACGTCTCAGCTATTTCATCTTCGATTATTTTTTATATCAGCGGTTGCAACGCCATCAGGTTCGAGTTTCTTCAGCGCTGATAAAGATCTCCCCCAAATATCAATTATGTTATTCTATATAATCTCTCTCTATCTCTCTCTCTAAAATCTTTTCGTTGAAGACTTCGTCGTTACCAGCGACTGTTTGTATATTTATTTACGACAACATATATTGGTTTTCAAGATGTTGAAATAGCGTCAAGGACATTTAATACTTCGTTGCCACATATTGGTGGGTCATTCATTTGTTGTGTTGGTAGCGTAGAATACCAACGAGGAGTTTTTAAGCGGTTTATATAACGCATAAATTCCTTCGGCGGTTCTAATCCATATGAATCGAAAAAAACAATTACACATGGATCAATCGCGTATGCAACCCAGTGGGTTCCGGGTCCGGTGCTGTTATCGAGATTAATGATACCTGTTTCGAAGCTGTTTGGTTGTGCCGGCTACTGATCTTTCATAAAGACACCTCTGAACTTTTGTATGGCCAATTTTTTAGCAGCATCAAATAAATCAAAATTGGACATTGGAACTAGTAAACCGTTCCTGGAATTCTCAGACCCTTTCCGCTGTACCATGAATACGGGGTTCCTGGTAGTCTTAGACCCTTTCCCTTCCTTTTTCTATATCCCTTCCCAGTTGCATTCTTTAGTGCCATTCCTGCTGCGGTACCAACGGCCCCTAACGCCGCGGCTTTAGCCACCGCTGGGGTCGCTGCCGCAATCAAAGCCGGAATCGCAGCTAACAACGGAAATATACCGCCGGTTGTTAACACATTTTTGATTGCAGCCGCAGAGAAGGGAGTGATCTGAACGCCTTTTTTATCTTTGAAAGCATCATTGAAGTGTTTCACTTGACGAGTCGTCAGCGACAATTAATTCGCCCCGCCAGTCATCTGATTGTGTTTCAGCGTGATCGTGGTTCCACATTTTTTAGCTGATTCTGATTGCATTTTATTAATCTGACCGGGAGTTAACGTAACACTAATATGACTATATGACATTATACCATAACAGATTGATCTAACTGATACATATTTTCCACTGATGCATCTATCACTCTTCCACCAACACCTTCAAGAAGCATTGATTTGTCGCTGAGAATAACAGCAACCGCTCTGTATTCGAGGATAGCACCACGAAGCACATTAGCTGTAAAATGTATATCAATGACGGACTGCCTTGTTAAATCAAGATGTTCCAACGAAAAGTAATAGATCGGATATACATTCTTAAAATCCAATTGTGATATTTGCAGACCAGTATCAACATTTTGATCGCGTGCCATAAATGATAACAACCGATGATACACGCGGGCAATATGGTTTTGACCGTAATTAAGTTGTATATCTTCAGATGGTTCCTGTTCGCCGTTTTTTCTCAATGAGACGTCTTTAACACTTAATTGATCAAATATCATATGGCTGGAGAGTTGATTACCAACTCGTGTGTTATCCTGTAACGCAATAAATATATGACGTGGCGCAGCAATACCTTGCTGTGATGCCAGGTTTCACGTAAATAACCCATTAATATTTGACTGTTTAACATATGTTGTTGTTGTTAGCCAACTTATCAGTTATTTTCCTCCTTCGTCCATAAATGATAGTAATCGTTCTTCTGCGGTGATTGATGGAGTCAGTACTGGCCTCCACAATGATAGTTTTGTTAAAATGACTTTACCAGCATCAGCATCTGGATGTGCAGCATCTGCTGGAATCCTCCAAATTGCATCATTATTATAACCCTTTCGCACGAGTGCTACTGTATGCTTTGCTCCATAGATAACTTTTCGGACATTTCTGCAGAATCCAAATATATGATGTAGTGGGATCGCGCATGAAAATGATTTACGCCGCCCTTCCAACACTGACATACGTGTCGCAGCTCCTAGATTGAAATTAGGATCAGCATTTATAATTATATTCTTGACATCAGCTTCAGCATTACGAGCGTTATTTTTTTGGTCGTCTTATATGAAATTGATTTCGTCCAGCGGTATTATTACCATCCTTTGCAAACATCATAGAAGGACCCGCTGATCTTGTATAATCATCGGAATATCTTGCTAATCCTATTATTGTTGTGGCTACATTAACATCACGATCTATCGACTCGACTTCTTTTCCATCGATGAGATATCTTGCACTCTCAAATAATGTCATGATACCATTATTGACAAACCCGACTTGAGTACCAACTGGATATGGTGCTGGTACAGCAGGAGTATCAGCAGCTGTTACAAGTTCTCCTTCTACTTCGATAAACTCTTCACAAGGCAAAAAGTATTTACTGGTATCATGAACTTGAACTTCAATCCTTGATCGACTATTTGGTTCTATTGCATGATAGGCATAGTATTGCTAATCGCGTACAGACTCATCCTTGCGCACTGGGGCGTCCATGTCAAAAGCTGGATCCGGTGACCCTTTGAACATTTTATTATATATTCTCATTGATTTATCAAGGTCTAAATCATGGTCGTGATCGTTGACGACCTCGCCGTGTATTTTTTAAGCCTCTTCCCGCTATCATATTTGCGATGTTGCTTTGGTCGTTGGTTACCAGCGACGTTAGTTTCTGATCCACTGCGTTATTTATTATTTTACTAACACTCGCGGGCATTTCCGCTGTAGATGGCAGTGGTCCCAATTGTGGTTTCCTTCGCTGCTGAACTAGTTCTATTAGTTTATCCATTGCGGCTGTAAACGCTTTTCCGGCATCAACCCCCAACAGCGTTAATACCCTTATCACGAATAACATCAATGGCTTTCATTGATAATTTGTTTTTGCTAGCGGCGCTAGTTTTGGAGCCATTCTTGCAAATAACCCTGCAATTGTATCACCGAGACCATCTCCATAGTATGCTTTATAAACTGGAAACCGCTAGTTTACTACATAGACGCTGGTTGGTTTGTCATGGTTGTAGTGTATGATCATTCTGATTTAAATGATATTTATCTTCTGCGATGACTTCGTCGTCAGATTAGTCGCTGTGGTAACCATGATGGAGAAAATCCATAGCATTTTCCACTAACTCGTTAATGAAATCTCGATATGTTTCAGTGCTCATAATACCACCTTGAAATAACCGCCTGCAGATTTGACGTGCTGTCACCGTAACCATCGTAAGACTTTGAGACTGGCTTCTAAGACGTGAGCACGTATTTCTGGATCTTTTTCACGACTGACACCGTACAAGGAACGAATCAATTTGATGGGAAGATGAGACTGAAGTGACGTCATGTTGATAATGTATGAGATAAGGTCAAAGTGACCAAGGTTTTTATAGATTTTTTGTATTGGTTCATGTTGTTATGTCGACGATGAGGACGTGTACACGACAGGCCCTCCGTCTTGACACCAGTCGTGAAACAAATCGGTACAAAGTCGCAAATAATCAGGGGTGGTGGGTTTTAAATTCACGAGTAAATAGGCGTGTGGCGTTTGAGTGTCATCATCACACGCATGATTCAGCCAAGGTGTTCCTAACTGTTTGGCTAAGACTTTCACTTTTAAATAGGCCCGCGAAATGAGCATTGAGACTAATGGTACGCTGGGCTTTACTTTGTTGAAACACATTGTGTGTAGTGTAAATGACACTGACATTACGCTGATGCCCTTTACGCGTAAACCACAGTGTAATCTCTTCTTCGTCTTCTCCTAACATATCGTCAAAAATCACCAAATGAGTTTGACTAGAGTCAGACACGATCCCATCGACTTCTCTATGAATACCTTCTACAAACACAATGGAATCACCTTGACTTTCTTGAAAGAGGCTGTATGCCGATTGCCAATCTTGTAACACCACAAGATGCGTTGAGGTGAACGGTCGATCAAATGATGTTTATGTTCGATCAAACGTGTGACAAATTCGGTTTTGCCTGAACCGCTCGGTCCAGCAATTAACATGTTAAAAGGATGACGAAGATGCAATGCTTCCCAACTAGCATGATGTAAGTGTTCGTCAATGACTTTGAATATCGAGGAGGAAGGAGTAGAAATAGCAGAGTTAGCCAAAGTAGTGTAGAGGTAGAGTACGACACAATTGACACAAAAACAGAAACGACAAGAGGTTTTTATACTTTTATCAAGACACGTTTATTTCAATACATGTTTAAATTAGAACAACACGAAAGACAAAAATACATAAAAGCCAAATGGATACATACAGGAATAAAATACACATGGAAACGATCAAAGTGGCACGTAAACAAGTCACTGTACAACATTGTCTTTTTTGTAGGTAGTGTTCGTAATGTGTCCACAAAGGATCAACAGGTAAACGAAATCCCAGAAAGCAAGTCACTTAAACACAAGCTACACGTCAACCCCAATTCATGGGACACAGTTCTTGTAATCACTGTTTGTAATCCTTCACCGTGTGAATATTCTAATTGATATCCTTCCATGTAATCTGTGTGATCACAAGTGATAAAGGTTGTGGCATGGTCGTTCTATTTTATAATTTTTATGTCAAAGACCATAAGTGTATATTCTGCACAGAATGATTTAAAATCTTCTCCAAAAGTGAAAGTGATTAATATAACAGGTAAGTTCGTCCCACTGCCGTTCAGAGTAACGGTCAAGAAGGATCAAAACATCTTCTGATGTAAACAAACTAAATTCAAATCTGTGGAGATTAGATTTGATCCATAGAAATCTGACACGTTGGTTAATTTTTTTCACTTTCCTCTTCTACAATCACCCATTGAGATTTTTCTTTAGCAAGATCCTGCCAAACGTCCTTGTAGATCTTCTCTTGCAATTCATGTGGTGATTCTTGAATATTATGTTTCAGAGATGGCTTATATACTGGTCTAGTTTAGTCTCCAACCCAAACTGGTTTGTTAAACGCCATGGTACATAAATTGGCATGACCCGGAGCAATCTTACACGTTGGTTGATTTTTGTCATTTTCCTCTTGTGAATTTCACAACACAAAAGTTCTACAGTCACCCATTGAGATTTTTCGTTAGTAATCCTTGAATTTTATGTTTTAGAGAGGGTTTATATATTGATCTAGGTTTGTCTGCAACCTAAACTAGTTTGTTAAACGATATGGACCAGTATTGTCACTTTCAATCACTCGGTCCCACTAAAGGTAGGTATTGACCATTCGGAGACCATCGAGCATTTTCCAGGTAAGCGGAATTGCTCTGTTCCCACTCGTAAATAGACACACCACAACTTGAAACACTTGACTTTATCGCCTTCGCCCAAGTAGAAAAATCCGGCTCTGGCTAATTCTTCAGGAGTTGGTCCAGGCATATATTTTGGCCATTTATCTTTGAAGGTTTGGAATCGACTTTTAAAGTGACAGTATTCAGGCAAACTCGTAGGGAACGTATATTCCACTCTCTTCACTTCAGTTCTATGCAGGTACGGTGAAAGTCCACGATAACGTGTGACACCGCTTTCGCATCCCTCAGGTTCACGCACAGCATGCATCACTTTCCATGGTAGATATAGGGATAGTAGTCATAGCTAAGGTCGCAGCGTCTGGCATCACTACAATCGTAAGGTTCAGCATCACACTCCACTTGAGAATTCCCAAATTTGAATGATGCTTGTTTAAATGGATTCATCTTCTTTTCGCTTGGTCGTGTAGTTACAAATTAACTATTGGTCTTGGACAATGTATCTTTCTATATGCTGCCCAATCTCAACGTGACTGTTCGGTAAGGTGAAGTGATTGGGAAGTAGTACTCATTTTCGGTACACGATTTGATATACTTTTTCCAAAGGTCGACTGACGATTTGGTGTGTGGGTAAACGGACAATCTTGTGCGGTACGTGAGCGGTCACTTTATACGTTTCATCCTGTCCAGACTGTAAGGCTTCTTGAAGCACGTTAAAGTTCACCACTCGACTGGTGCGATAATTGAAAGTCAATCCGTTTACTTTGCATTCGGTATGCATTTCTCCTTCTGGGTCTTGGTATTCGTAGCCGTAATTTTAGGACCGCCACTTGCAAAACATAGAATCTTGTCGCCGGGAAGTTCATCGGTCCACGCTCCTAAAGTGACTCCTTCGATGACAGGGTTACACTGGTTAGGCCGGTGAATGTAGATGCAACTGTCCTTGACAAAATACAACAGACGATCTCCTAACACTTCTAACACTTCGTACAATTTTAAGCGAACATGGGCTGTCACGTAAGCCGCAATGATGACATTTAAAAATTTGTCGGTTTCTACAAAGTCTAGTTCTTCTTCGTAATTGATTACGATCAAGTCCTCACGAGTGACGTCCACGTGTTTGATGTATTTTTGGTTTTGTCATGAATCATCTGGAAGTAGCGAGGAGGTTCGGACAAATAATCCGTCTTGGGTAAAGACGGTCGTTGTGCCATTTTACCCCCCAAGCAATTTAACATCACTCTGGTAAACGCTCGCCTGCCTTCGTTTTTCTCGATGTGGTCTAAAGTGATGCCTTCCTGCTCCCGATACTTTCTTTGAATATCTTTTGGTCTTCGGGAGGAAGGACAGCCACTAGCTTCTTGTTTTAGTTTAGAAATGGCATCGACGTAGTCTGAAAAATTACCTTTATGTGTCTCGTCGCCCATGCGGCCTTGTTGTGTCTTGGGTAAGTGGTAAATTTCGTACACTTCTAACAGTTGGTATCCCAGGTCCAGAGCTTTAAACAATTCCACGCTAACCCACGTTCCTATTAAGGCACGTTCTTCCTGGGTGTGCTGACAAGGTTCGTCTTGGCTGCACGTTTCGGCACAAGTTCTACACATAGGAAACATCACTTTTCCTTGGCAATGGTAAGGTAAGACGGAATGGTACAAGTCTGTGGGAGGAAAGACTTTGCACTTGATCAATCCTTCGTACTGACGTATGTGGTCAAGGTCAATGTGTTCTGTCATCAATTGTGGATGCCTTTCGGGAACGTGACAATATTTGCACACGTGAGGATACAGTGAACACACATCCAAGTATCTGATTTCTTCTTCCTTCTCTTCGGTCACTTGGTACAGCAAACAGGTGGCATTCGTTCGTCCTCCGTACAAATTATCCCGGGGGTTCAGGGGTCCACGAACTTGTAACTTTCTACGATGCGTTTAAACTTGGGATAGGTTTTCAAACGCTGATCGTACTCGTGTTCCCACATTTCCACTACCTGGTATCCTTGCTGTTATTCCTTCAAACGTCGCTGACAAGTGGTCTGATACAAGTCTTCCATGGTCCGTTGTAAAAACTGATTTTTGTGGTCACGTTGAGGGTAGCACAAGGGACATCCGTGAAACAAGCATCCGTTAAACTCGTACTCGATCTAAGGGTTTTCTAAGTCCCAACCATCCACCGAATACGTTCCGATGGTCTTTTAGCCTAATCCGTTGCGAGCGTGTTGGATCCATTTGTCTTCCTAGTTGCACAAGTAATGTAGGCAACGTAGGGCTTTGACAGAGTATTGACGTTTGACAAAGTTCGTCTTTTGAGCACTGATGACAGCTAGAGTATTTTTAGGCATGAAGCGTTTTTAGTACACTAAGGAACATGATTTGGCAATGGTACAAGCTTCTTTGAAAGGATCGATCCCTCCGTGTTCCATGAACAATTCTCGAAATTTTCTATAGCAATGTCGTAAAATGTCTACGCCAGATCTACAGTACTTTAAATTTTCTTCTTGAAAGTCAAAGGGGTCCGAGGCGTGAGTCTGGTACCAAGAATGGAAAGCTTCTCGTTGCTCTGTGCGCATGATATCGGTGTCGTAGTCGTCAGCCTCAGGCAAATGGGGTAGAACGGCATGTTTATTGGCTTTGGTATTGAAAAAGTGTGGAAAAACCTTTGGCCATTTCTTTCATTCCAAACATTTTAGGCATGCGACTCAAAGGCATGGCGAAGTAACACATCGAATATTTAAACTCTACATGTCCTACTTGCATAGAAATGATTTTAGCTCCTTTTAAAGTCACTTGAGGACGTTCGGTACTTTTTTCCGCATATTATCTGAGCAGAAATTGCCCATCGTATACCGAGAAAATGTGAGCCATGACCGTGGTATGGCGATGACAATCTCCGTAACTTTCGATGTTTTCTGGACTCCACGTTCCGTCGATGGGGTTTAGGGTCCATTGGGCAAAATCGGCTAGCGTGTTTGACCCTCGAAAGATTTTTTGACCTCCTCCAGAAATCATGCTGCAGTGAGGGCAATGACTAAAGATAGGTTCTTGGATGCACTTCTTGCACGTAAGGTGAGCCACGCAGAAATTAGGAATGTGAAAACCAGTCTCTTGCATTCATTCGAAATCAACAAAGATAAAATTCCCTTTCTTCTGGGTATCTTCTGGTTGGGGTTGATATGTTTGAATGAAGCATTCGTGCTCCAAGACCACGATTTGGTGACAAATGTGACATCGTTTCTTCCCTCGACAAACGTGAAACTTTGCATTACTGGTACGTATGCCTTGTCCACAAGTAGGGCACAAACTCAGAAGCTGACAAGTATTTTTCTGCTGTGAACCTGGCATCTTCAAATGTTGTTGGTAACAGGTAAGACTGACAAAAGTGCGCTGACAAACAGGGCAATGCACTCTTTCTTGTCCTTTGTCCAGACAGGGTTGAGAGGCCAAACATCCCTCACATTTCGATCCACAATACTTGTGTTTTTCTCGATTGTTATTACCATAGTCACATTTTTCACTGTAGTAACTGTATCCCAGGAATGCAGTGATACTGGTAATGGTATCAAAATGACCATCGTGATGATAGACGTGAATGTATTTTCCGTCTTTGAAATCGCGACCTCGAAACAAAAGAGGACCAAGCACTTCTTGAGGGTGTACTTCAAGGTGTAACGTGGCACTAAGACGCTTTGCAATTTTTGCATTTCTGGAATACCGCAAGGGGTGTCTTTGGATATCCCTGCTTGGTGTAACAGAGGTTCTGCTACACTTCGTTGTTTGGTCGGGACCGATTTTCGAATAGTTGTCCAGGCTCTTTTCCATTGTATCGTCTCGTTCTTGTCGGCATACTTTTGTCCCACGACGATGGCATGGGCTAAACACATCTGGTCTTGAGGATTGTTAATTTGGACGATGCTTTGTGTTGCGAAGGCTGTCCACCAATAACACTTTTTTGCGCTGCCCGGTCCCCTGAGGAAGAGACACGTGGGTCATGAACAGTGTGGCTTTTCCGTCAGAGATGTGAAACTTGTCGTTGGTTTGTTGCACATATTGCATTTTGTCGATGACTTTGGAAGGTGTTAATTATGATGGGCTAGTAAACTCGATCCAAACGGGAGACTTCAAATTATCGTGATGAATAGAAAGTCTCAAGCGATCGTCTTATTTGGCATGACATTGCAGTTTCAGTGTAGTTAAAACAGAATCCCACACCTCGGTAATGAACCCTTCTGTATTCTTCAAAGGTACATTGGATTTGAAATCTTTAAACTTTACGGCATACCTGTAAGCCGTTGTTCTAAATTTTTGAGAGGAACGCTTTTCAGTCTCTCGAATGTGATAGTACTTTTCAGGGTTTACTAAGGGTGATGCACTTTGCTTGGACGTCGATTGACTGGGTGTGGATTCGGGCTCACTCATGTCATCTTCAAATACACTGGCATGAATTTGAGCCAAGACTTCAACTATTGTGCTAGGCGATAGAGCCAAGACTTCAACTATTGTGCTAGGCGATATATTACGTTTCGGCCGATTACTGTATTCTCCTTTCTCCACAACATGGTACGGTCTTTTCATCTTGTCTGCAAAAAGTCAAATGACTACATTTTAAAGACCATAACCCTATATATTCCTGTTCGATCCGTGCATAAGTAAAGGGTCAGTGTCTAACATTTCAGTATTCATTTTATTCTCACATTTACCACAACGATGGAAGAACCTACACAAGTTGAACATCTCATCAGAGCTTTACGTGGTGTCATACGAAAGTTTTCTTCAGACAAGCCGACGGACTACTCTCCCTCCTTTCGAGATAAAAGTCAAGATACATACTATATCTGTAAGAAGAAAGAACATTGGGCTACAGAAAGTCTAGATCGTGAGAAAAACAAAAAGGTACCAATAGAGACAACAGTCAAGATACCTGGTATCATTGTAAAGTGAAAGGACATTGGTCTCCAAACTGCCCTAAGAAACAACAGGAAGAGAAGGAGGAGGGTGAAAGGAAATCTGAACAGAAGGAGGAGGAAGAGGTACCCTCCCCCAAGGAAGAACCGTTCACGAAGACAAAAAAAGAAGATGAAACGAAAGTGAAGAGGAAGAAGAAAAACCTGTGACAGTAAAGAAATTAACGAAACAGAAAGAGTGAACAGAAGAAATCTATGAACTTTTTAAAGTGGTAATTGTGTTATGTTATGTTGTAATATTGGATTGTAACGTTTGTACCATAATACACCAGAGAGAAAAAAAGAAGTGTCTCTTGGTTTTGATTTTTATAGAATAAGAACCTACACTCGCACATTCATTCACTCACGCGTACATCATCGGTTTCAAAAAAATAAAAGAGGACTTTTGAGTTTTCATTGAATTAGGCAATTGAAATAGTATTTTTTTCGAACTAATTTGAGTTGCCCTGAAAAGGACCGTTGATGTTTTCTTTGTTTAAAACAAAACAAACTCAGAAACGGGACGTAACCATCTTTAGCTGTCTTAAGCCTTTGCCACGGCCAAGGCCTACTTCGGGACTGGTGGTTCTTGTAAATGATGTGGTAGACATCACTAACTGTGGTACGGCAGACGTAGTCACAGATAGATTGGGTTGTTTAGCTCGAGAAGGTCTTTTTCTCTTCGGTCGTGATAAGGAAGTCTGATACATTTGTTTCAGACTACTTAACTCTGCTAAAATATCTAACAGTACCGTTTGATTTTCACTATTCTCTTTCTGTCCTTGGTCTTCTTTCTTCTCTATAGCTGCTACTATTTCTTCCTGGTGTTTCCTTCTTGCTTCTTCTTCTTTCTGTTGTTGTAAAAGTCGCTCCAATTCTTCTTTTTGTCTCTGCTTAAAATCATCGACGTGTACATAAGAAGAAGCAGAAGATAACAAAGGTTCCGGAATAAATTTTTGTGATGTCAAAAAATCCACAATATCCCAGTTAAAATCAACTTCCTCTGGATGTAGTTTTGTCATGACTTTGGTAGTCACTGCTGTCCACTTACTTGCTGTTTATACTACTGACTCACCCAAATTCATCGTCTTCTTAGTGTCCGACATCACTGACAACTCTGTCACATCGATTGACTGTGCACAGTCGCTAGTACCTCTATATAGGGAAGGTGACGTCACAGACTGCTCTCTTCCGATTGGATGACTGTGACTGGCTTTTGTAACGCACGTTTGGATTGGTGAATACACTCAATCCGTTTCGATCCGCTCTTCCCCTATAAATTGCCGCAGTTCACGGTATTCGCTTCACCTGTTTCTCATCACAAGATGTTGACCAACGTAGAATCTTCTACCCTTGTTTCTACCATGCTATTTCGTACTGACTTACCCATGTATGTCAGATCATCGTGGACTATCATTCCTATGACTGATACAGCCTTTTGGAAGAGAACTATATATGTGGAAAGGCAAGGTTGTTTAAAGAGAGTTCTCCTCTATGGCCCCGCAGTGAGGAGAAGTTTAAGTAAGAGAAGATCTGTGAGATGTCCTCTGTGTTAACAAGATACTTTTAACATTACACATAATGGCTCTTTTCAGGGCCACTCATATACCTCGAAAGATATTAGCTTTCTTTACCTCCATTTTCCCGTTGTCGCTAGACAGTCCCATATACAAATACAAATACTATTTCCCATGTTCAATTTCCCTTGTCCCTATACAGGCCCACCATGTTCAATTTCCCTCTGCCCCATATCGTCCCACGACCTTTTGCCCCATACAGGTCCAAGCCTTTTTGACTGGATTTTCCATATGCCCCCTATCGCCCCATATTACTACTTATGTTACAAGTATATTTAATGTTTCAACGGCAGTAAACTATGTTGAAACTATGCAGATTAAATACATTAAAATAAGACATACCTATATCAAAAAGGCATCAACAACAATTAGAATTCCATGAATTCCTAACATCAGCAAGAGCGAACGGAAGCTTATGAAAAGCCAAATGAAAATAGAATACATACATATATTGTTTAAGAATACTTCCCGAGAAATACAAACACAAGCTCATTTTCTCGCAGTAACAGTAATTTTTGTTCATCAAATTGAACAAAGTCAAACTGGTTCTTAAAACGCGCGGCTAAACATAATCGCCAGGTTTAGAGACACCAATAAAACGATTTATTAGCGCGAATATCACCACATAAAAAATGAAATGAACATAATGTACATGCATGAAATCTTTAATCTTTGTGAACGTTCTTTAAACATATTTCATAATAAAACTACACCGAGGAATCAATTATAGAAGACAAAATAATTTGTTCAGACAAGTCGTCCATTTGACAAATGCATTATAGGTGCATGGTTCATAAACATATTGCTTTTGATACTTGAAGACAAACACATTACAACAATTGGAGTCAGACACAAAAGACAATGATAAGCGCACCGATTATATTGACGTTCATGGCTTTCAAGATTCATTTGAAAAGTGGAATCATAATAAAGAAGCACATCTGCTATGAGGAAAGTATTATAGCGCAATATAAATAATTACCGAATGAATCATTATTAAGGTCGAATAGCGATTATCAGTAGGTTTGAATATGGTTATGTTGTATCTAATAGCGATTATCAGTAGGTCTGAATATGGCTATGTTGTATCTAATAGCGATTATCAGTAGGTCTGAATATGGCTATGTTATATCTATGTGATATCCAATAGCGATTATCAGTAGGTCTGAATATGGCTATGTTATATCTAATAGCGATTATCAGTAGGTCTGAATATGGCTATGTTATATCTAATAGCGATTATCAGTAGGTCTGAATATGGCTATGTTATATTGATTAGCGGTCATCAGTAGGCTCATGAAATGATGCTACTAATCAGATTCGACATTCTGTATGATCTGCATGGCCAGTAAGCCAATAAGATGCTAATGTTGTGTGACAGATTAAAATAGATTTGAAATGTGTTGATGACACACTTCTCACCTGCTCCAAACCCCTGCTAGGGTGAAGTTGGTTTTGCTCATTGTGCCAGTTTGAAGATGAAAGTGGTAAAGAGATTAGAATAATAACAGACAGATACGCGACGATTGATAACGAATGGCATGTCGCCTATAGCAGAAACAAAATTATACTGCAACGAATTGTCCAGGTCATATATCGTGAATCTTTCTACCGACCGAAGCTTTACCTGTCCTTTGTAATTAGTAGAGCCGTCGGAATTTATGATTCTACTGTTTTAAATGCATTATATGTAAGTGAGTTCAGAGAATCTTATAAATTAATTGCCAGTACCGTTTTGGCTGCACCGATCTTGGACAGTGTAGTACCATCTGCATATAGGTCAGTTGAACAATTTAAAGTTCCTATATTAAGACATAAATTCCTGAAAAATAGAATGAACAACAGAGATCCATTGATATAACCATGTGATGCTCAACATTATTACTTTGAAACAGTTGATCATCTAAAAGTACTTTTAGCACTATATCAGTTAAGTTAAAAGCACAAGTGAGAGTAAAGGGAAATACTGTAACTCATTCTTATTCAAATATACTTTGTAAAATAGATGGTATACATAATGGTAGATAGATCTATAGATAGATATATAGTTAGATTTTATATATATATATATATATATATATATATATATATATATATATATATATATATATATATATATATATATATATATTATAAAATGTGAGCATATTACTTTATGTGATTCTGATTGGTGCAGATTAGACCATGAAATTATTGTGCATTAATCTATTTAATGATTGGCTTTGACCGTAGGAATATGCATATTCCCTGCCAATCAAAACTACTAAATTTTACAACTATTTTACTATCAAAAATGGACACTGTATATCCAATAGGTTCCCTTGTAAATATAGGCAATTCAAATGCTATATTGACAGAAACAAATGGCGGAGCTAATGCAATCTTCTCATATAGAGTGAATTTGACAACAACAAAAAATGATTGATTCCAGTAGATCTGACTAATATAATGCTTCCGGTAACAACATTTGAGACAGCGTCACAACTGGTCACTGTCCAGAAGGCGAAAAAAAAAATCAGCCAAATATAGAACAAGGCTTAAACCCGTGGATGATTCATATATATATATATATATATTGATGGCATTAAACACACTATGGTTTCTGAATACAATACAAATCGATCAGAGAGGGTCGGTGAAACATAGAGATATGTGTTGGGGTAGCACAGGAATATATAAGGATCAAATGGCTTGGAAATTTCAGAATAACAAATCAAAACAAGAACGGGGCTAAACCCTCAAGATGCTAAAGTTACTAAACTCAAACTGTGACCAAAGCCTAGAAGTTTCAGGACACTTCCTTATAAGATTATATGAATTATTTGCGGAAAAACAACCTACGGCATTCGTGATGCAGACTTGCCCTTCTACATTTTAACTAACTCATGGTATGGATCTTGCACCCCACCTCAAGGACAAACATGGTTTGAATATCCATCAATACAAATAAAAACATCCTTACCTCTCTCATGAAGGGAATGTAAACAGATGCTGTTTTCCTTGATGACAAGAAATGATCCAACCACTTTGGCGAGAGACATTTAATGAAACCACTGAATGACCACTGCATTTCTACCAATGCAATCATGCAAATATGGATCACATATCTTTCTAATCATTTATTTGCTATAGACCAATGAACATAGAGCTGCAACGACAAATCTCCTAAATTATCAACAATACGACAACATCCACCACAGTTTCTTCAACCACTAATATTGTTTTCAGAGAAATAACACACAACTCAATTATAGTTGTTCTGCCCGATCCAATACACCATATGTGGTAAATATTTGTGGTGTAATATACACAATTTTCAAAGGTAATTTTACGTACAGCCGCGTGAGAATTCTTGTTGTTGTCTCTTCCACTAACAACAAGGTTCGCAAAAGCTGGACATTGTTAAACTCGTTTCACAAGTGCAGTTACATAGTTATATATAGTTACAAAAATAAATCGATATATATATATATATATATATATATATATATATATATATATATATATATATATATATATATATAGTTAGATAGATAGATAGATAGATAGATAGATAGATAGATAGATAGATAGATAGATAGATAGATAGATAGATAGATAGATAGATAGATATATAGATAGATAGATAGATAGATATAACAAACTAATAAGTATGTATATATTGAAAACTAATTTTTCATTCTTGTCTACATCTGTAGGTTTTCATATCCTGCAGAACTAATATACTGAATGTTGTATCGATCGAGCTGATCATATATGCTTTCCGGTCTTGCACTCGTAACAGATGCAGATGCAGATCTCCGCCTAAGTGAAAATAAACCGAATGGTCTGGGTTGAAACTTTGCATGCAAATCAAAAACGGAAGCAATTTATAAAATTTACAAGATCCTTGTTCACGCGGACGAACAAGAAAAAATAGCCTTATATAACCTATATTTCGTTTCATGTAGTTCTTTGATAAAATAAACATGTATTTCTCAAGTATAAGGTTTTAGACAAGCTTAATAAATGAATTGACTTACGAGGGTCATGATTTGATTTTCGGAACTTAGAGTATGACGTAGATTCTTTCCATCCGTTATATAAGTTTTTTAATTTTAAAATAATATTACTATATAATTTTATCTGAACCGATAATTAGAATATACAATATTATTAATACACATTTGGACGTACATGCGAATTATCATCAGGAAACATCCTACTGCAATCCCAATCAGTAATGCACAAATAAATACACCAACGATGATCCCGATAATCTGAGGACTAAATTCACTTCCATCAGTAGTTATTTATGTCGCCAAACCTGTAGTGATATAAAAATAACACTAAACAATATTTGGGCTCTACATTTTAGAAACCGTTGCGAGAGTAAATTATGTTTTGTCCGATACTGAGCATGTCTTTTTGTAGTCAAATATAATGGGAACATCAATTTAAATTGGACATAATCTCCCACAACTCGTTTGTCGTCTCTATCATGCTTATACTATCCAATGGATGGCACAAAATTACATTTTAATTGAAAGAAAATGGATGTCGAAATATAACAGCTGACATTGTATAAACAATATATAAAGCAAGAAAATAAAAAGGAATCGATATCTCTAAGGGAGCACAATATGGAGCATTAATACCAATGCAAAACCTCTTCGTGAGGTGTAACTAATAGATTGTTTTTATGTCATATCCTTTTAGGATAGGAGCTAATATATTGTATATAATCTTTTACACGAGATATAAAGCAAATACTATACTATTACCGAGCCTATTCTAAGACTTAATGAGATACAACTCAGACCTAAGACTTATCCTGGTTAGCACAAAACGGCAATATAGTATGATTGTAGATAAACTCATTGAGTTGAATTTATATTAAACAAATGTTTTAGAAATATGGAAATATCTGAATGTATACATTGCGTGTTATGCTTGAGTCTGCTATAAACATATATCAAAATATCGAAATGCAACAGTATCCAAGGTATTACTTCCATGAAAAGTAACTGTATTGTTATGACTACACATATTTGCTGTCAAACATCATCAGCATCATCAGGTTCTTGACCTAGTGGGGTCGTTGAGAAACTGTGCTGCTGAACATCTGACTAGTTCCATCCAATTGTTTTGATTATGTCCAAATGCATGTGTCTCCGCAAAACATATCTTGGTCCGTTTAATGATGTTGTGAGTCCACTTTTCTGTCTGTCTACTTCTCCTTCTGTCACCGTGGACAATGCCATTCATTACTGTTGTGGATGGTCTGTTAGCTCTAGTGACATGACCATACTAGGTCAGCTATCTCTTTTTGACAGTGGTGAGGAGGTGTTTATATTGACATACTTTGTCTCTGATGATGTTACCCACTTCTTCATTGCGATATGGTCCATGTAAGAGATGATGCCAAATATGGTTATGTAGCTTCCCATTTGAAGTGCCTTGATTTTTCATTGTAATAATAATAATAATAATAATAATAATAATAATAATAATAATAATAATAATAATAATAATTATAACCATGACAATGATGATGATATCGAACCTGGAATATCAAAGTTGATTTTAATATGCTACAAGTTTTTTTTTTATATTCAATAATTGATACATTTCTATTTTTATTTTCAAATACGCAGACCACGTGAAACTACCAACCAATGGTGCAATTTTTTTCATGCCATCCTGATAGGAAACTATGGATACAAACTCCACTAGATCGATCACAATATCTATCATCAGCACATTGTACACATTATGATGTACAATTGATGCCCCCCCCCCCAAAAAAAAAAAGACCTGTTAAACATCCCGCACTACATATTCCATCGGAGGCACCACATCCTTTTCCTTGTAGGCAGTTAACGCAGTTATTGTCGCAGAAATGGCACCATTTCCCTTGATAACATTCCAAACAATAACCATTAGTTTGATAGCACGTCTTAGCGTTGCAATTACTGTCACAAGTATTGTTGCAGAAATGGTCCCATTTTCCTTGAGAACATTCCAAACAATATCCGTCCCTTTGATTGCATGTGTTGCCTTTGCAATTACTGTCGGACGTATTGTTGCAGGAGTCTCCCCACCATCCTCTTTTACAACCTCTGGAACAGATGGCATCTATTATGTTCTGTTTTGCAATGGGTCCTTCGCAGTGGCAGAAAATGTTACATGTCCATCCGCACTTAGTATCTACGTAGTCTGAAAGAAAAGCATTTAAAATATTTCAACTCGCAGAATTAAAATGTGTCTATCAAACAACGATTGACCATCTGCTTCAATTTATAAATATTTATATATTGAAGTTTTTTAATGATGGTGCTAAAAGTTTACTGATGCGGTTACAATATGAACTAATGATCATTTTTTAGCATAAGAATGATTTAGTATTCTGATTTAAAGACTGATCATCACCTTTCAAAACGAGAGGCGTAGTGACAATATTTCATGTTTACTGGAGAATAACGTCAAATTTCAAAGTAAATCTCAAGTAAGTAATATCATCAGTAGTAGTGGAGGTGAACAGACCGAAACTATTTCAGACACACCGAAACTATTTCATTAAAATCCTAAAAGATTTCAACCAAAATTGTGTTATGTATGACACAAAAAAGCGACAGACGATGCATGGTTTCGTTTTTCACAAAATAGGGATGCTACGAAGACAAATCAAAAATGTTATAGTTTTAACCTAATATTTGATCAAGTCCGATACGATATCTTGATCTAGGGTCATGCAAATTTATCGTTACAAATCCATGTTGGATTGATTGAGCGTGACTAAAGAAATTTATAAAGATATGTCGCCGTTGCACCAGGTTTGGTGAATATTTCGCATCGTATGTATGTCAACTCCATTAAATACAACAAGAATACTGCAGTTATCTCTGATCACCTTTGGTATTTGTGTATTTCTCTGAGTGATACATATCACATGTATCTTGCCACTTACAGATGGTCCAATTATAATCTTGTGAATATAGTTTGGTAGCGCTGCATCAATTACATTCATGTTATTATAAGTAAATCGTGGATCTATATTGTGTGAAATGTAGAACGCGTACACCAACAATTGACCAACACCTACTACAATAAAAAATAATAACAGAGAAGCTATCACTAGCAAGTGTGAATGATGTGGTATAAAAAAATAAGATTTGTTTTAAAAAGGGGGAGGTGATATTGCAGCCAAATTAGTAAAATTACCAAAAACTCCATGGGCAAACTATCCGGTATAAAAACATCTTCCGGGGTATAGTTAATGTGGACCTGAAACCAGACTCGATATCCGACTCGATGATCAAAACCAATACCAACCTGGTGAAAATCCGATAAACTCTATTGATAAGGCGTGTCATGCTCATGATGTTGATTATAAAAGTAGCAATCTGCAACACAGACATATCGCAGATGTGAAATTGATTCATACGTTGAATTTAATGACTGATAAATCCTTCAAAGAAAAATTAGCTTCATGGTTGATAAAATCGGCGATGAAAAGTAAGTTAATGCTGGTTGCTGGTAATTAATAACATCATGGAATCTATGTATTATTCCCAAAGAGGATAATGGAGGGGTAAAGCAGCAATCAGTAAACTTGCTAAAGCCGCAAAAGTGAAAAATACTACAGCAAGGGATTGGTTATCTAAACAGGCGATATTGCAAATTTATCTACCGCCGCCTGAAAAAATTAATTTCTCTCATTTTGATGTCAGCGTCCCTAATGAGGTTCATCAGGCTAATATATGATTTCTGCCGCATGATACTGTTTGCAAATACGCGCTAACTGTAGTTGATCTTCTGAGTAGATACAAATAAACTGAACCATTAAAGACAAAGTCATCAACTGAAGTAGCTTCTGCAATTGAAAAGACTTATCGACGAGGTGGTCTAATGTGGCCAAATCTACTTCAGGTTGATCCTGGCAAGTGTTATCAACAATGAAGAATCATAATGTCACCATCAGACGAGAACATACTGCATTACATCCCGATCAGGCAATTGTTGAACAATTTAATCGGACACTTGCTGAGCGGTTATTTGGATATCAATATGCGAAGGAATTTATCCAGGATACAAGATCTCGTGAATGGATCATGAGATTACCGGGTGTAATTACCGCACTAAATAATGCAATTACTCGAACAATCAATATGAAACATAACAACGCTATTAAAAAGAAGTATATTCATGAACAAACACTGCAAAATGATTTTTCAAAACAGCGAATATTCGGCAATGTCACTGTAAGATATTTATATGAACCAGGAGAGCTTGAAGGCGGTACAAAAAGAGCTACTGATCCTATTTGGAGTGTCACCGCACATAAAATATCTAACATAACGAGATCTACATGTAGACCAGCAATAAGTGTCGTCGCTGCGTATCCTAGCTTCCAGGGAGATTTTTCAGCACGCAATGCATCTTCGACAACGTTGATATCAACGAACACAATATCATTTAACACGAGAATTTATTTTTCACTTTTTCCCTTAATATTAACTTCGATATTCTGTCTTCGTGAATCCAAAGACCTATAACACAGCGGCACTGGAAGTGGTGCAAACATTTCTTTATGCGTGTTAAATAACCTCATCTGAAGTGTATCTCTGACTATCTTTCTACTTGCCACTATCAAATCGTTTAGTCTCCACGCTTCCCAAAACTCATTTAATGGGGTTTCTGAAATTATTTCACGAGGTATTTCACACTGGATTCTATCAGGTTGTAATATGATTAGTTTCTTAAACTCACATAATTCTTTACCAAGTGATCTATGATCAGTACTAATTTCTTCAAAATAGTCTGCAAACTTCTTTAGCCAATTATGTGGAGACAAACCGACAAATGGTGGTTGTTGACAATGATCGCCACACATTATTACAGTTGTATTCGCTAGCAATAGACTATCGAGAAACATTTGTAATACATCTTACGACACTGTGCATATCTGATCCCAAATGATGATTTCAGGCATATATTTCTCGCCCATTCGATCAGGAGTCCATGTGTCACCTTTCCATTGAAATAAACTATGATAAGTGCAAGCATTAACCCCCCGCTGTTTCATCTCTCTTGCAAGACTGTGTGTGGGTGCTAGCACAATCATGTTTGATTTCGATCAATCACACGAGTCGTCTTCCCTGACCCACCACAGCCGTTTAAATAACTGGTTTGATATCTACATATTGGATCGGATATTGAAGATGCATTAGATAATTCAGATATCTGATTATTTTTCAAGTAATTGTTTTCAATCGTAACATCTGCTGATTTAGAATAATCACGCACTATTTCCTTTTTAATTGTCCATGATCCCCAACTCTCGTAGGAATTTGTAAATTCAGCCATTGTTTCTTTATATTTTACATCTATATAAAATGAATCAGTGGCGACTCTAACCGCGGTGTTATGAAAGCTATTTATCATCGAAAGCAAATTGATAGAAGCAGAAGCCAACATAGACGCCTTTAAGTACGTATACTGAAGATTATTTCCGTTGTTGCAAATAACAATTGTACTTAATTTTGTTCCATCGGACGAGAAAGCATCTTCACGATTGACATATATACCTCTAGATGTTGTATCTGCGATTTTAAAATTGTATTCAGCATCATCTATAATTAATCGTCAATAATACCGTTTGTGGTCGTATTTGCCACCTTGGATGAATTTACCAATTATTCTTCTACCAAGATCTTATGCGTGTTTATTTCTAACTTCAAATATCTCCTTGGAAAACCTAACGATATATTCTTCGTCGAAATTTTAAAACTGTGTTTTGTTTTCGCTGATTATACTACCTCTACTATCAGGATGTGGTAACCAGACCTCAGTTTGTTTCCGATATGATATAATTGGTTCACTGACAATCAGCGATATCAGTATTTTAGACTCAATCATATACCGTAATAACACTATTGGCATCCTTTGTTTTTCAGAGATGTGTCTACCAAAACCAAACACAACATCACGGATGAAGTCCTTTAGCGGTCTCCAATGATACCACACGAGCGAATCCGCTTAGATCAAACTCGGGTAGCGGCCCATTAATCACAACATGGTTCATTTCGTGTGTGGGATGCCCAAATCGTTTAAAATATTCGGAGCATTATCCACACCTGAGAAAATTCGCTGAATAACACGCAACCATATCAACCGAAATAACATTTTCGGGGTCATATTTGGTATTCTATAATCCAGCATAGCCAAACTTGACACAACTTGACTCGACACCTGAGAGAAATTCAGCTGTTGTTCGTTTCCATAGATTTTATTTCTCGCGAAATAAGCTGCAACTGATTGGATTGTGAAACAGTTTGTTAGTAATTGTTCATCGTGTTCCGTTGAAACATGACGATGTAGTTTTCTCATCTCGTCGTGAAGTGCTTCAGTACGGTATATTTCACCATTAGGTCTTATAAATTGATTGAATTTACCCTCTTCGTTTTCAAAACTCTGATATAACGACACTGACACAGGATCGTTTTTACTTAACTCGTAAATAAAATCAAATAAATTATCCCACTCCGACAACACCACGGGTAGATATTTTATGGTTCTATACGGCGGAAATATTGTTACTGCGGAGGTCCACGCGTGTGCAATATGGTCAATAATTTTGATTGGAGATCCTCTCGATTTATATTTCGATTCGTGTAATACCTCGCCTTTTATTGTCGTTATGGTTATTGGGAATTTTAGTATCCGCTCTAATTCAGCTACATTTTGAATTGTTGCACCGATCAACATTCATTTATTTTTTTGCGTCTTAGATCCATCAATTTGTTTCCACGCAACGCATTTGTAAAATGCTCTATTATTCGTTCGGCTACACAATTCAGCAACGAGTGTTTCATTGTTTTTAGTTTCTCAATACTCCGTTTGCCATTTAACGGATAGATCCCATAAACAACCGCGGTCACAGGATAAGCTTTCTCGTAGTACGGTTTGTCGATCCCAGTTTGCATTCCTGGTTTGGAATCCTGACTCACAGTGACAGTTATTTTATCTTTCAGGATGGGTTCAAATTTGTTGTGTATAATCCAATTTCCCGTTTTTGAGAGAATAATGAATTTCACTCTTAAAAAATACTTTTTTTGGTCAAAATGCAAGATTATCACTGCTAATCTTTAGTATTTCATGGTACCATCAACACTACCATCAATTCGAAATGTTGACCAACAGTGAGATGCACCATCACGCTTGAATTCATTAAATCCCTCATGGATTGTACCTAACATGTCTCTGTCACTTATTAGACCCTTATCAGGTATGGATTTTCTATCGGGAAATTGGTATTTTCCCAGAGTGTAATCTTGGATAATCTCTCGAATTCCTTCATGCTATAATTAAAACAGGTATATAAATAAAGAATTATAATTATAATTATAATTATAAAGAATTATATATATATATATATATATATATATATATATATATATAATGAAACACTGTAGGATCAGTGACCGTTTGTAACAAATCATGCAGAAATGAATTTTTCGGATATCATTCACAACGCGTACGACGTGGAAGCTTAGGTCTGCTACCCTGCATACGATGTGGGGTGGGTGTGAGAGGAAAATCGCAGTTGTGTCTGAATTGTGGTGGTAAGCGATTTAGGGAACTAAAGCGTTATTATGATAAGAGAATAAAAGATTACGTCAAGAATTCTGACTCTGTCCTTGACAGCGTCAACGACATTATCATCAGAACACCTCAGGACTACATTAATAGATTCTCAAGTTATAATTCAACCAAATAACTAATTAGAAAGATGGTATATTGTATATAAATGAACCAAGAATTTCAACCACATCCTACGATCAGCAATTATGAAGCATCTCGTGATGGTGTTGTCAGACACAGCAGGTTGAAGAAACCAGTAGAGGTTGTCAATGGGGGTGTAATATATCAACCACCGGATAATATATGAATGTTAAAACGGATTTAGTTGATCATATTGATGGATGTCCAGAAAATAACAAATTGGAGAATCTACGAGCTATTACTCAGAGTGAAAATACCAAACCGGGGGTGGGGTGGGGGGACTGGAAAACACCCGAAATATGCAAGAATTGTAAAATCTATAAATATAGCAACTAACGAAGAAAGAATATTTATATAATTGAATGCGGCTGGAAAATATTTTGATATTTGTAGAACCTTAATTAGACACGTTGCAGAAAATATTACTAAATCCGCATTTTAAAACGAACCGGAAATATAATTCAATTCATATACATCTAAAATTCCATTTTCCACTGTATGTATATAACATCAAAGGGAATAACTCGTGTAGGCTTGTGTATACGGTTTCAGAAACAGAGATGACTCTTTTGTTGTTGTTACGAAAATACTTCAGTGATCTTATGGAAACAATCACGTATATGTTCTGTGAGAAAACGAATCAAATAAATAGGTATTTACAACAATAATATTCTTCATATGATACTATTTTCAGGTATTTGGACTTGTTTATTTTTTTGCTGTCAATAATCATAATTAAATACACGAAAGAGTAAAAATAACACACCACATTTTTTATTTCCGCGTATTAGCTTATATACAATGCTGCATATTATACTATTGGGGCTTTAAGCCATTCGAATTTCAACTGAAAAATCACTTTGCGTCACGCCGTCATGAGGTGAGTAATGTCTTTTACATTCCACTCCAAACGATTTTGTAATGAAGAGTGGTTTTGTTTAATGTATATAATAGCCTCTTTGTTGTGTATTGCATTGTCCTGTGCCGTCCTATTGTTGTGTATTGTATTGTCCTGAGCCGTCCATATATATAAAATATATCAAATAATCCATTGTTGTATTGAATCTATTGTATTGTCCGTTATATAAAAAACTGTGGGTCCATTTGAACTCGTTTTCGTATTATATATATATATATATATATATATATATATATATATATATATATATATATATATATATATATATATATATATATATATATATATATATATATATATATATATATAAATATATATATATATATATATCCATTGTTGTGACGTCACAACCCGAACTTGCTATAGCACTCAATTAGAGGTTACGGGTTGTATTTTCGTATATATGTACCCGAACTTGCTATAACACTCGATTAGAGGTTACGGGTTGTATTGTCGTATATATACTAAAACGAATCAAAATTGACTCCCAGTTCTTTTTTTGGTACTTGATATATATTTATAGTATATAAATATATTAGATATCTAAATATATTAGATATAAAAATAAGCATATAATTAATTTCGAAAATATGAATGATATTATAAATGAGATTTCAAATTTTAAAAATCAAAAAATACTATTGTCAGATAAATTAGAATGTAATCAGATTCTCTCTGATTTTAAAGATCTTGATGATAGCGCTCAAAATAATAAATATGTCTGGCCAAGCCAGTATTCGTCGATAAAAAGGATAAAACATGCGGTAAACGAATCCTTGATATTTTGCAGTGATCTGAACAAATTCATTCTGCTTTTTACAGCAGTCAAAAAAATCGGAGCTCAACTCGGCCAACAATACCTGGTCAGACGCACAATAAACTCAAGAATTAAAATGATTAAAGATATCATCAAGCAGAATAATACACTTGAAACACTGTGAATGATGAACATCACTTTCTTCTCTCGACTGATCCAAACAAAAACCTAACAATAGTCACTTTTGTACTACATGTACACTACATACGCTGTTTCGCAGGTATGTGCATTACTCACTATGTGTTTTACAATTTGTATGGGTTGAAATTCTATAGGTCTCCATTGATAAAATCACCGAGACAAAGTCTCTACGAAGAGGTATGATCAATTGTTAGTTGGGTTTTTTTTTGTACCGGTGAATACGGAAGTAATATCGTTGAAATTCAAAAGAATTTCAGGGTTGGTGATATTCCATTTATTTTTCACTTTCAATTTAAATAATATAATATATATTTATAATGGTTGGAGAGGCTTTAACAACTAGATTAGCTCGCGAGCAATTGGCTACAATAAAGAGATTTATTCCTGTAATAGATTCTGTCAGACAGAAACTACAAACGAGACAGGAATTTCAAACTATTTTGCAACAGGCACTGAACAATTATTTAAACCAGTAACCACAGCAACTGAGAGAGTTGTTACCGCTAATGAGTAAGGTGATACTGCTACTGTACCAATACTCGAAAAAATAGCAAGGAGATCCAAACAAACAAAAGAATCTTTAAAAACACTTCTTGGTGATATAATAGCTACTGCACGACTTGAACAAACTGAACAACCTGAACAATAACAAGAAGGTGTTATTGAACAGGAACAGGAGGGTGATATTGAACAGGAACAGGAGGGTGATATTGTTAGTGAACGAGTCTCTTTCAATGGTAAATTTCTTCCGGGTAGAGTTGATGAAATAAAACAAATGAGATTTAATACTACTGAAGAATTAGCTAAATATATCGTTAGGAGTTTTCATTAAAAAAAATATATCCAACCTGATTATATCGCCATAGATACGAAATCAGGGTATAATGGATTATATTGTGTGTTTACAGGTGCATCTAGGGCATCAAATAAAGATCAAACATATAATGAACTTATGGCTGAAATAAAAAAAAATCAAATCATTACCAACAGATCAATCAGATCCTGGATTTCTTAGATTACCAGAGCGATCAAAATTTTTGGATATAGGAAAATCCTCTTTGCAGGGTGCAACTGGTACAACCGGTAATGGTTATCATGGTAGTGGTCTAGTTCGTTGTCCTAATAATATTCTCGGGGATATATCACGATTAGAAGTTCTCGTAGGAGGGAAACGAGCTGGAAATAACTTATGAGGCAGCTGATATCTGCAAACGACTATTTGAGGGTGCTATCATGGATATTGGTGTATACCGAGAGTTTATTGATGAGCTAGCGGACGGTTACCACAGTGACTGATTGTCATTGATGACATTTTGTCATGCGATTAGATAAATAACATTTAAATAAGATGATCATACACTACATTCACAATAAACCAACCAAAACCTACGTAGTAAATTCAAGATTGCCTGTTTATAGGGCTTATTATGGAGATGGTCTCGGCAATGTCGTTGAAGGGTTATTTACAAGGATGGCTCCAAAAATAGCACCAATCGCAAAACAGTTATCGATGAAAGCTATTGACGTTATTCGTAATAAGGGTATTAGCGCTGTTGGTGATGTCTCCGGGAAAGCATTTTCCGCTGCCAGAGAAAAACTATAAGCGTTAGTTCCACGAAGAAGGAAACCACCGATGACTTCGTCATTGATGACAAAATTACCATCAGTGGGGAAGCTACCATCTACGGAGATAATACCTGATAGTATTAGTAAAATAATAAACAACGCAGTGGATCAAAAAATAGCATCGTTGAGCAGCGGCCAGGAAAATATTACTGCAAATAACATAGCGGGAAGTGGAATGACAAGTTCATTAAGATCACAATTTAGATCAAGAAATAAGATTCTGTGCGCGATTATCAATTATATTCCTATAATGTAATACAACCAAATAGTCGATCAAGAATCGAACTTCAGGCCCAGGATACCAGCAAATACTTTCTACCCGCCGAAACATTTACTGAAGTAGAAGGAGAACTTGTAACAACTGATGATACTCCTGCTGTATCAGCACCATATGCAGATGGTGACAAAGTTGGATTTGTCAATAATGGTATCATGGCGCTATTCGAGAGTGCTAGATATATGATTGATAACAGAGGGACTGAATCTATAGAGCATGATGTTGATGTTGCCACAACAATAGTGGGGTTAGCAAGATATTTTGATGACTTTAGAAGATCAGCAGGTCCTTCTATGATGTTCACTATGGATATTACTGATCTCGCTGAATCCATTCAGTATGAAATAAAACGACCAAAAAATAATGCTGGTGCTGCTGATGTTGATGTCGAGAATATGATTATAAATACTCATCACGATAGCAACCTAGGGTTTGCAACACGCGTAGCCATGTTGAAAGGACCGCGTAGATTATTCTCATGCGCGATTCCATTATCTCATATATTTGGATTTTGCAAAAATGTTAAAAAAGTTGTCTATGGAACGAAACATACAGTAGTCCTCGTGCAAAAAGGTGATAATAATGATGCAATGTGGCGTGATATTGGTGTTGGTGCTAGTAAAGTAAATATAACAAAACTATTACTTTGGATGCCAGTAATGACTCCATCAATTACCGCAGAGAAAAAATTACTATCATTTATGGATCATGGAGGAAAATCATTACAATCATGGCTAACAGCAACCACGGATACATTTGAGTCCTCTGCTAACGGTATATTTACATTGCATATGGAATCAAAACAAGGTGTTTCTGCGCCGCGGCACATATTTGTTGCGCTACAGGAGAAGGCGCGAGTTGGTCTTCAAGAACGGAGTCATATCATATTTGATCAACTCGGTGTTTCTGAAGTCTCGCTGAGGATAAACGGCCAACAGGAACCATCCGAGGATATTTTACTTAATTACGATCAAAATCAAATAGCACGAGCGTATCATCGTTTACAAAACTGGTCTGCAAATATCGCAGTTGGATTTTAGAAAACTATATCTCATCTGCTACTTTCAGCTGGAACATCTTGACTTAACCAGACAATCCGTCGTTGACATACATTTCCGAGCTCGTGTAACTCTTCCAGTTGCACCATATCCATCTATCCCTAATTACAGAGGAATTGCTGTTATTCTCAGTGACAAATCAATGCTACTCGAACGTGTTGGTGGACGAATGAGGGCAGTTGATGCACCAGTAGAAAATATGTAGACAATTAGATCAATCTGTTATTAAATAAAATGTCATATAGTCATATTAATGTCACATTGACTCCTGGCCAGATTAAAAAGTTGCAATCAGAATCAGCTAAAAAAATTGAAATTAAGATATTGCTGAAACACAATCAGATGTCTGGTGGTCCGAATAAACTATCACTGACATCTCTACAGATTAAACATTTCAATGATGCTAACAAGGATGAAAAGGGTGTTCAGGTCACTCACTCTGCGTCAGCGATCAAGGATATGAGAAAATCAGGTGGTTTATTTCCACTTCTCGCTGCGTTACCAGCGTTGATTGCGGCAGCGGTCCCAGCGGTGGCAAGAGCTGCTGCGTTAGGAGCTGATGGTACCGCGGCAGGGATGGCATTAAAGAAAGCAACTGGGCGAGGATATAAAAAAAGGGAAAGGGTCTAAGACTACAAGGAACTCCGCATTCACGGTACAGCGAAAACGTCCTGATAATACCAGGGACAATTTAACAACAATATCGCAGATATCGCCGATGCCAAATTTTGATTTACTCAATGCTGCTAAAAAACTAGCGATGAAAAGCTTTAGAGGTGTTTTTATGAGAGATCAATTACCACAACAACCAAACAATGCTGAAACCGGTATCATTAATCTCGATAATAGTACCGGACCTGGAACCCTCTGGGTTGCATACGCGATTGATTCGCGTGCAATTGTTTATTTCGATTCATATGGGTTAGCACCGCCTAAAGAATTTATGCGATATATACAAGAATTAAACATCTCTCGTTGGTATTCCACGCTACAAACACAGAAAATGACTGACCCACGAATATGCGGCTTAGAAGTATTAAATGTCGTCGACGCTATTTCATCATCAACTAAACCACCTCAAAAAACCGTACACGAATATACTAGTAATCGCTTTTTAGAGAGAGTTTAGAGAATAATGATTGATATTTCGAGAAGATCTATCTAAAGCCTAAGAAAACCCACCACGGAAACATCTTCAACCAAGGGTTTAAAATAAAAAATAATCAAAGATGAAATATTCCGAGATGTTAAACCTCGCAAGTGTTGATCCCAGTGAAATAGTCGTATTTCAAGATCGTCAAAGAAGATTGAAAACGAGTAATGTTTCCCCTGATATTTTAGTTAGAAACCGCGACGTAGCTGAAAATAACATCGCGGTATTTTCCAATCAGGGTAGCTCTAACCGAGTGTACTCGTTTCAACTAGTGTGGATAAAATTAGCAATTTAGAACTATTAAAAAAAAAAACTACGCGATGAATATGACGACCATATAACTAAATTTGATCACTTTTCTGAATTACAAAGAAGTATAGTTGACAAGATTGATGCACCGATACTAAATTTCTTTGGAAATCCACCGGTGACCAAACAGAAGCTCACGGATATAAAAACCGCTATGTTAGAATTAACAGAACTACAATCCAAATATGAAGATCATGTTGAAATTTTTTCAATTGTTCGTAAAATTTTCATTGAGAAATTATTTGGAACCTCATTAGATAAAGTAGACATAAAGCTCATTGATGTAAAAAAAATTCATCGATGAAATCAAAAAGACTCACGATAAAATCAGGGAAGATTTTCCTGAGATGATAAACCGATTAGATAAAACAATAATTCCTCATGAAAAAACTATCAATGTGGTGTGTACGATCCAAGACGGATCATTCGCGTGTACACCACTCACTAACACGCTAAGTATCACCGCGACCGTCAAAGGCATCTACAGATTAACAATATGTCACCGACTCAATTTAATATTTCATCGACAAGTTCAACTGGAGTCAACAATACAATATCAACGATCATCGACAAGGATACAACTGAACGATTAACAATAACATCCAATGATAATAATCTGGCTAAGACACCAATATGGTATGTGGAATTTATAGCGGATTTGGGTAAAGAACTTAATTGAAATTAATTTAATAAATAAAATGTCATCATTGGCAACATCACAGCAGTATCGCTATGATCATGTCAGAGCATTTCAAACTAAACTCACTGAGGAGTACCAAGTAGAAATAAAAAAATATCGGCGAAGAATTCCCGCAGTTGATGTTACCGTGTATTCGGTAACAGGTGTAATTACTGGAGCTGGTATTATACTCTCTTCAGTGACAATGGTTGCTCCGACAGCTGTGTTAATTTTTATATCAGCGGCGACAACAATCGCTGCAATACTTTCAATAATGACAAAAAAATATCATCATGCAGCCAGCGCAAACTGAAAGACTACATAATCAAATTTCATACGGTGTCGAACGCGTATTCGCAATTATCCTCGATGATATCGTCCTCCCTAGATGACACATTAATATTCGATAGTGAGTTTCACGCCATGGTCCGTGTTTATGATTTCGCAATGTCAAAATTAGAAAAACAACACGAATATAATGGCAACATCGCAAGAACTACTTCAACGAATAGTAGAAAATACCACCCCGATGAAACCCATCATGATCTCAATAACCTCAATCAATCCTGAATTCAGTGTAAATTTCCCCAATGCGATTACGGTGAAGGATATAGCGCTAGCAAAATTACGAATATACCCCATTTGGCGAAATATTAGATCACAACCATTTGGTGGTCAGCAACTAACTAATTCCCTGGTGTTTGCGAGTAAGAATAAACAAGATGGAACTCCAGATTGGAACGTTGTTTCCTCACCGTCTGGATCCTACCAAATCGAACAGATTAATCATGAATTACAGCGTAGAATAAAATCCATTACATGAAAAGAATCAAACATCGCTATAACAGTTCATGAACCAACACTATCATCTGCCATTGAGATAAACTCACCGGTTATGCCGTAGAAATCTATCAGAGTTCTATAAGAGCTATACTGGGATGGCCTGAAATCCTACCTCAGGCATCATCTTATCAGAATCTACCCGAACCTAAAAAGTCTCATCATGTCACAGACGAAAAATCATACCACGAAATTACTCCATCATATAGAAATGATTCATCTGGTATAAAAAATGCAAAATTGACTAATAGATTTACATTTCTCGATAACAATAACATGCAATGGGATTTTGTTTTTGAGAAGAAAAAAATGATTCACTTATTACCATTGCATTTCTGTTAAATAACGTCATTGATTATTTTAGCGAGATTAATCAATTACATACAACACATCTACAACGACTACGACATAGTTTTTAGAAGCATCTCTCTGATATCGCGAGTTCACGCAATGAGATTATATAATATGTTAGGATATTAAATCAACTTGTATCTGACACGGAATATATCAACAAACGAATAGTTCAAGTAATAATTAATGATAAGAACGTAGATAAACAAAACATTTTATTTGCATACAACATAAAAGAAGCTGATTTAGCCGATTTCAAATTTCCTGGGTATAACGCAAATGAACTAAAAAATTATATTAATGATCTTATTCAGGAAAACGTTCCTCTCATACTTACCGCATGGAAGAAAATAACACAACTACAAACAACCATCCTCAAACATAATATTGATCGAGTCCGGAGTGGTAGACATATTGCTCCTCAAAACGTAAATATATCCTCGGTGATTGCATTAAATCTAGCATGTGATGTCATCGATGGAAGTTACCAAATAAATATCGAAAGATCAAACCAAGCCCAGCAGGGATATATTTTATATTCATTTGCACCAACAGCTCCACCATGACTTTTGATAGAACCAACTAATCCGGACTATATGCGATGTCATAATAACTCATTAACGAGAATTAATTTTAAACTCGCTGACCAGTCAAATAATTTGATTGATTTAAGGAATGAGATTTTACAAATCAGTCTGTATGTAAAATCGTAAACGATTTTCACCTTAAAGATTTTACCATAACAATTTTGATTTGTCTCCGTAACAGTCCTATTTTGTGAGAAACAAAACCATTCATTGTCTCTCTCTTTTTTTGTCATACATAACACAATTTTGGTTGAAATCTTTTAGGATTTTAATGAAATAGTTTCGGTTTGTTTGAAATAGTTTCGGTCTGTTCACCTCCTCTACTACTTCATCAAATTAACTGATTGACAATTCTACTACCTGCTTCACGGTGAAGTAAATGATGAAATTATGTTCGCTTTTAATGACTGAATACTATTTCACAGGTTCAAAATACCTTACAGAAAAGTTAGAAACGTTTCTGAAAAGAATAAATAAATTAATAGTAGAAAATATAAATTACTTCCTATATCTGATGCTAAATACATATGATGGAACATTTTAAAACAAGAACCAGTGTTTTTGTAAAAAAAATTCCAGAACAAAATAGCTGTCCTCAAAACTGAACAAATCTCTCCATCAGTGGGATGGCTGATATGTGTATCCTGAATGACCTCATGATGCAAATGTAGTCTCTAATTGAAAGGGATGCAATGTCTAATGTAGCATCTGAAAGGCTGTGAACTAATCACATGTCTTATATGTGAAGGCAGATATCACTTCATAGCTGACATCAAGTCTGCTATCATCGCGTTACACTACGTAAAATGACTTTCGTTCAACATGATTTATCTTTGAGTACAAATAAAATGTATGGTACATATTATCGGGGATACACTTTCTTCGTTTACCCAGTAAGTACGCTCGCCCCGAAAAGTATCTTCTGAATACATGTAATAAATTAGTCTCATAGCAACACATATAAAATACAGATAAAAACATCTCACAAAAAAATTGCATTTCCTTTATTGTATGCTGATCTGCAATACATGCATACCAAGTCTTGACACCATCACCTTCCTAGCATACGAAATGACACGTGACCATTAAAGGGATAATTAGGTTATAGTTCAACAGAGTTCATTTTATATCTTACGTACAATTTAGACAAAATTGGAAACAAAAGATTATCAATGCAAACTTTCAAGCTATCGAGAACAACATACTGTATTAAACATCTGAGAGATGTTCATTAAGGTTCATATTTCTCAAAATAGTTCCCACCAATTGGGTGTGTGGATGGCTATGTGATTTCTATTTTGCAAACACCATTGTCAAATTTGAATATGTTTAAGGTATGTCCATGCACGTGTCTGTATCTCATTGTTTCCTCTGCTATGTAGAAGACACATACTGTTTGCTGAATCAGTTAGCAGGGCCGTCCACTGTGAGTAAATTAATTCACTGTATAGAAAAGCTAGATGCTTGTTAAATATATGACGCTTTTATTCAGAAATATTTCTTTAAATAATATATTCTTAATTATTTACTCTACGTGTATAAAATGCTTGTGTTTTCCTGACTCTCCTGTTGATACATTCTTATAATTACTGAGTGAAATTATGTATAAATTTTCAAAGTTTTCTCCATGATTTGTATCTGATGGACTGGTCAAACAAAATCATGTGGAGAAAACTCTATAGAAATTCAAAACTCAAGTGGAGTTTGGAGTTAGCACAAATCACACTACAAAATGCTCATGTAAAACAAAATCATATTTCGAAAGATAAATGCTTATCTTTCAAATCTATTAATGTATTAACGGTTTCCTTTCCGATTCTAAATGTTTCATCTTTACTAATACCACCTTACAATGTATGTCGAAGCATTTGTATCAAAGCTTGATTAACTGCCTAATTCAAAGTATTAAAATGTTTGTAGTCCCTGTACATCATCTATATAATTGTAAAGGCAAACAAATGAGTCAATTAAGATTAATGTAAAAGCAATTAGTAAATTGTAGGTAATAGGTACAACTTATATGGAATTCTTGGAAACCGTAATATGTGCGTTACGATATGCTTCTTTATTTTTTTTAAACTACAAAAATTCCATTACACTTACCTCCGAAGACGAAAACTTCACACAGGGTTAATGCTTCTCTTATTTCCTTTAAACTGATCTCGACATGCTGGGCATAATTCTCAGAAAATGATATGACTTCAGTTATTAACGGTGGAGGTATCTTTGTATGATTAAACACCAGTTTAAAAGAACCGTTGGTTGCAAATGACACAGAGAACCCAGACAACCTTTCTGCAATTACAATAATATTATTTGAAAAATTTCAGTCAACACAAGATACTCCCAATATTGCCATACACTCTGTATTAGTTATAATCAGCAGGGCCTTTTGATATTGGCTATAATGTATGCTTTAAATTTGTGAATTTATTGATGTCTGTATTTTTTATTTTAATATAACGCTTTACATAATAGTAATACAATGCAATCTAAATAATACAGATAACTGTGTCAAAAAACCCAATCTACCAGGACCTTCTTCAGTCCGACACAGGAAATTAGTACTTAGCAGCTGTTTGAGGTGGCGGTTAGTATTTTTAAAAAAATGTATTTATTTATCTATTTATTTATTTATGTATAATATACATCTGTATGAAACATGAAGACGTACTGGCTTACTATTTTTTTTTATATAGTTTCGTGCATTTACTTTCGAATATGAAAAATATTTTGATACATTGTTTGATGTTAAAATAATCCTCATATATATATATGATTTCCCATAATGCTATAAAAATTTAACACTTGATTATTTGAGCCTATACAAGGTATACCATCAACAACAAATAACGAGTACTTTATGAGCTTAACAAATAAATGGTCACTGCATTATATTTCAGACATGGAATGGATTATTTGGTTATGAAACTTGAGCAGACGCCGTTCGCGTCTAACCAGAGGTTTATTCTACCTTGAAAGCAACAATAAACTAGCTGGGAGGCATTTCTAAATTAGACTGTTTCGTTTTCAGAGAGTTCCAAATAATTTACAAAATAACAAATGTAAATTTATTAAGAAAGACAATTACATCTCACCACTCTTTTAAGTCACGTGTATTTATAGGATGAGACTACGAAAATCCGCATTTTTTACCAGAAAGGGGTGAGAGCGTGTTATTCCAAAGAAAGAGTTTAAACCTCGATTCTTGGTATATAATAAAACGACACGTTTTTCTATATGTTAATAACTTATACATTACATCTTCTGGTACCAAACCCTATATTTATCACTTTAATCTTTTTTGATATATATATATATATATATATATATATATATATATATATATATATATATATATATATAGGAAAGCTATATATATTTTTTCTACATTGTATATGTTTCGGTCAGCTGAGTTTAATCACTTCACGTTGCAGTAGTACAGCGTAAACATTTTGAGTATTTCCACTTGTGTATAACAATGCCGTTATTGTTATTTGACCGTTGTTGTTTACCACAATGCATACACTTGAACCACTTGTATGTAAATAGATGTTCTAAATACGGGTCAGACAGTAAAACGTTAGAGAGTTGGAGAGGACCTTGTAAGGAAGTAGATGGAGCGAGGACACTACAGCCTCGCTTTGATATTTTTTTTTTTGCATTACGGCTTCTATGCATATTTCTCCTTCATTTTGATGCATTGCTTTGTGTACTCATTTGTATACACTGTTTGTTTATTGAACTAAATACAGTTATTCCGAATGTCCGCCCTCCTTGTTGCTATGGGGAACCCATATCTACCAACCGTTAGTGAAATCGAACTGCTTTGTACAGAGAGCAAGCAATACGATGAAGTCGCTTACCTGTTGTTGCTTGGTCTTGATTTTACATAAGTAAACTATTTAGTGCTCAGTCCAAAGTCTGACCGTAATAACCATTTTGTTAAATGTATTCTCGCGTTTGTCATTGTTTATGTGATTCAAAAACGGTACAAAAACTCATCCGGCCTTAGAGTGATATTTTGGGTGTTGTAGATCTTGTAGTTGGTGATCGTAGGATAACCGAAAATGTTGGTTGCTATTTCAAACAAACATTGTATCGAAAATATATCGATATATCGATCTAGCGTCATGTAAATGTATCGTGACAAATCCATGCGGGGTCCCCTGCACGCGTAAGAAAATATTTATAATTTTTTTTATCCCCATGTCACCGGAGCAACAAGTCCGAAGGATATTTTGCAGCATATGCGTTTGCAACCCCATCAAATACTGACAGTTGATTGATCTTATCTCTGATAAATTTAGGTTTTGTTTGTTTTTATGGTTTAACGCCATTTTTCAGCACTATATAGGCTATATATGGCGGCCAGTATTAATGGTGGAGGAAGAAACCGGACAAACCCCGGAAGGAACCTCCGACCCACAAGAAGCTACTGGTAAGCTTTCTCACATAACTACATTTGCCGAACCTTAGACTCGAACACACGCAGACAAAGGTGAGATGGCAGTGGTCCGTAACGGATAGCGCTTTAGACCACTCGGCCACTCGGGGCCCCTGATGAATTTAGGTATTTATGTATATAACTGAGTTACATATATATATAATGTCAGTGTTTTAAGTCTGCCTGGAGGAAATATCCGAGATGGATTAGTTTCTTTATATAACATTGCGTCGTCGTATATCAATAGATTGTTGATATCCCCCTCAAGATCGTCGACCGACTGCCTGATCTACATCAGTGTTTCAGTCAATAATATCATATCGTCGCTTCTGATTTATTACCTGCAATCTCCTTTAAATTATCATTACAATCACTCAATACACTTTTGAAGCATTGTTGGTCATCCTATGACTACGCTAGTAAATATAACGTATCTTGCTAAAGCTATGACATTGTCATACTGAGTAATACTTAAGTCATTTCAGACCCAGATGGCCTTAAAATAATCGATTTATATAGAGTTTGTCATTGCTGGTTTGTGCTTGACGGGTTTTAATTCTCGTGTCGATACTAAGTCTATGACATCAATATTAATATCAACTATAACGAATAATATGAATTTATAACGTGCTTGGTGCAAAGGTTTAACTGATATTAGTAAAGTAGCAACAATAACGACAAGGAATACAATTTGTGCACTTACAGCGAGTACATGAAATGTGGCACAAAACAATATAAGTTTATATAGTCTCGTCATAAGTTAGGCGGTGATATGGCTGCTTCACTTGGAAAATAACTAGTGTTATAATAAAGTCAAGTTATTATAGCACGAATGTATAGTGGATGGGTAGGGCTGCCTTTGGTAAACGTGTTGACGCTACATGGTAACACGTGTTGCAGCTGGTTAGGACGACAGGCAATAAGCCAACTGTATCTATCAACCACTCAAAAAAAAACTTAATATAATATATGTACCACCAAGGACGTACATCAGGCCGATAGTTCGCTTTTATCGCATAATACTAGTAAAACACGGCGACATCGAGCGCTCAGATACAATATGCATTAACTGTTGCTTACGTTACAAGTATATCCAAAGAGGCTTAACCATTATTTGCTAACACATCCAAGGAGATAGCCCCACCAACGTAGCTAAGCTATTTTCGTCATTCTTGATACTGCTAAGTAAACTTAATTTGACCAATCGATAATAAAGAGATATACAATATCTTAGAGTCGATAATCAAAACTGTATTATCAGAAAATGTGATTCCCTGGAATAAATGAATAGTCATACCATATTCGAGGGTTCAAAACGATGATGCAGCCGTGAATGCTTCCTCAACCACATTTATACAAGATTTTGTTTTTCACTGGTTACATGAATCAATAAATCAATATTGTTACATGTATCTGTCGGACGATAACACAATGGGACAGGTAGACCTGGATATTTATCTCGATGAAGCAGAAATTATCACTATTGAAGTGAATAACGAACACATTTCCGTGATGCAACTATCTTGTCACTAGATTGCCCTAACTTCCAGAAATCCTCGTTCGTTTTGGAACAACTTTACGCATTATCGAGCACTGAACGCTATACAGATACACTGTCGTAGTAATAGTTTTGATTCTTTCAATGACTCGTTGATTGCCCTGTGGTCCATGAAAATTTCTTCATTATAATGAACACATTCTTTTAACCAGCAGTATTAGAACTCACCGTCAAAGGATGGGAATTGGCCATAATCGCTGCACATGAAAACTGATGTGTGTTTCGTCAACAGCCATTAGGGAAACTGTATTATACATGTCCACCGATAGTGTGCATATCTCATCCCAAAAAATAATCTCTGGAATATATTTATCGTTTATCTATTCTGGGGTCTATACATCTTCCTTCCATCGAAATAAACTGTGATAGGCATGTGACTTACCACCTCGTTACTTCATGTATCTGGTGAGCGGGTGAGTCGGAGTTAGCACAACCATGTCATTGTTCACAAACATAGTTATTGCCGTGTCTTTTAACTGAACCAGTCTCGCCCATTTAAACAGTTGTATGCTCAGCAATATGGTTAGGTGCAGCAGATGCTGAGGACGGTTGTGACAGCTGAGAGTTCATGTAACATTCAGGCAGTGGCTAATAAACTCCAGATTCTGAATAATCAAGTATCATCTCATTATTGACTCGTCAACAACTCCATGGAACGCTAGCCTTCATTGAAGTATCTCCTGGCCGTATATATGGGAAATCTTTGGGCAATTAAAGCGCGCGAAGTATAAATAAGATAGGGAGGGTTTGGCGTAGTATCAGCGGCGTGTAGTGTATGTCAACTGCAAATAAACCATACAATAATCTTTCCGTTAATAAGAGCAACAGCCAAATAGTTCGGCATTGTCCTAGATTCAATTTAGAAGGAGGTAGATGTGATACTCCATTCAACCTCGTCAGGCAAATACAACTGCATTGTGCCCAACAATACAAAATTATACAAAATTCAATAGCAATGAACTGACCTTTAATAGAATAAAACACAGTTCGTGATGTCTCTATGTTTACTTTACCATTTGACTTTGTAAGATACAAATATTAATATAATGAATACTAAAATATGAAAACGATTGTTTCTAAGATTAAGCGATTAAATAATAAACCGTCGTCAAATACAGGTGGAAGTGAAACAACTTAATTCCCCAAATTATCGTGGATATATTTTAAACGATCCAGGAACGAAAATCCGAAGAAACATAACGCTCCTAGGGGAATTAAAACTTGTTAAATTAATCAAACAAACTATGGTAGTATTTCAACACATTTACTAGTTCGGTCCCCTTGCTATCTCGATTAAGAAAATCCTATCAGTTGTTTGCAACTGAATAAGAAGTCAAAACCATTGATTTTAAATTAAAAAAGTTAAATACATTTATGACTGGTCTGAAATACGCAGCGCCCATTTATTGTTACAACAAAAGCATTACCTAATTAATGTTGGAAAGTTTTGACACAGGATATCTATTTATATTGGAATGTCGCGTACGTAATAGTATTCAAAACATAGGAAAGGTGCTGACCTGATAGTGGTATTGGAATAGTGTGTGACATATTCAGCTGCCGCTAAACCACCCATTCAATGAATCGAAGTAGTTTCAGTTATTAACAGTTGCTGATCGAGAAGCAAACGCTTTGGGGTGATAACAAACAAATCATTTATTTTCATTTTCCCGCCTTTTTTGTTCTTTATTACACAACCTGATCACGAGTACAAAGTTAACGTGTCCCAAAGATAAATATTTTGATGTGTGAGGCGCACAATTACACTGGCCAAACAGGTTGTATACGTTCACAAATACATTTGATTGACGGAAATAATATCAATCAGTAGAAGCTCTGATGTAAAGTAACAAAGAATATATCCGTGAGCTGCTTGTCTTGATTTGTCAAGGTCCGCGTGATTGTCTTCATCGACCAAAGAAGCGAATAAATTGACCAAAATCGTGAACGCTATCACAACAACACGAGATGGGAATATGTGTGTTCAACCACTTTTGAGAAGTTATTGTGTTTGAGTATCGTTGCTATGGCCCAAATTCGTCTGAGCAGCAGTGACGGTAGCAGGAAAAACAGTTGCTTTTGCGATCGATGTCATATTATGATAATTTGAATGTTAGCAGCGCGCATTCGTTGACATTAAACTATTAGAGGAACTGGTTAGTATATCAGCCTACCTCTTCCGGGTCCGAACGCTGCAGATTACCATCTTACACATGCACTATTTCGATTGATTGCGCTACTGAATATAACACCTGTAACAGAATTGTTACCGAGAGGAGGGTGGATTAAATGAACAATACAAACACAATTTGTGAAAGAAAATATAAATTTATGTAATAAATTATAAATGAAAAAAAATACAGATGTAACAACACAATAACTCATGCACTCAACCCACAATTATACTCACAACCATTCACAATACATGAACAAATTAAATAACAATACAAAAGGAATCTCAGATGTAAAGGGATCTCTTGGATTATACACAGATCCAAGAATCCTTTACGAAAGTTAAATAAATGCAAGAATGATTTACGAAAAAAAAATAAACACAAACGACAAACTATCTATCGCACGATGGATTGCGATAACTAGCACGATCATATACTTGTATTGAATCAAGTTGCTAGCTTTTATTGATATCTATGTGATCACTTGAAATATTATTGCGATCTGACATAAGCATGCAAATACAACAATGTATTAAATTATATTATAATTTCAATACACCTATGTGTCTCCCCTGTATAACCGCACGATTCAGCAACAGTTGAATCGTCTCCCAGTTTCCCCGAGAACCGAGGGTTGACCAATACTATTATCGGACGTTACCCTTCACGGATCCACCACAGTTATACGTTCAGACAGCATACAACATCTACCCGAACCAACGGTTCCTCACTCCCCTAGATGTCGACCCGGACGTTTTACAACTCTAAGACAGCTCCGACACTCGGACTTCTAGCTTTCCGGATATTTACACGTTACACAGATTTTGACGAACAGACAGTTCGACACACAGACAGATACTTCAATTCCGTTTGCACAAATTAACGGCACAAGCACATTCAGATATTTATACAGAGATGTTCCAGAACAAACAATAGATGTCCCACAACAAATCAAACGATATCAAAGACGTTTATCAAAAGATGGTATCAGATGTGTTAACAGCTACGGTATCAACGATGTTATTAGCAGCTACGGTATCAACGATGCTATTAGCAGCTACGGTATCAACGATGTTATTAGCAGCTACGGTACCAGAAACAATGTAACAACTATGTTAGCAGCTACGGTATCAGAGACGGTATCAACGATGTTATTAGATGCGCTATCAGTGATGAACTTCTACGGTATCAACGACGGAATCAGACGGAATCAGACTGAATCAGACGGAATCAATGATTGTCAGATGTTATCAGATCTACGGAATCAACGATGTTATTAGATCTCCGGAATCAACCCTTTGGCTGGAGATTTGCAAGACGAGGTTATCTATCCTTTGATTAGATATTTTAGTTCCCGTAAATAATAATGAGAAATCCTTAGCCTTATATACTCTCTATAGGTGAACATAAATCACATCGAGCTTATTGTGCACCACGTGAAACTAAAGTTCCGGATTCCATGTAAATTAACATCAAGCCCATGCAAATCGCTACACGCCGCTTACCCTGGAGAAAAGCACTTAATCACCCCAGGTAATGCGTGTACGACGAAATCAAGAAAATGGTGAGTTTCGTTTACAATTCAAGAACAACAAAAATCAGTTCAATTTTCGCCTAATTCTGTGACAACACCTATCGCTGCAACATATTAGTGTCACCGTCTACGGCATTAAGTAATGCACTGTCAAATGTCATCTTTGATGTATTCGTAGCCTCGTAATATCAGTAAGTTTATCTTTAGTAGCATATATTGAGGAACGTCTGTCATAAAAACTAAAGATTATAATCATCCTATCTCTAGTGATAGAAGATTTACCTTAAATATATACCATAGTATACATATTTAACCAGCTTAAAACGAAAACTTGAATACTCGTGCATGGTGTTATTGGGGGCCGATCGGGTGATCATGATTCAGCATCAAGTACAACAAGTACATACTGAACACATTCATACGCATCTGCTATTGTTTGTGTTGGCAAAGTGAAATACAAGATCGCTAAGATGCTTAGCATTCTACGTAGCCCGTATGAAACAAACATAAAAAGGCAATACAATGTGGGTGAATAGCATGGGCAACCAAATGAGTTCCATGAACGGACTACGAGTCCACGTTATTTATAATAGTTTTGAACACGATTTTGGTTTGACAGGTATTTGATAGCGCTTACAAACTCCTCGAACATTGCAATGTTTCATCGACAAGAAGCTTCGAGTGAATCTTTACTTGTTGGTGTTTTATTTTCCATGTAACATTCTATCCCGACCTTACCGTTAAGTTGGACTTCGTGTCTATCTTAGACCCCACACACTCTTTGTTTGTAAGACGATTCTAATTAGTACCATGTATCTGTCTACGTTCAGTTGCTTTTACAATAAGTAGTGATTGCAACGGCCATTTATCCTCGTGACCTTTGTTAAAGAAGTTGAAGTATATCGCAAGTTCTTAAACTTCGCACTTTTTCGTGCAAGAATAGGTTTCAATTCCGTGTCATGGAGTTTTCATTTATCCCATTTCAGCAACAATTCCACTTGCGACATGGGCAGCATAATTTGCAACTTAAGGGGCTGCTTAGGCTATTAATCCTTGTGCAAGAAGTGGAACTTTACCTTACGTTTCCTCTATGTCATTAATGTCAGTTTTGGAAATATCATGGCGTACAGCAAACGCTGATTGTTTAGCGTCATTAAAGTCTTTGAGTTCGCCTTCAGTCCGTGACAGTTTTTTTTTCTTGTAACACCGAGGATATCGGCTTAAATTTTTAATCCAGAATTTTGTTTCGCTGCCAATGGATGCCTTTATTATCTGCCTAGTGGTCACCCGATGACACGACATTATGATAAGTATCAACTACGGTTTAGTTACTGATGAGATCGGATGATAAAACTATCTGGTTAAATGTTTTCAGGAAGACATCAATGAATCTCATTCGTCAGCCTACACCCTCAAGCAGCATCTTTTTTTTTCGAACAATACAACATCCAATGCTCTGTAACTAGCAACAATACTTAGCGGTGCATTAGGTTTCAAAGCTAGATGAACACCGACACGAAAGTGTATCTCAACGTCAGATTGTTCGAATAAAACAAAGTGGTTTAAAGAACTATAATATATTGGATACGTCACTGAGACGGTTCAGTTTTTTGCAGACCAAAATATACATTCTGATCCCGTCCCATGAACGTCATCAGCCGATGATACGCACGCACGCGCAACATAAATATTATCAAAATCCATACAATATCCTCACAGGGTTCATGTTGCCCGTTTATCCTTAATGAAACTTCACTAATACTTAGTTTGTGAAATGTCATGGGACTGCCTGTTTGTTACTTTACTTGTAAGTCTGTTGCTGTTATATTTTAGAAAGCAGCAAAGCAATAAATATATGTGTCGGGGCAGTGACACATTGCTGCGATGGTATTGGAAACGCAAATAAACTAGAAGTTGTACTCTGAACACTCTCTTAGGTATCGTTGACTTACCACCTTGGTAGATCAATGATAACATGTATTGTTCTTCGGATCGTGACAGTGTCCTTGTTGGCATCCAAAAAAGAAGATTTGTCAGTATCATTTGTCCATGAAGAGCCGCAGTTACAGCTAGATCAATTCCTTCACCATGCCAAAATAGCATCATTGTCCGTACCTTTTCCCACAAGTACAACTGTGTGTTTCGTCCCGAAGATATATTTCTAACATTTATGCAAAGACCAAATATATGTGACGTTGTTATTGTTCAGGTAAATCTCACCTAAGACTTAATTTGACTTCGCGATTATCATGCATAAATTCCGTTGTAGCTGACAAATACATCCTAATTCGCTGCGTTATGAACTTTAACGCGGTCCAATTTAGGTGGACACCCTAATATTTGTTATGATATGCACTGATAAATAATGACACAAGTTCGTTATTAACACGTCCACCTAGTTGAGCACAGTATGGAACATTATCCGTTTGGACAAGGCTACCCCGAACTTTAATGCATTCCTCGGTGGGTAAGAAATATCTACTTCTGTCCTACACTTGTAGTTCTCTTTGTCCACGTTAGTCTGGTACTCCAGCTTTATAAGAGGAATATTTATAATTAGCTATCGATTCATCTTTAAGGCCTAGAGCATCAAAGTTAAATGCGGGATCAGATACACTCCTGAACATTGTACTTTTATTTATATATTATCGTCTAAGACGAATATCACTTCCTGCTACTAGATTTGCCACTATATTATTGTCCTTCAATTCTGCCAGTTCCACGGGTGCACTCGCTAATTATGTCAATAAATCATTTAAGGTTTGAATTTTTACTTTACTGAAACTTGCTAACATCATTACAGTGCTTGGAAGTATTCATATATGTGGTTTCTGTCTGGATATTAATCGTTTTGTCCTTCCTTGACTTCCCTGGCAACATCGACATTACTAATATCTTTATCATGAACAAAATCAATATAATCAGTCCTAATTGCTATACAAACGGTATCGCTTTTGGTGACATTAGGCATATATCCTGAATAACACCACCGAGTCCATCTTCGTAGATCATCGTACTATACATAGGTAATCGTGAATGTATTACATGGACCAGAGTATGTCGACGTTGAGTATTGGTTATTCTCGTTATTTTCCTTATGAGTGATCTAATTGTGACCAATCATTGTAATAATCGTCGGCAATTGTATCGATACCTTGAATGAATGAATCTTAAATTAAAGTGAACCAGCCACGAAGGCTCATTATTCACTGTTTAATCTTTCAAATGAAAGTTATTTAACTTTTCCCGTGGAGTAAAGAATGGTGCCACATCTCCATCTCCACGGGCGTTTATGCACACATAGTGTGCCATTTAATTTGGTCGTCATGTCGCGCCTCTCTTGGGGATCTATCGACATGAATGTAGGACCTGGGTGAGTGGGAATGGATCAAACATGCACTCAACCTATTCAACCAATCGGTAGGAGTGTACTAGAGGTGCAACGGCACCAAATAATGACTGGTGAAAAATGGTTTTGACGTCTCGTCATGTTGAGGGTTTCTGGTCGCGAGAAAAGAGGAAACGATCCGATAAGCGAGCCAATGTATGTCGACAGCCTTGAAACACCCTAGCTATACTTATTTCAAATGAGGTCCAGTTTCACTAATGGACGGAAAATATACCAATAATGTGTAAGCCACCTGAGTAATTAAAAAAACATTGTGTAGTTGAAGATTTTTTCTAACTCCTAGCATACCAATGTTTCTAGTACCCAGTGTACGTATTGTAAGTCCCTAACAATTTTAATTCTAGAATGTATGTGCGACATATGTAAGTTGGTCACTGTTAGGTTATATGGATTGTGAATTTTGATTGGAGGTGTTCGAAATTGATCAAGTTAGGTTTCTCAAAATAAGCTTGTCAACTAGAGATTTCGTACCAAATGAGAACTCTATAATGGCAGTAACCCTTAGAAGGGCTTTTTGATGGAGGGTTACGTTATGGTAACCAGTCTTCCCTTATTCTGGTTTGTTTGCTCCGGTGTCCTCACTTGATCATTGGGCCTCCCTTAATATTGATTGTCAGCACCAGCATCCTCCTCTTTTCTGGGTATCTAGATCTAAAATTGTCAATATCAATTTGGAAATACTATGTGCTGTTGTTACAAAAGTGTAGACAGTCCCATGTGACAACCTATTATTGCGGATGGACTAGTCCCGCATTCCTGACGGTTCGAGGTTCGATACCACCTTGTATTTCTGGTTTAGTTTTTAGGAGAATACTGACTAACTGGTATTTGGATGCAGCATTGTGCCGCTGGGTATGATGGTCTAGGTGTTTTATGTATATGGAAAAAAGTTTGACATAGATAGAGAGGAGTGTTAATTTCTAGATGATGGTATCAATAGTCCACCCTTTTGTTTTTGTATCTGATGCTATTTTCTTAAATGCTTCAATGTTTATTTATATATCTTTTTTATTCCTGATGCTTCATCTAATTATATTTGGTTGTTTTAAGTGAGTAGCCCGTCAAATGATTGGTCAATGAACCCATGTGATCTCATTGTGGGGCTACACTTTACTTCTTAAAGTTGTTATAAATTTCAGAATTAGTTTGTTCTTTAGGTGTTTTAGTAGCCTGTCGAATGATTAGTCAATGACCCTGTAACAGAATTGTTACCGAGAGGATGGTGGATTAAATGAACAACACAAACACAATATGTGAAAGAAAATATAAATTTATGAAATAAATTATTAATGAAAAATAATGATGTACCAATACGATACCTCATGCGTTCAACCCACAATTACACTCACAACCATTCACAATACATGAATAAATGAAATATTAATACAAAATAAAACACAGATACAAAGAAATCTCTTGGACTATACACAGATCCAAGGAACCTTTACGAAAGTTATATTACCGCAAGTATAAATTACGATACAAACACAAAACATCAAACTATACTATCGCACGTATGGATTGCGACAACTAGCACGAACACATACATGTATTCAATCAAGTTGCCAGCTTTTATTGAGATTCATGCAATCCCTTAAAATACTATTGTGATCTGAAATAACCATGTAAATACAACAATGTATTCAATTGTACAACAATTGCAACACACACATGTGTCTCGACCCTGTATAACCGTACGATTCACCAACAGTTGAATCGCCGACCAGTTTCCCCGAGGACCTAGGGTTGACCAATACTTTTATCGGCCGTTTGCCGTTCACGGATCCACCACAGTTATACGTACAGACAGCATACAACATCTACTAGAACCAACGTTCCTCAATACCCTAGATGTCGCCCCGGATGTTTACAACTCTAGACAGCTCCGACACTCGGACTTCTAGATTTCCGGATATTTACACGTCACGACAGATGTAGACGAACAGACAGTTCGACAGACAGACAGTCAGATACTTCAATTCGATTGCACAATAAATCAGCAACAATTTCAGCTACGATCTCAAAGACGTTATCAACGATATTATCCGATGTTATCAGATGCGCTATCAGATGCGTTATCAGAGATGCTATCAGAGATTATCAGATGCGCTATCAGCGATGTTATCAGACGTTATCAGAGACGCTATCAGCTACAATAAAGAAACCAGACTAATAATAGTTGTCTCAAAAAAATAATTTAAACCTTAGATCACGCTATTGCATTTAAAGTCTAATAGTGACTAGTAATTCCAAATATTCCACGTTTAAAATCTGCATTGCAATAAAGGCATCATTATATGAAATGATAAACTGAATAAAATTCACAATAAAACGAAATATAAATTTAACACTCACCCCTTTGGCTGGAGATTGAAAGACGAGCTATCTATCCTGTGATTATATACTTTAGGTCCCGTAATATTGATCATAAATATTCTGCCTTATATACGCTCAAATAGGTGAGCAGAAATCACGGCAAGATTACCGTGCACCCTGTGAATCTAAATGTTCCGGATTTCATGTAATTCAAAGTCAGGCACATTCAAATCGTTACACGCCGCTTACCTTGGAGAAAACAACTTATTCATCCCAGGTAAGGCATGTACGACGAAACAAAGAAAATGGTGAGATTAGTTTGTAAATCAATTAGAAAATAAATTAAATTTTCGCCTAATTCTGTGACAATAACTCCCCCCTAAGAATAAAAATGTACACATTTTTAAAACTAACACAGAATAGAAGAAAATAACTACTGTTATTTACACTGGTTATAATACAATCTGGATTTTATTACTGGGCAAATTCACACAAATTTCCCATCATGCCCTACTCAAGTAGTCTGCGCCTATATTTTCAACTCCCCTTATTGCTTCTACACGGAAGCGATAAGGTTGTAGTGTTAGCGCCCAACGCATCAACCGAGCGTTGGCAACCTTGGCCTTGTTTAAATACAGTAGGGGTTGGTGATCAGTCTCGAGAACGAAATCTCTCCCAAATAGATATGCGTGATACTTCCCAATTCCCCATACTACGGCCAAACATTCCTTTTCTATGACGGAATAATTTTTCTCCCTGGGTAGCAATTTCCTACTCGAGTAAGCTACGGGTAACTTACTGTCGTCTTGCTCCTGCAGTAAAACTGCCCCCAACCCAGTTTCAGAAGCATCTGTTCTTAGAATAAAAGGTTTGCTGACATCTGGCAATTTTAATATAGGTGCACTAACCAGTTTCTCTTTCAGAGCACAAAATGCTTTATCTTGTGGCGGTCCCCATTCAACTTTGTTTGGTTGCCCCTTCTTGGTCATATCAGACAGCGGGCTAGCAATGGCTGCAAAGTTCGGTATAAACTTTCTATAAAAACCTACAAGACCTAGAAATAATCTTACCTGCGTTTTATTGGTTGGCTTTGGTGCGTCTCTAATTGCTTCAACTTGCTTGGGATGAGGTTTTAACTGACCCATATCGCTGACCCTATGACCCAAACAATCTAAATCTGTATAACCAATACTGCATTTAGTGGGTCTCACTGTGAGGTTCGCTCTGCGGAGTCTATTGAAGAGCTCGCTCAGGACGGACACGTGCTCACTCCAAGTATTCGTGTACACGAGTATGTCGTCTACAAAGCTATCAACGTTTGCTAAACCTTTAAGCAACTTGCGCATCAAACTACAACCGGTGGCGCTGGCTCCAACTAACCCGAATGGCATCACTTTGAATTGACACAAACCTTTCTGGGTCGCAAATGCTGTCAAAGTTCGGGACTCTGGGACAATGGGAACCTGCCATTATCCCTTGGACAGATCCAATTCGGAAATCCATCGGTTTCCCGACAACTTCGCAAATAGACCCTCCATATCTGGCATTGGTTCTGCATCGAACACAGTGATTTTATTTAACTGCCGAAAATCAATGCAGAATCGGTTCGTCCCGTCCTTTTTCCTGACTAGCACTACTGGAGAAGAATATGGCGAGTTGGAGGGTTCAATCACCCCCAGATCCAACATTTTACCCACCTCTTCGTCCACAGCTTCACGTGCGTTGTATGGCACCGGATATCCCTTGATTCGAATAGGGTCAGAAGTATTCAGCTTAATTTTGAGGTCCAACAAAGTTGTACAACCTGGTCTATCTGTGAATACATAAGAGTGTTTAGCCAAGAGCGCATTAATCTGTTGACGCTGGTCTTTCGTCAACTCCGCACTCACATGGACTTTATCTATCCCTTCCCCCGCAACTCCCAAGGGACATTCAAGGGAACTCTCGATATTCGAATTAGCTTCATCATCGTCTACGACTGCCGTACAAACGACATTTAAGACCCCTTTTTCAACATTGTCGCTCTGTCTCTTGATATACAACTTGAGCATGTTAGCATGGAATGTCTTTAAATTACCGTCCATGTCAATTGTATAGTCCATGTCACCTTTTACATCCTTAACTTCATATAAACCTTTCCACTGGACTAATAACTTATTTGAGCTCGTTGGAAGAAGCAATAGAACCTGATCTCCCACAAGAAATTTCCTATTTCGCGCTCTGCGGTTGTAATACTTGGCATATCTACGCCCCGATTTAATTAATTCGTCACGTGCCACCTGGCATGTGCTCTCAAGTTTATTTCTTAGATCTAACACGTACTGGTAAGTTGTTTTTATTTCCTTGTTCGCGACGTCACCAGTCCATAGTTCGCGTAGTATCCGCATCGGCCCTCGAACTGTCCTACCGTACAACAGTTCGAAGGTTGAAAACCCTAAACTTTCCTGCGGTACTTCACGGTACGCGAACAGAACAGCGTTCAAAAAACGGTCCCAGTCTTGCGGACGTTCCGCGCACATCTTTCGCAGCATGCTTTTCAGGGTACAATTAAACTTCTCTACCAGTCCAATGCACATCGGATGGTATGGGGTAGTGTTTAGCTGTTTGATGGATAACAGCCTACTTATTTCACCCATGAGGTCAGAGGTGAATTGGGCACCACAATCAGTGAGGATTTCTTCTGGCACATCTACCCTACTGAAGATATCAACTAATGCTTCAGCTACTCTTTCCGTTTCAATAGTTGGTAACGCTACGGCTTCGGGGTATCTGGTCGCGTAATCAACCAGAGTAAGAATATACCGATTCTTTCTTTCGGTAACCGGGTGTATTGGTCCTACAATATCTACTGCCACTCTTTTAAACGGTGTATCTATTAATGGCATCTGTCCTAAGGGCACCCGTGTGACCCTTCCCTTACATACGGTTTTCTGACATACGTCGCATGACCTACAGAACCGTGTGACATCGCCATTAACACCTGGCCAGTAGAATTCAGCGACTACCCTGCTAGTGATCTTAGCCTTACCTAGGTGTCCTGCCATGCTTGACTCATGCGCCACCCTAAGTACTTGAGATCTATATCTCTGGGGTACGACCACTTGCCAATATTTCTTACCCTCCCGAGCGCTAAACTCCCTATGAATTAATCCGTTCTTGCGTACGAATCTCGGGCTACCGCCACGCATACAGTGTTTAATCGCGCAGGACGTGATTTTCTCAACAATAATTTTGATGGATTCATCACGTTCTTGCTCTTGTTTGAAATCATCACGCGAAATTCCGGAGATTGATTCAGGGACTATTAATTTATGAAACGCGGTTTTCTCTCGCCGTGTTTGCGCTCGCGTTTCGACTGCCTGAGCCAAAGGTATTTTAAAATCGGCCATGGCTGGAAGACGGGAACCTTCAACATTACCGATCGTCAGATCGTAAATAGGGTTTTCCATATAAAGGGCATCAACAGTTCCCGTTAGGAAAGGTGTTTTTACCGTGATCCTTGCTACGGGAATGCGACCCATCGTCTGATCAAGTAACATACATGGGGACTCCCACCCGAGCATTTGGTTATCCTGCACGAGACAACATTTGATCACTACGCCAGTGCAACCAGTGTCACGTAATACTACGACTTCTCGACCGTTGACAAACCCTCTCGCTGTTGGTACACGCGCTTCGGGAAATAGACACGTGCCAAGCGAATGAATACAAGGTTCTACCTGTACGATGTTATCAGATATACCTTTACTTTGTATAGCCACTGCTACCTTATGTACAAGTCCCTTTCTTTTACGACAGCCTTTTTGAACATGACCCCATGCATTACACAAGAAACATTGCACACGCTGAATTATTGGATTCCTAACTGACCTATTTACCTCAGCTGATTTTTCAAGCTCCCTAGGCATAGGTCTCACAGACTGGTTTCCAGACTTAAAATCTTTTAAAACCACGTTCTGGGTTCCCCTATGAGCTTCGGCAAAGCAATCGGCTTGCTTAGCCATATCTTTTACGTTTGTGAAGACTTTCTCCTTCAGAAATTGATCTAATTCTCGCCCAACTGTATTAAATAATTGATTTCTGAGCAAGAAATCAGTCAACCCTTCAAACGTTTTCACCGCTTTGCCGCATTAAATCCACCGCTCAAAATAGTTCGCAATTCTAACGGTGAACTGACCAAAGGTTTCTCCCTTATCGTGCTTGCTATACCTGAACTTTTTACGAAAACCCTGTTCAGTGAGCTCGTACATTTTGAGAAGTGCTTCTTTTAGGACGTCGTACTTAAACACATCGTCCCTAGGAAGTCGTGAGTATACATCCAGCGCTTTACCTTTTAATAGAGCACTAAGACGCAGTGCCCAGTCATTTTGACTCCACTTCTGGTTTTCAGCATACCGCTCAAACCGATGAAGATAACTATCCATGTTATCTTTTTCATCGTCAAAGGGAGGTAATTTGGGGCCCCTTAATTTGCTAAAGGCAGAATCGTGTTCTCTTCCAGATGTTGCTAATTCTACCTTACGCTCATGATCCCGTTGCTTTGCTTTTTCTTCTAACTCTATTCGCTTTCCCTCCGCTTCCATTTCCCATCCTATCCTATCCTTTTCGGCCTGCTTCTCTAATTCTATCTTTTCCCTCTCAAAGGCCCATTTCCTTTCATCGGCTTCCCTTTCTAATTCCCTTTTCCTTTCTTCGGCCTCCCCTTTTTCCCTTTCTAATTCCCTTTCTAATTCCCTTGCCCTTACCCTTTCTTCCGTTTGCCGGGCTTGTTCTTCCTGAATAAATTTCCTTAGACTTTCACCTTCATACCCAAATTCTTTGCCTAAGGCAACTAAGTCCTTAAGGGATGACATGACAATGACAATTGTAATATGAATATAGATAGGTAACCAAACCAATACTTTAAACACGTTTATACTGGACACACGGACCTAAATAAACTGAACAAAAATAAACCCCAACTTGAGTAGTATCTTGTCAAGAATGTCACGCTCAAATATAAACATTAAATGTTTACTTTCACAAAAATGATTGACAGTTCACTCAATCCAACGATCCCACTTCTGACACCATTGTAACAGAATTGCTACCGAGAGGATGGTGGATTAAATGAACAACACAAACACAATATGTGAAAGATAATATAAATTTATGAAATAAATTATTAATGAAAAATAATGATGTACCAATACAATAACTCATGCGTTCGACCCACAATTACACTCACAACCATTCACAATACATGAATAAATGAAATATTAATACAAAATAAAACACAGATACAAAGGAATCTCTTAGACTATACAAAGATCCAAGGAACCTTTACGAAAGTTATATTACCGCAAGTATAAATTACGATACAAACATAAAACATCAAACTATACTATCACACGTATGGATTGCGACAACTAGCACGAACATATACATGTATTCAATCAAGTTGCTAGCTTTTATTGAGATTCATGCAATCCCTTGAAATACTATTGTGATCTGAAATAACCATGTAAATACAACAATGTATTCAATTGTACAACAATTGCAACACACACATGTGTCTCGACCCTGTATAACCGTACGATTCACCAACAGTTGAATCACCGCCCAGTTTCCCCGAAGACCTAGGGTTGACCAATACTTTTATCGGCCGTTTGCCGTTCCCGTTTAAACGGAATTGAAGTATCTGACTGTCTGTCTGTCGAACTGTCTGTTCGTCTACATCTGTCGTGACGTGTAAATATCCGGAAAGCTAGAAGTCCGAGTGTCGGAGCTGTCTATTGTTATAAACATCCGGGTCGACATCTAGGGTATTGAGGAACCGTTGGTTCTAGTAGATGTTGTATGCTGTCTGTACGTATAACTGTGGTTGATCCGTGAAGGGCAAGTGACCAATAAAAGTATTGAGTCAACCCTAGGTCTTCGGGGAAACTGGGCGGCGATTCAACTGAGGGTGAATCGTACGGTTATACAGGGTCGAGACACATATGTGTATTGAAATTGTAGTACAATTTAATACATTGTTGTATTTACATGCTTATGTCAAATCACATTAGTATTTGTAGGGATTGCATAAAGATCAATAAAAGCTAGCAACTTGATTGAATACAAGTATGTTCGTGCTAGTTGTCGCAGTCCATACGTGCGATAATATAGTTTAATGTTTTGTGTTTGTCATCGTAATATATACTTGCATTAATATAACTATCGTAAAGGTTCCTTGGATCTGTGTATAGTCCAAGAGATCCCTTTACATCTGAGTTTTATTTTGTATTGATATTTCAATGTATTGTGAATGGTTCTGAGTGTAATTGTGGGTTGAACGCATGAGTTATTGTGTTGATACATTATTATTTTTCATTAATAATTTATTTCATAAATTTACATTATTTTTCACACTTGTGTTTGTGTTGTTCATTTAATCCACCATCCACTCGGTAACAATTCTGTTACAATGGTGTCAGAAGTGGGATTGCTGGATTAAGTGAACTGTCAATCATTTTTGTGAAGTATAAACATATTTAAAGTATTGGTTAGGTTACCTTCATCAGGAAGATAAGGTCAGCCTGTGGTATATATATATTTATATTTTTTATATTACAATTGTCATTGACATGTCATCCCTTAAGGACTTGGTTGCCTTAGGCAAAGAATTTGGTTATGAAGGCGAAAGTTTAAGGAAATTTATTCAAGAAGAACAAGCCCGGGAAAGGGACGAAAGGGTAAGGGCACGGGAATTAGAAAGGGAATCCGAAGAAAGGAAACGGGCATTAGAAAGGGAATCCGATGAAAGGAAACGGGAATTAGAAAGGGAATCCGATGAAAGGAAATGGGCCTTTGAGAAGGAAAAGATATCATTAGAGAAGGAAAAAATAGAGTTAGATAAACTAGCAAAAGTAGAAATGTTAGGGTTAGAAGAAATAGCAAAGCAACGGGATCATGAGCGTAAGGTAGAATTAGCAACATCTGGAAGAGAACACGATTCTGCCTTTAGCAAATTAAGGGGCCCCAAATTACCTCCCTTTGACGATGAAAAAGATAACATGGATAGTTATCTTCATCGGTTTGAGCGGTATGCCGAAAACCAGAAGTGGAGTCAAAATGACTGGGCATTGCATCTTAGTGCTCTATTAAAGGGTAAAGCAATGGATGTATACTCGCGACTTCTTAGGGACGATGTGTTTAAGTACGAAGTCCTAAAGGAAGCACTTCTAAAAAGGTACGAGCTTACTGAACAGGGTTTTCGTAAAAAGTTCAGGTATAGCAAGCCCGATAAGGGAGAAACCTTTGGTCAGTTCACCGTTAGAATTGCGAACTATTTTGAGCGGTGGATTGAATGCGGCAAAGCGGTGAAGACGTTTGAAGGGTTGACTGATTTCTTGCTCAGAGATCAATTTTTTAATACAGTTGGGCGAGAATTAGATCAATTTCTGAAGGAGAAAGTCTTCACAAACGTAAAAGATATGGCTAAGCAAGCCGATTTCTTTGCCGAAGCTCATGGGGGAACCCAGAACGTGGTTTTAAAAGATTTTAAGTCTGGAAACCAGTCTGCGAGACCTATGCCTAGGGAGCTTGTAAAATCAGCTGAGGTAAAAAGGTCAGTTAGGAAACCAGTTATTCAGCGTGTGCAATGTTTCTTGTGTAATGCATGGGGTCATGTTCAAAAAGACTGTCCTAAAGGAAAGGGACTTGTACATAAGGTAGCAATGGCTATACAAAGTAAAGGTATATCTGATAACATCGTACAGGTAGAACCTTGTATTCATTCGCTTGGCACGTGTCTATTTCCCGAAGCGAGTGTACCAACCGCGAGAGGGTTTGTCAACGGTCGAGAAGTTGTAGTATTGCGTGACACTGGTTGCACTGGCGTAGTGATCAAACGTAGTCTCGTGCAGGATAACCAAGTGCTCGGGTGGGAGTCGCCATGTATGCTACTTGATCAGAAGATCGGTCGCATTCCCGTAGCAAGGATCACAGTACAAACACCTTTCCTAACGGGAACTGTTGATTCCCTTTGTATGGAGAACCCTATTTACGATCTGACGATCGGTAATGTTGAAGGTTCCCGTCTTCCAACCATGGCCGATTTTAAAATACCTTTGGCTCAGGCAGTCGAAACGCGAGCGCAAACACGGCGAGAGAAAACCGCGTTTCGTAAATTAATAGTCCCTGAATCGATCTCCGGAATTTCGCGTGATGATTTCAAGCAAGAGCAAGAACATGATGAATCCATCAAATCAATTGTTGAGAAAATCACGTCCGGCGCGATTAAACACTGCAAGCGTGGGGGTAGCTCTAGATTCGTACGCAAGAACGGATTAATTCATAGGGAATTTAGCGCTCGGGAGGGTAAGAAGTTTTGGCAAGTGGTCGTACCCCAGAGATATAGATCTCAAGTACTTAGGGTGGCGCATGAGTCAAGCATGGCAGGACACCTAGGTAAGGCTAAAACCACTAGCAGGGTAGTCGCTGAATTCTACTGGCCCGGTGTTAATGGCGATGTCACACGGTTCTGTAGGTCGTGCGACGTATGTCAGAAAACCGTCTGTAAGGGAAGGCTCACAAGGGTGCCCTTAGGACAAATGCCATTAATAGATACACCGTTTAAAAGAAAGGCAGTAGATATTGTAGGACCAATACACCCGGTTACCGAAAGAAAGAATCGGTATATACTTACTCTGGTTGATTACGCAACCAGATACCCCGAAGCCGTAGCGTTACCAACTATTGAAACGGAAAGGGTAGCTGAAGCATTAGTTGATATCTTCAGTAGGGTAGGGGTGCCAGAGGAAATCCTCACTGATTGTGGTGCCCAATTCACCTCTGACCTCATGGGTGAAATAAGTAGGCTGTTATCCATCAAACAGCTAAACACTACCCCATACCATCCGATGTGCAATGGACTGGTAGAGAAGTTTAATGGTACCCTGAAAAGCATGCTGCGAAAGATGTGCGCGGAACGTCCGCAAGACTGGGACCGTTATTTAAACGCTATTCTGTTCGCATACCGTGAAGTACCGCAGGAAAGTTTAGGGTTTTCACCCTTCGAACTGTTGTACGGTAGAACGGTTCGAGGCCTGATGCGGATACTACGCGAACTATGGACTGGTGATGTCGCGAACGAGGAAATAAAAACAACTTACCAGTACGTGTTAGATCTAAGAAATAAACTTGAGAGTACATGCCAGATGGCACGTGACGAATTGATTAAATCGGGGCGTAGATATGCCAAGTATTACAACCATAGAGCGCGAAATAGGAAATTTCTTGTAGGAGATCAGGTGCTATTGCTTCTTCCAACGAGCTCAAATAAGTTATTAGTCCAGTGGAAAGGTTCCTATGAAGTTAAAGAGGTAAAAGGTGACATGGACTATAAAATTGACATGGACGGTAATGTAAAGACATTCCATGCAAGCATGCTCAAGTTATACATCAAGAGACAGAGCGAAAATGTTGAAAAGGGGGTATTAAATGTCGTTTGTACGGCAGTCGTAGACGAAGATAAAGCATTTTGTGCTCTGAAAGAGAAACTGGTTAGTGCACCTATATTAAAATTGCCAGATGTCAGCAAACCTTTTATTCTAAGAACAGATGCTTCTGAAACTGGGTTGGGGGCAGTTTTACTGCAGGAGCAAGACGACAGTAAGTTACCCGTAGCTTACTCGAGTAGGAAATTGCTACCCAGGGAGAAGAATTATTCCGTCATAGAAAAGGAATGTTTGGCCGTAGTATGGGGAATTGGGAAGTATCACGCATATCTATTTGGGAGAGATTTCGTTCTTCAGACTGATCACCAACCCCTACTGTATGTAAACAAGGCAAAGGTCGCAAACGCTCGGTTGATGCGTTGGGCGCTAGCACTACAACCTTATCGTTTCCGTGTAGAAGCAATAAGGGGAGTTGAAAATATAGGCGCAGGCTACTTGAGTAGGGCATGATGGGAAATTTGTATGAATTTGCCCAGTAATAAAATCCAGTTTGTAGTATAACCAGTGTAAATGTTGTAAGATATCATCAGTAGTTATTTTTCTTCTATTCTGTGTTAGTTTTAAAAATGTGTACATTTGTATTCTTAGGAGGGAGGTATTGTCACAGAATTAGGCGAAAATTAAATTTTTTTTTTCTTAATTGCAAGCGAATTTCACAATTTTCTTTGTTTCGTCGTACATGCATTACCTGGGGTGAATAAGTTGTTTTCTCCAAAGTAAGCGGCGTGTAACGATTTGCATGTGCCTAATGTTTATTTACATGAAATCCGGAACCTTAGTTTCACGGGGTGCACGGTAATCTTGCCGTGATTTCTGCTCTCCTATTTTAGAGTATATAAGGCAGAATATTTGTGATCAATTTTACGGGACCTAAAGTATCTAGTCACAGGATAGATAAGCTCGTCTTTTCAATCTCCAGCCAAAGGGGTGAGTGTTAAATTTACATTTCGTTTTATTGTGAATTTTATTCAGTTTATCATTTCGTATAATGATGCCTTTATTGCAATGCAGATTTTAAACGTGGAATATTTGGAATTACTAGTCACTATTAGGCTTTAAATGCAATAGCGTAATCTACGGTTTAGATTATTTTTTTGAGACAACTATTATTAGTCTGGTTTTGTTTATTGTAGCTGATACCGTAGCTGTTAATGCATTTGATACCGTTTCTGAGAACATTTCTGATACCGTAGCTGTTAACATCGTTGATACCGTAGCTGTTAATGCATCTGATAACGTAGCTGATAACGCATCTGAAAACATCACTGATAGCGCATCTAATAACATCGTTGATACCGTAGCTGTTAATGCATCTGATAGCGCATCTAATAACATCGTTGATAACGTAGCTGATAACGTAGCTGATAACATCTGATAACGTAGCTGATAACGTCGGCTGATAGCATCTCTGAGAACATCTTTGATAACGTCTTTGATATCGTCTGATTTGTTGTGGAACATCTATGATTTGTTGCGGGACATCTCTGTATAATAGCTGAATGTGATTGATTGTGCCGTTTAATTGTGCAAACGGAATTGAAGTATCTGACTGTCTGTCTGTCGAACTGTCTGTTCGTCTACATCTGTCGTGATGTGTAAATATCCGGAAAGCTAGAAGTCCGAGTGTCGGAGCTGTCTATTGTTATAAACATCCGGGTCGACATCTAGGGTATTGAGGAACCGTTGGTTCTAGTAGATGTTGTATGCTGTCTGTACGTATAACTGTGGTTGATCCGTGAAGGGCAAGTGACCAATAAAAGTATTGAGTCAACCCTAGGTCTTCGGGGAAACTGGGCGGCGATTCAACTGAGGGTGAATTGTACGGTTATACAGGGTCGAGACACATATGTGTATTGAAATTGTAGTACAATTTAATACATTGTTGTATTTACATGCTTATGTCAAATCACATTAGTATTTGTAGGGATTGCATGAAGATCAATAAAAGCTAGCAACTTGATTGAATACAAGTATGTTCGTGCTAGTTGTCGCAGTCCATACGTGCGATAATATAGTTTAATGTTTTGTGTTTGTCATCGTAATATATACTTGCATTAATATAACTATCGTAAAGGTTCCTTGGATCTGTGTATAGTCCAAGAGATCCCTTTACATCTGAGTTTTATTTTGTATTGATATTTCAATTATTCATGTATTGTGAATGGTTCTGAGTGTAATTGTGGGTTGAACGCATGAGTTATTGTGTTGATACATTATTATTTTTCATTAATAATTTATTTCATAAATTTACATTATTTTTCACACTTGTGTTTGTGTTGTTCATTTAATCCACCATCCACTCGGTAACAATTCTGTTACATGTGCATCTGGGTGATTCTATTACTCTACCAACTTCCTTAATGATATTGTGTAATATTCTCCCTTGTTTATTTATGTCCCAATCGGTTTGCCATTTTTCATTAATCATATAATTAAACTATATAGTTCAGTTTGGTTATATTTAAGTGGATTGTAATTAGGTTCGTATAGTTTGGTTTTAGCAAGTTGGTCTGCTAACTCATTACCTTTGGTGTCAATGTGGGATGGAAACCACACAAATTCTACTACTGGTTTATTTGAATTTAGGGTTTTCAGTATTAGGTTAATTTATTATAAGAAATTTTCTCTAGCTTTTGTGGTGTTATTTTGGATTGAGGTTAGGACGCATAGCGAGTCGCTAATAGTCAGTCTTGTTTGGTTTATGTTCCACAATCCACTTTAATGCTTCTAGGATGGTCCAAAAATCAGCCGTATAAATGGAGCAGTGGTCGGGTAAACGTCTGCCCATTTGAATATTATATTCTGGTATGACCCTTGCAGGACCTATTTTGAAAGGATTTGTTTTTTGTGAGCCATACGTGTAAATTTTTGAAACTTTTGAGATTCATTGGCTTTTCTCTGTATTGTATTTAGTTTGTTTAATTGACGTTTGGGTACCGTGGTGTATACTTGGCACCCATAGTCAAGTTTAGATCTTATTAATGCCTTATACACTGTTAAAATAGTTTCTTGGTTGGCATCCCACTGAGTGCCTTTGAGGCTTCTTAATAGATTTAAATCCTGGTTGCATCATTCTACTAGTTCATCTATATGATACGCCCATGTTAGGTGTTAATCAAAGTACATACCCAGAAATTTAGCTACTTTTACGAATGTTATTTCTTTATTTTGTATTGTTAATTTGGGATATTGTTTGATTTTTTTACGTTGAGTGAAAAGTACAGCTACCGTGTTTTGGTAAGATAGTTTCAAACCCCATTTACCAGCCCATTTTCCTATGTTATTTAAAATGGTTTGAAGTTCAGCCATATGTCGGTGGTTGGAGGTGCTGCCTGCTCTCCATAGGCCACTATCATCAGCAAATTGTGATGTGATAATCCAATTTTAGGTGATGCCAAATTTGTGTCAAGGTCATTTACCATTAGATTAAAAAGGGTGTGGCTGAGTACACTCCCTTGTGGAGTTCCATTTTCAATGGTGTGTTCCTCAAAGTAAGTTGCCCCTACCCTAGTTATAATTTTGCGGTCGGTCAGGAAATTTTCTAAAAAGTTGAACATACGACCCGTAATGCCGTAATGATTTAATTTATCTATACGGCCTTTGGTCCATACAAGGTCGAATGCTTTTTTCCAGATCAATAAATCCCGCAATAAAGTTTCTATCCACTTTTCTTACAGAGTTGAATGCCAGTTTGATAGCGGTTTCTAATCTTATTAAATGATCCGTAGTGGATGTTTTATTTTTAAACCCACATTGATTTTCAGAAATCAAGTTGTTACTTTCAAGGTGGTGTGTAAGTCTATTAGTAATAATTGTTTCCATGTTTTTGCATATGTTGTTAGTACGAGAGATGGGTCTGTACGAATTGATGTCGTTTCTATCTTTTTTGGAGTTGAATATGGGTATTTCTATCGCTGTTTTCCACTTTATAGGTAGCCTTCCCTTGTCACATATTTTGTTTAGCATTTTTATTATTGAGTTAACAAGTTAATGGGTAGGATTTTGTATATTACATACCCTATTTGGTCTTAGCCAGGTGAAGTTTTTTTTTTGGTTTTAAGTGCCTGTTTCCATTCATATAGTGTTACGTCTCTATTTAGATGTGTTAGTTTGGGTCCCAGGTCTTCAAATAGTTCCTTAAATTTAATTTCAGTTTTAGCCCTGTGATTTTGAATTCCTTGGCTTGATTGTTTTTACTGCTTATGTGTTTGAAGTTTTGGGCTACAGAGTCAGCTTTTTCCCTTTTGATAGTAGTGTTGTTTATTTTGGGGGGTGCTAGTGGTGTGCTTCCCCCTGATAGTTCTAATTTTATCCCACACCTGTTTGGACTTAGTTCTAAAATTTATACTACTGCAGTATTTTTGCCAAGTATTTTTTGTGACTGCTTAATTAAGTATTTGAAATTGTTATCCTGGTTTTTATACTCTAAGAAGTGAGTAGTGTTAGTAGTTCTTTTAAATTTATTTAACGCTCTATTTTTTGGTTAATTTAATTACCTCATTCCACCACGGTACGCTTGGCTTTCTTGTTTCTAGTTTTGGGTATACTGCTGGTGGCTGCCCGAGTTATGATCTTAATTATCTTATCATAGTCGATATGTATTTCATCTGATTATATATCTTGCATATTTTTTTTAATTATTATTTCTTGAAAATATTCCCAATCAGCTTTATTATAATTCCACCTGGGGATTTTGCTATTTGATTCGAATTGTACTGCCATTTGCAGGGTGGTGATTATAGGGAAGTGGTCGCTCCCCATGGGGTCGGATTGATCCACTACCCACTCCGCCACCTGTGCCAATCTGGGTGTGCACAAGGTGAGGTCAATGGCGGATAGTGTGCCGTCAACCTGATTGAGTCTGGTTTTGGCACCATCATTGAGTATAGTTAGGGTGGATTCAGTGGCCCATATCTCCACCAACTTACCCCTTCCATCCGTCACTTCACCTCCCACCACCCCAAGCTCATTGTGGGCGTTGAAATCTCCGCACATGTTCGTAAGTTCGGATTTAATGCATTTGCTTAACATTTTTTAGTGCTAATTTATGGTTTAATTTAGTATTTCTTCCTGGGTCATAAACATTGAAGATTTGTAATTCACTTTTTCCGGTGCTAACTAATAGAGATTGTACTTGTATGAGTGAATTGCTGATATCCCTAGATTGTATGGGTATTACAGTTGCAGATGGTAAGATGTTATTTATAAATATGTGTAATCCACTAACCGGCTTTCCTTTCTATGTTGGAAATAACCTGGGGAGTAGCCTTGTATTGATGGCAATGTTTTCGAGTTTGTAGAAAGTTTTGTTTTTTGAATGCAGAGTATCTCAGGTTTGTGCAGTGTATTTTGTAATTTGAACCCTAATTCATTGATGTTTCCTGACAGATTCCTTGCATTCCATTGCCATATAGTAACGTTCCCTTGTGGGGTATTAGAGATTTTTAGTGGGCTCGTTTACTGTAATTAGGTTTTAGAGCTGAGTTTTGACATTTGTTATTGATAGCTGGATATTTATTTTAATATTTGGGTCTTTTAGTTCCAGCTTGACAATTAGTCTGTCCATTTTAGTGAAGACTTCACTCAGTTCTAGAATTATGTCAGCCTGACTGGTTTTATCGTTATTGTTCTTGTTGTTTGTCCTACTTTTCCCTTGTGGGGCAATTTTATTAATTGATTGAACTTTAATGGATTCTTTGCCGTTCTGCATTTGTTTCTTGCAGTGCAGTGTAGCTGTTTTGTAATCTAGATGTAACGCATTCATAATCCCTACTATGATGTGCTCCCTCGCTGAAGCCGGGCAGTCTGGGAATTGGGGTAAGTGGGGGCCCCTGCAGTGTGTGCAGTTTGGATTTTGTCTCTTGCATTTTGCCCTATGTTCTCCCCCAAATTTATTGCATTTAGGTGGAAACTTGCATTTAGATTTGTAATGACCCCAGTGTTGACACTGTGCAGAATCTAGGTTTGTTTATGTACTGTTCAATTCGGCACCTATTTCCTGATTTCCCTTGCTTGATTAGTGTTGGTAGAGGGGTCGAGGTTTCCAAGATGGTGACGTTGGTTACCTTTTTTCCTTCCTCTCTTTTCTATTTGATGTTTCCAATATGGTGACGTTGGTTACCTTTTTTCCTTCCACTCTTTTCTATTTGATAGTTTTTATTTATACTGTTTCCTCTTTCTTTTAAGTGATTGTTATTTCGTCATTGGTGAGTTGGCCTAGTTGTCCCGTTATTTTGAGTACTGATTTGTACTTAATGGGTCGCGGCATTCTGGTGGCTGTTGTGGTTGAATGGTCCTTATTTGTGGTAATTAGTTTAGGGTGGGTGGGTGTAGTCCTGGTTTTATGATGTTGTTCAACTCTGACTGGCATCTCGCACAGTTTTTCGCTTTCTATATACTTAGCTGCTTGGCTGCTAGTACTACAATGTATAATTATGTAATTCTTACTGGGTCTAATTATTTTACTTTGGCCTGGGTGGATTTTAGTTAGGGCTCTTGCAATACTATTGGTAGATAGATTGATGAATTGAGTTTATTTGATTTTAATCTACAACGTCAATTCTAGCCTGTGGTATTTGAAAGCCTTGATTTTCCTCTTTGTTATTGGGTCGGTATTATCGTTATTTGGCTTTATTCGTTGGGTGGGTGTTTTATTTGTTTTCATAGTAGGGATTTCCAATGTGTGTGTGTGTGTATGAGAGAGAGAGAGAGAGAGAGAGAGAGAGAGAGAGAGAGAGAGAGAGAGATGTCCATTGATGTGGGGCGAAGAGTGTCCATGCATGGGTCGAAACGTCCATGGGGCGAAACGTCCATGCACCAGGTGTGCCCGGTGTTTGGCTATTATGGATCTATATCTTGTTTGATTTTGCTTTGCTAGATTTGTTATTGACATCCGGCGTTTTTGCCATTTCCTGTGGAGACTTTGTTATCACCGTGCAGATATGGCTCGCTTTAGTGCTTGCGGCCTGTACGTAACTGGGCTTGCTGTGTACGTTAATCCCTACCGGGTTGTTAATTGGCGAGGCGGCCATTATTTGCTGATTGGGGTTGGGATAATTTATTATGATGGATTCCCCTTGTATTAGTGTAGCTTCATGTGGTTCATCTACCATACTGTGGTCAAACAGATTGAACTCAATGGGATATAGCGGGTTGAGTTGTTCCGATGCTTTCCTAATTAAATTAAGATCTGGGGTTGCATTACACTGAGCTTTGTCTGCTGTACCCCCTTTGTTGTTTGAGAATGGTTTGTAATTATTTGTCCCATCTTAATTGCGTTTGCGGTTTCCTTTCTCAAAGTTGAGTTGAGTTTTTCAGACTGTTTCCTAGTATGATTGCCATTCCATCTAAGGCGGCTTCTAAGATGGAAATGTTTCTTTAGCGATTTGGAATCTATTTTGTTTTGGTTTAATTTTGAATAAAGGAATACTGGATATATGAACAGAGCGGACGTGTTTTTGTGCGCTCTCAAAATCTACTAATTAGGATTATACTTTGGATTACCTGTGGGAAAAGGTAAATAGCAAGCAAGCGTCGAGCTGAGCTCACCAAGTACGCGAGTACTTTTAGTGCAAAGTAACCTTTTCCATTTTGTTTTCAGTATATTTTCACATTATTGTATTATTGCCTTTCTTTTTCAGCACCTTTAGTTTGAATTATTATACGCACCTTTGTTTATTTTTCTTATAATTAATTAAATCCTGACTGACAGAAAAAAAAGAGAATGACTGAGTCACAACGGTACAAAATCACTGACTACTTTAATACAGTGGTTGAAGGGGACCTAGGATGCAAAAAACTCATCATTTATCATAGAGAGGGTTGTCAAACGCTAGATTTTGGATCTAGCGTCATATTTCCCAGACAGTCAGAAGTTCTGACGGAGATGGAAGTTCTGGGAATCAAATTGGCAGAAATTGATGCTCTGCAATACGGGGGACGAAATAAGTATATCTTATATCCCAAAAGCCAGAGGCCAATGTTACCGCAGAAGGAATTGAATCTCTGTGGAGTGACAGTCAAAATAGCCGACACTGATCCTATCATAAGAGATATTGAGCCAAAGGCAGTAGATATGATCATATCGGGGCTCCCACATGAAATATCGACCGAAACAGTAACAGCCAAACTTATGTCACAATATGGTATACACGTAGGAATGTCGATGCCAGCCGCTTGTTGGGGACATAAAGATGTGAAAAGTGTTGAACGCATAATCAAAGTGCCTTATGAACAAGCGAGAAACGTTCCACCATATTTCTATGTATTAGGGTTTATATGCCGCTCCTGGTACAGGGGATGCGACAAAGACAGACCATGCCCAAAATGTAAGGTGTTGGGACATGGACCCAAATACTGCCCAGGGAACAAAGCTCAAAGAGACCCAAATTCATATGCGGCAAAACTGACAGTTGGAACAGAGACAGGACAAGAAGAAAAAGGACAGAATGAAGAAAATGTTGGGGAAGTACAATCACAACAACAACAACAACAACAACAACAACAACAACAGAACCCGGAAATTCAGATAGAGGTACAAATAGAAAGACAAGAAGATACATTAAACCAAAACCAAAACGATGGGTATAAAACCCCTACAAAGACAACAAGGAGAGAACTACCTACAGCTCCCATTAAAACAGGAAATCGTTTTGAATGTCTAGCTATAGACGAAGAAGACGAGGCCCTAAAAGAGCTGGAGATTGTGCCCCTACTAAGTGATGGGGACCACGCAAATACGGAATCCACGCCAATGACAGTACCAAAGAAAAGGAAGAACACCACCCTCACAAGTTAATCAAACAGTGAGGAGCCACTAACTGTCACAGAAATACCAAAGATCAGAATATCCACGAAAGCTAAGAGAAGAGAAAGAAAGAGGAAAATGGAGGAGAAAACAGTTCTATCAGAATCGACATCAGAAGAGTACGACCTAGATTTTGACCTAACACCGCTATACCAAAGAACTACAATAATTGATTACACAAATACATCAACGGATATGGACACGACAAATGATCTGACGAATGAACCAACGAATGACACGACAAACGAACTAGAAAAGGAATTAAACCTGACAGACTCAAATGACAGTATAGAGACAGACGGGGGGCCAATGCCCCCAAATGAAATGGATATAAACAAAACAATCTAAATATTATTAACAATTAAAATACTACTAGGAATATTTAACTAATAGCCACCTGGAACCTTAAAATGGAAGAATTAAACTTCCATATCACATCTATAAACACTAATGGATTAGATAAGGACAAGATTACACAACTGATAAAATTAAAGCAGGACATTATACTAATTCAGGAAACACACAATAAACTAACTTAAACGATGATATTAGGAATAGAATCCGAAATGGATGCCATTGTTGTAAATAGCGAGGCACAACAAAATGACAATAGAGCGGGGGTAGCAATAATAATTAGAAACAAAATTAGACAAAATTGGGAAAGATTAATAATAGATAATAGCTTAAAGGGAAGGGTAATTCATATAAAATCAAACAAATTACACATAATAAATATATATGCTCCTGCAGAGAGAGAAAGACATTACGAATTCATAGGGAATCTCATTAAATATTTAAAAAAATACACAATAGAGCACCTGATTATAGGAGGGGATTTTAACTGGGTGGGGAGGAATGTAGATCGCACAGGCAAACTCACAACTAGCGATCTAGCATTAGCTAACCTAATGGAAAGATTACTAAAACAAAATAAACAATAGATGTGTATAGACACCTTAACCTTCTAAGAACGGACTATACACATGATTATGAAAAAGCAGGGATAAAAAAATCAAGTAGGATAGATAAATTTTATGTAACCGATTTCGACCATAAAATATACAAAAAAGCAGAAATATTAGATTACAAAATTTCAGACCATAAACAAATAACTTTGGAAATGGTGATAAAAAATAATAGATGGGGTAAAGGAGAATGGAGATTAAACAACTCAATATTGGACGATGAGCAATTAATAGATGAAATAAAATTGGAAATCCCTAAAATACTTACGAATGAAGAGGGAAAAAATATATCAGATATTGCTACAGATTGGGATAGATTTAAAATAAAAGTCAAACAAATAGCAATTTATCACTCAACTAAACGTAAACGGATCCAAAAAATACAGAAGTTAGCTTTAAATAGATTAATAAATGATGTCACAACACCTTTAAGGGAGAAGGAGAGCTACTCCATACAGCTAGAAAAGCTAAGGCAATATAAAACAAGGGGAATGGAAACCAGGGCGGGCAAATTTCACCATATATACAAACAGGGCAGGGAACTAAATAAAAGGGAGGAAATAAGACGAGGGGTAGAAAAGGAATTAGATACACTAAACATTAAGGGGGAAATATTCACAACTAAAGCAGAAATTATGGAGGAAATTCAAAAATACTACACAACATTATACAACTCTGAATGCATAGACAATGACACAATCATGCAATATCTAAATTCAATACACTGCGAAATGATTTCATCAGAGCACAAGAAACGGTGCGATGCGCTCATTTCTGTGGAGGAAGTTAAAACCACAATAAAAGAACTTGCAAAGGGTAAAACACCAGGGCGAGATGGCCTCACTGCGGAATTCTATAAAAAATTCCAAAGTGAGGTGGCACCAATATTAGAAACTCTTTTTAATAATATTTTACTAAAAAACGACAAAATGACCAAATCAATGAGGGAGGGTTTAATTACTCTAATATACAAGGGGAAAGGTGACAAAACCGACTTAAAAAAAACTGGAGGCCCATCTCCCTCCTAAACACGGATTACAAAATACTGAGTAGAATTTTGGCTAATAGGATTAAGCACGGAGTAAACACCATAGTGAACACTAATCAAACATGCGGTGGAAAAAATAGGAGCATACATGACAATATACTTAATATTAAGACCATAATAGACTTTATAAATATCACAAACTCGAAATGTGCTATGGTACTTTTCGACCAGGAGAAAGCTTTCGACAGATTAGAACATAATTATACACAAAAAGTACTGGAGAAATTTGGTTTTGGGAAAAATTTCCTAAACTGGACTAAAATAATGTACAATGAAATAACTGCAAATGTACAAGTAAATGGGGCGAAAACCCAAAAGATTGATATAAAACGATCAGTGAGGCAAGGATGCCCACTATCTATGCTATTATATGTAATAGCAATCGAAATTCTGAGTTTAAAAATTAGAAACAATACCAATATTAAAGGAGTGAAAATTCCTAACTTAAGAGAGGAATTTAAAATGCTTCAACACGCTGACGATTGTACAAACTTCATTATTGATCCAAATTCTTTTAAACATCTACAAAAAGAATACGAGGCTTTTGGGAAAGCATCAGGATCGAAAATTAATCATGATAAGACGGAAATATTAAAAATAGGAAACTGGAGGGGAAACCATCCTGGTTTACCCCCACATCTAATAAAAAATAGAGTGAAAGCCTTGGGGATATTCTTCGGGGCCAATGAAGAAAAAGAAAACTGCTTAAAAGTTAAAAAGGTAATAAAAGAAGTAATAGATATCTGGGCACTAAAGCCGCTTAGTCTAATGGAACGTTCACAGGTTGCAAAAACATATATGTATTCTAATTTGACATACCTTATAAACTCTGTGGACATTAACAATAAACACTAGCTACAATTGACAACGAAATAATAGACTACATATGGAATTACAAAACACATCACATAAATAAGGAAACTTTATATAGGGCTAAACTAAAGGGGGGATTAGCCTTGCCTAATCCCAACTTAATAAAATTAAAAACCATATTAAATAGGTTAAAAAGATTAAGTGTAACACCACAAAAACCTTGGGAGGAATTATACATTTTTTGGTTAGGATTTGGAATGAGAAACAAACAAGACATATACACAAACAACAAACTAGTGAAAAAAATAGATGCACCAGACTTATATAGGGGGATCAAAGAAATTCTATATAGGTATAGGGATAATAAAGAACTATGGGCACTAAAAAATGACAAAACATATGACTGGCTTTTAGATCTAAATTCGATTCAAAACAAATGCAAGGTACAATTACAATACCCATCTGTAAACTGGGATAGAGTTTGGAGGCATTGGTCCGGCATTAACTCGTTTAAGGTACAAAGTATCATGTACACGTACCTCCACAACGCCTGGCTAACGGGCGAAGTGGCAATTAAACGAAGATTAATAAGGACCCCTGTTTGTTGCCCTCTATGCAAAAATGCCCCATATACAAAAGACCACACAATTACAGAATGTGATAAAACAAAGGAAGAAAGGATCAAACTAATAACTGAAATAATGAAGGTAGACAAATACAACGGACGTCAATTACTCTTCCTAGACGGAAACTTTAATAAACAATTGGTTAGACAAATAACGGACTTTATAACGGATACTTTAATAAGATGTGGTTCAATAATGAAGGTTAAGGAAAAAATTTTAAAATTATTTTAAAATTGAAATATTTTAATTTAAAAAAAAAAAAAAAAATTATTATGATTAACAATATTGTGAGGGGGAAGTACAGATGAGGACGCCATAGGGCTAGATCACATGGCGCCACGTGAAGTGAGCAGGCCTATGGAAGAGTTTAGAAAATACCACCCAAATATTTAAACATTTTTATATGTTCGTCTTTTCTCTTCTTTAAATGTAAATGTTTCTCTTCTCTGGATTCGTAATCCATGCTTTATCTGTCATGGCTATCTCCCGTAATAGCCATGACTCCCAATTAAGGGAACTTAAACAATTTTGGACCTTTCTTAATCTTAATAATAATAAATAAGTAAGGGCCGGACAAATTGAGACAGGAACTGTACAGCCAAATAAATTTGTACAGTTTCTGTCTCAAGGCAAACGGACCCATTCAATTAACAAACTAGATAAATTGAGACACACAACATTTTGAAAGTAATGCACCTCAATTTATACAAAATTCTAAAGTTAAAACTTTAAATAAAACTCTAAAATTATAATTTAAATATCTATCTTCCGTAGTGGTGAAGATAGTAACAAATAAGATAACTGGTATGATTTGGAGAAATACAAGGCTATCCTGAACACGTACACAAGGATATAATATACCTTTATAGCAATCACACAACTAGCACCATACATATAGCAAACACCAGGATAATAAGGGACCACTAGCCATGGTCAACAAAATTAAAAGTAACTTACTAGAGTGGGTAGATCAAATCCCAACTAGTAACGAATACTTAAAATACACTAGGGAAATAGAAAAATACCCCTTGTCAATTATATTATAACCCCGATGGGGAAAAATTAATTTGGACTTTAGAAGTAAATAATAAATAAAAAACAACATAAAAAACATCGGGGGGAACACACATACATATAAACATATAAACTTTTTTGAAATTTTTTTTTGATTGGGGGGGGCATCTGTCTGGTCCCCCCCCCCCCAAAAAAAAAAAAAATGAAATTGAGTATTTATGTGCAAATGCTTATCAAGAAGTTACGGTTATTATAATTTGCTAAATTTGTGAGCTAGATATGAATTGAGTTAAGTTATTAGAGATAGTTAATTTGCTTGAATTATTAATACACGATAAGAGATGTGGTTCAATAATGAAGGTTAGGGAAAAAAATTTTAAAGCTAAAATAAATTTTGAATTAATTTATTTTTTATTTACTTATAAAAACAAAAAACTATGTATTAATAACATTATTGTGAGGGGGAAGTACATATGAGGACTCCATATGGCTAGATCACAGGGCGATACGCGAAGTGAGCATGCCTGTGGAAGACTTTGGAAAACACCACCCAAATATTTAAAAATTTATTTTGTTTTAAAATGTTTTCTTCTTCTTTTTTAAATGCACATGATCTCTTCTCTGGATACTAAATCCATGCTTTATCTGTCATGGATATCTCCCGAAATAGTCATGACTCCCATTTAAGAGAATTTTTTTGGACGTTTTTTTAATTTTAATTATAATAAATAAGTAAAGGCCGGACAAATTGAGACAGGAGCTGTACAACCAAATAAATTCGTACAGATCCTGGCTCAAGGAAGACGGACCTAAGGAAATAAATATTACTAGATAAATTGAAGAACACTAAATAATTAAATAAATACACTTCAATTTATACAAAATTCTAAATTAAACTTATAATAAACTTAAACTTAATACCAAAAATAATAAATGTCTTCCTTTTGGTGCAAGACATAAAAGTAAGACAACTGGCATAGATTTGAACAAAATGGCTTTCCTTAACACAAACACAAGGTAAGACCTAATATAGCAAACAGACAAATAGCAACAAACACCAATAGCAAACACAAGGAAATAAGGGACCTCTAGCCATGGTCAAAACAAAACATATAAGTAGACTACTAGTGTGGGTAGATCAATTCCCACCTAGTAAGGATCTACGCAAGTAACACTAGGGAAACTTAAATACCCAAATCAAATATATAACCCCGATGGGGAAAAATTAAATGGGAATTTTAAAAAAATATAAAAATAAAAAACAACAAACAACATACTTTGGGGGATCACAAACACACATAAAAACTTCTTTACCTTTTCTTGATTGGGGGGGGGGGGCATCTGTCTGGTGCCCCCCAACCCGAAAAAAAAGAATTATTAATACACGATTGCTGGCTTGGATTCAGAGGTCGTATAGAATACAACGTGTTTCAAATTCAACCCAAGAGTTTGCTAGTGTGAGTCCTAGTCTTGTGAAGTACAATAACTGGCAAATTATGTTTTTAGTACAGAGCGGTAGTAGTTATAGAAAAAGTGGTAGATCTAAGAAATATGTTATAACAGCACAAAGTTGTAATTCCCGACGGTTTAACAATGTTACCTGATTTACTTAAAAGTTGATAGATGAAGGATTTCGGCTAGTCGGGCTGCTGAAGAGAAGAGTAGATTTGAGATGATGGTGATGGCTGTATGAATGGCTGGATGGATAAGCAGGCTGTACTGAAAAGCGACTTGGCGGATCCGAAAATAGCAATCAGGTTACAGTTACACGTGGTTGAGGTCCTGAGCGGTCCTATATGTCTTATCTTCGTGATAGTCAGGCTGAGAATGCCCGATACCTTACCGATAAACACCAATATATATGGCAAGACCTGTAAATAATCACTTACGAATTTATGCTGCCCCGTTCATAATATATGTGGAATTATTACTAACCCTTCGCCCACCAATTTATAATTCTAGCCGATCAACGTCCTTAATGATGTTAATGTCGCACGGGATAACAAAACCACTTCTCCTGGAATTAATCTTACCAGGCATGGAAAAAAACATTTCCAGTGGCACTAGTATGAAGATCAATTGTATATAGTAATTCTGGCGATGTTGGTGATGGTTGTCTCTTTTGCAAAATCGTTCGGTCTTGTGAGATTGGGAAATTGATATATCAGCACCCTTTTTGATTTTATTATCTTACTCAACACAATCGTTTCCTTGTTTTCATTTGAGTTTTTAAATATAATTTATCTTTAAAAACACTCTAATATTTAACTCATTCTGGGGGGTGTTACTCAAAATTGTTTTAAGAAGAGTATGCCGTAATGAATATCCCCACGCATTAATAGCAAATCTATTAGCTATTACTTATAGATAGCCTTGCAGAGTAAAATAACTCGATTATTATTCTGGTTTAGATATATCCTCGAGAATATGTTGATTGGCTTGAAGTGCAGCGCGTGTTTTTTCGGCGTACTCGATAATTTGTTCTGGTAATTCTCCAATAACCTGCTATGCTGCCTTTGTTGCCTCAGCAATCTCTTTAAATGATTCGACGATTGGTTTAACAAATTCTTCTGTATCTTCTGCAAATTCCACTCGATCATCCAGACGCTGTCGTGGGTGTTTTCTGGCACAATCTCAACTTAAGTTTGCTGTACGATAGTATATAATCAGTGCAAAATCAATCGGATTGATATTGACATATAATTATTTAATTACAGACCATTGCCCTCACTTTGTTGTATCCTCCACTCACTCAGTACCATAACCACAACAACCTAATGGTCATTTTGAGGCATTCCTTGACACAGATAAAAAACAACAAATTCTGGAGACTGCACTCCCTTAACAGGCTTTCCGGGTCGGTAAACCAATGGATTCACTCGGCACGAAGTATGTTAATTTTATTAAAGATATCACTTCATATGATTGTGAATGGTCCAAAAAAGACCATGAAAGTATTGTGGAGTAATCTCTTTACGGATTGGTTGCAATCGTGGAAGAACTATTTAATCCCACCAACATGAACTTTTTGTTTTTATTGAACATTTCTAGCCGCCAAGTTGTGATTCAACTCACTAAAGTGAATTGGGAAATAATGGTCATGATAATGCCATCTTGCTTCCACAAAGATTTGTTTGTCGTATATAACATATCGATACATGAACATTGGCAAAATCCCCAATACAAGAACAATAACAATAATTAAAATACCGGAATTGTTTAAGTGATAACTATGGTGGGATGTCAAATCTGGAAACCAAAATTCGAACAATACTTTTTCTTTACCAGATGCATTATTACATTTGATTTATAAACGAAATTTCTGTATTAAAATAGCATATGTCCACATGTAGACTTGTTGTTAACAAACATGCTGGGTCCTAGGACATTTTCACAATATTTATTTAGTCGAGAAACACTCACTTGCAATACAGTCTTACTTGAATCGCGACCGATAGAGTGCAGTTTCTAATCCAACAAAGAAAACTAAGTCTTGGGCGGCTGCCACATTTGTTTCATCGGTCAATTCACTGTACTCCAATAACCTCGCCATTAAAAAAAACAACTTGCATTGTCGAGATGTAAATACAAAAGGAGACCACAACAGTTTGCTACATTTAGCTTGTGTTGATGGAATTGTGTTTACTTTAAATATATATATATATATATATATATATATATATATATATATATATATATATATATATATATATATATATATTTGTTTTCATTTGTATTTGATCTGATTCTTCGCATCATTCTGGTACTTAACCGTTTATATGTTAATTGTTATTGTTATTTTCCGATGATATCATGGATTTTTGTAATGAAAACCATGCACGGAAGTTAATATTTCCCCGTCACCAAATATCTGCCAATAGCGTTAATAAGAGTTTAACGGCAGTAATCAACCTCTAGTTGATTGTAAATAGGACTACTGTTTTAATGATTGTTTACTCTCGCCTTGTTCTTGTAAGAATGGATTGAATGCAGAGATAGTATTGTTTCCGATTTTTTTCCCTTGCTTGGAGGGACATATTTTGACTTTGATTACAATTATGGTGATGTTACGAATTAATTTTGCCCTTTTTGTATCATCTCAAGAGGAAAATTGCTACAAGGTAGACACTCATATGTATTCTTCATATTCGTTTAAGATCTTTTATTTACCAATATAAATGTATACTTTATTTATTAGAACAGTGACTAATTATGAGATTATTTATTCCTTATATATGTATTTGTATGTGTGTGGATAGATAGATAGATAGATAGATAGATAGATAGATAGATAGATAGATAGATAGAAGTAATAAATAACCTCATAATGATATATATATATATATATATATATATATATATAGAGAGAGAGAGTGAGAGAGAGAGAGAGAGAGAGAGAGAGAGAGAGAGAAATTTAAAAACTGTCAACTGGAAGAAAAGTATAGCATATCGCATTGTCTCTGCGAAGCATGGCCCAAGAATTATCAGACATATAAGTATTCAAATTATTATTTGAATTGTACATACCGGTGCAGCAGTCACTTCTGCCGTATAGTAATATTCTCGCGATATTGTAAACTACTGCCAGGTTTACTCTCCACCATGGTGACATTTCATCCAATGTATGAGTGCACGACTAATTCCAGAATTTAGTATTAGTGTTACCATCTAAGGCCCGTGCTGCAACAGCATTGGTATCACTTGTCGAGCTTTGATGGCCATTGCGTCCGTACACCAAGCTTCTACCTGAAAACATAAGGAAAACCCCAAAACTATTTAAGCTGATAATATATAAATATGAACATTTTAGTACAAGACATTTTTATCAAAACATTTTAAAAGTAATATTTTAAAATAAGACCGATTACATATTTTAAAACATGGAAACAACGAAACATTTATTAATTTTAAAAATATATACTTGACCTTATAAACATAATAAAATGAAATAAGTCATGGCAACAATCAATTTGTATTTACTCCAGTGAATTATTCTGGCATTGGAAACTTTTCCAAGGTTAAGATAGAGACATGAATGTAGATCAAGAAGATGATTCATGAAATATTCTTTGTTCAATTATGAAAACGATTTGTTTTTTATCGGAGATTAAGTTCATAATATGACATCAGAGCTTCCAGTCCGCTTAAAGAAATATTTATAATGAGTCCTTATTCTATGTTTGGTTTGAATTTTAAAACATATTTTGTAAAGATCTTTACAATGAACGATATGAACGTAGGCTCATTTTACTGATTTATACATCTCATTTTATATGTGCGATGTGTTTTTTAAACGATAATTACTTAGACAGGTGCACATAACATCGTTTTCCGGACTCACCTCCATAGACTCTGACATCACATACAGTCATTGTGGTGGCATTATCTGGATTTCTAATTAGTAGGAACCGTCCAACAATATCGGTTGTACACACAACATCGGTTGATGTAACCAACTCATGGGTAATATTTTGTTTGAGGCAGGTATTAACAATGCCTGAAGACGGATCAGAAGAATTGTTTCCCACCCTGACTTCATAACCGATTAAGTTCACTGAAATTTAAATGTATCCTATAACGTCTAAAACCATAAAAAAATCTGCGATACCAAATTATTTTTAAAATTTTTAATTTTCAAAGGACAATTTCATGTCCGTATTTATACGCAAATGCAAGTTAAAGTATCAATCCAAGTTGCATGTTCAGTTTTAACAAATCAACAAAAATAAATTACATTACAAGAGTAATCACACGTTTTTGTCCAGTAATACATGCTTAACAAATAATCAAATGCTACAGTTATATTTAGTTTTTTACCCATCAACCATTCTGTTATCACGTGTTATTGTTTTGAACTATTTATCCCTCTGATCAGTAACGCATGATCCTACTCGTTTGGTTAGAGTTTTCATATGTTTACGGTAAAGTATGCACGTATGGTATCAGTACAAATATAAAATAGCGCGTGTGTATATTTATTTCGTAAGCATCATATCTTACTAAATACAGCAGTTAAATACAGAGCATCATCATTAAGCTTATGTGTAACCTTGCCCATTGTCGAGCTCATTCTACAGTAAAATATCTTAACTTGTATGTTGTAGTTACATTGTTAATGGTGTCAACGTTATAAGGGATTAATATTAGTATCGTTAATATCTTATTTCTAATTAACAAGTCAGTGTATATGAGAAACATGAATTTGTTCATGAGATTCTACAGATATATTCGTCTAAAATTTAACGTAAACGATACAGTTAGGCCACATTTTAATCTTGGTCTACAACAGCAGTATGAGTGTTTATATATTGCCTCCAGTCAGCGATATCTCCTAAAGTAAGCAATTTATTGCTTTAAATGTGGCTTTAGTGAACATTCCAAAAATGATATTATGCACTGAATGAAAATCGTTTGTTTTAACAGTCCATTAAGAATTAATGAAATCTTCTTTTATGCCATAATGACAATATCATAATAACAAAAGAAGTAGCAGTCATAGCTGTATTACTTGTATCGCTTGAATTCATGACGAGTCCCGATATTCTGTATGTGGCACGTAGATCTATTTCCACCCATGTTGCTGGCCCAACACAGGTTGTTGGAAGTCCATCAGTTGCATTCCTTCCGTCGATGAACACATTGCTACCATACAATAATTGCCTGACGTTTTTCTTGTATGCAATATCCCCTGTTATAACACAAATTAACACTAACAACAATCGTAATATATAGATAGAATATATGCATCTAACATTTTATAAGTTCTCGTTTTTAAGATAATTCTTCACACGTCAAACATTATTAACAAGTTATAATTTGATGATAATTATATACTCTGATAGACTGTATATTAAACAAAGGGAGATAACATGTAATTCATATTAATTTAACGTACTTAACTACTACTACAATAATGCAAGTGAAACCTATTTTCGATCCGATTCGCAATAAGGAAGAATAGAGTACAGCTACATTATATGTTAATTTATGATTTCTATGTCAGTGAGGAAACTCTCAGTTGTTTTATTGTGAATATATACAGCTAAGAAAATTTTTTTTGGAGTAAAATGTACCTTAATAGTATGAATATTTAGGCGCTTAGAGCTTCTAAAGATTAGGCGCTATACAAAGCATTCATTATTATTATTGTATATAAACAGTGTTTATATTATCAAATTTTGTTCGTGAATAAACGTTTTTTAATGCTATGATAGTTTCTTCCGAAAATAGCATGCAAGCTGAAGTCATATTCAGTTGCGTTTGAAATAATTTCCAGATTAATACAAATTTTTTTACAATATAGCATGGTTAAAATGTATCATTATCAGACGCTTATATATGCATATTACATGTCATTCAATGGATTTCTTAAACGCGCTGTCGATTATGATTAAAATTAGACTAAGGTGTCAAAATCTGAAAGAGGAAACATAACGTTGACTATTGAAATGCGGTATTTCTATGGAAGTTACAGTGTGAACAATTTGTCCTCTCATTTACATTTCATGCAATAAATGTGAATTCATTTTAGAGGCCGTAAGTAATTATACATATATTCCCAAAATTAATGAGGAAAATATTGGAAAACAATTCATCAATGAATCATACCATACTGACAACCGGGTCCCATCCAACCTGCTGCACATCCTATGGGACAATTGCCGGTAATATAGTCACACTGTACATCGTCCACACAGTGACATCTGTACATACATCCGGGTCCAAACTGGGGCTGGTTATTATTGTACCCACCTAAAGGACATGACGAATCTGAAAAAGGCCCAGAATGAAAATGATGGTTGTATTACATAAAACTTATTTCAGTTATGTAATACCTGTACGTGGCTCTGAGATATGTGGATGTAATTTGTGTATATTGTTTTTCCCATATCATCATAAATACCATCAGCTGTATTTCGAGTTGTGTCTGTTTTCCCCATTCTGACTGCAATGCATGAACTTGGTAATTGATTTGTTTTATAGAAAAATAAAGAAACAATAGATGTGGAAATAGAGCATATGCATACAAATGGTAAATAACATCGTATACGCTAGTACAAAAATAGGAATGGAGGATATATATATATATCAAATAGTAGCACTATGAATGGATTATCCATCCACCTATTCTATAAAATGATATAGTATTTGCCTTTCATAAACCATGAGAAGATATTTTTTTTTTCTATGTTAGTACCATAGTCGTTGTATTGTCTGGTACAAAAAAGCTTGATATTTTAACGAGTGGCGAATGTTTCGAGTATGGTTCCACAATATAAATATATCCAGTATTTACGCACGAAAATAAACATCTCGTCTTATTAAAGGACAAACGAATTCCAAAAATTGAGCTTACAAATTTAAACTCTCTCTCATTTTGTTTGGCAGTTTATTTTCCTCTTGTAATAGTTGGATATGTCTGACCGAATACTCAAACTGTTTCACTCTTTCTCTCCCTCTCAATCTCCGTCTGTCTGTCTGTCTGTCTGTCTGTCTGTCTCTCTCTCTCTGTCTCTCTCTGTCTCTCTCTCTCTCTCTCTCTCTCTCTCTCTCTCTCTCTCTCTCTCTCTCTCTTTCTTCGGCGCAAAACAACACCGTTCTTTTCCAAAATGTGCGCCACTCTGATAGGCCTATCATATGAATTGCATTCACGTAATCACGTGGTAGGACTGAGATTACCTAATCTGTCGCAGGTATTCATAATATTCGCATTGTATGCATTATTTCATTATATCTAGCAGCAGAGAGGGTGAACCCTACAACCTTTTTATTCAAAATAAGGCTTCCTACGAGAGGGTGAACAGACCACGTTTTCAAGCAGAAATAAGGCTTCCTACGAAATCTCATTTAACCAAAAAAAAAAATGTCTCCATTTAGCAAACGGAGACTTTACGATTTTTTAATCAATTTTGGTCACAACGTTGTTGTCGTTCACCCTCTCTGCTGCTGGAACTTTCAGTTCTGGTTAACAAAAATAATAAATGATTTCAACCAAATATTTGATCGAGTCTTTAGGACGAAAATCATTTATGATGGAAGTCCTTAGGACTTTACAAACAAACTAATCGCTAACACCTCATCTTGTAGATCAATTAAATTATTTGACTGGTCGGTAAGTCGGAAATTAATTCTCGTTAACGAATTATTATGGCATCGCATGTAGACAGGATTAATTGGGTTTTCAATAATTAGGAATCCTGGAGGAGCTGTTGGTGCAAACGAATAAAGAATATATCCTTGCTGAGCTTGATTTGATTGCTCTAGATTAATTTGATAGCTTCCTTCAATTGCATCACATGTTAAATTGAGCGCAATCACCGTTGAAATATTCACATTGTGCGGGGCAATATGCCTACCACCACCATCTGGATCATTATTATACTTGAGAAGGACAGTTGAATCTGGTTTTTGTAGCGCCTTGATATCGGTTCTAACAATTCTTGCTAGTTCATCAGCGTTGTATTTGGGAAACTTGAAATTACGCAGATTGTCTTCTGTGGTATTGTAATCGGTTATGAATCGTTGTTTACTGTCGCTTTTGTCATTAATTATTGTTTGAATAATTAGTTCATAGATATATTTCATGTCAGATATAAGTTGATGTATTATTTCAACGTGTTTTTGCGATCTTGTTTGCCGTAGTTGTTCTAGTTGTGTTTCATATAATTGTTTAATTTCATTAAAATAACCACGGATGTCATTTAGCGTAAATGAAATAGTAACAGATGAGTCGGTTGTTCTTTTAATGATAAAATCCCATTGCAATGTGTCTTTGTTGGTAAATATAAATCTATCGGCGATTCTTCCTTTTCTTATATCAGATAAATTATCTCGATAACTGGGATTGATTTCATGATATGATTGTACGTCCGTGGTTAAGTCGGTGGTGGATATCTCCGGTGGTTTTTCAGGCCATCCTAACACTGTTCTTAAGGAGCTGTTATAGATATCTACAATGTATCCCTCTGTGCTTATTTCGATCGACGACGAGAGCGTCGGTTGATGAAGATTAATAGCTATTTTTGATTCTTTTCCAGTGATTGATTTTATTCTACGCTGAATTTCAGCATTGATTTGCTTAATTTGGTACGACCCAGTTGGTAACGAAACAGTTTCCCACTCTGGAGTACCATCGGGTTTATTCTTATACGAGAACACCAGTGCGTTATTCGGTTGCTGACCGCCAAATGCAACCGATCTGATATTAGGCCAGCTATGATATACTCGTAATTTTGCCAGCGCGATCTCGCGCACTGGAATCGGAGAAGGGAAGTTCACACTAAATTGTGGGGTTGTTGATGTTATTGATATCATGCTTGTTCGTATCGGAGTGGTATTCTCCGCGATTCGTTGAAGCAGTTGCAATTCGTTGAATTGTAGTGACATTATTGTTAACGCTGTCTTCAATTTCCAATTTCAACATCGCGGAGTTATACAACTGGGTCATCCTGGAAAACTCAACATCGGATATGAACGAATTATCTATTGATAGCGAGATCAACTCGGATAATTTCGAGTACGCGTCAAATACCACACTGTACCGAGCTGTATAATTACTGAGTTTTTTTTGAGAACATGATGATATTTTTTTAGTTATCGCGGTGGCGACTGCAGCAATTATTGTTGCCGCGGAGATAGCAATTGGAACTGCAATCGGAGCCATCATGGTCACCGTCATTGACATTGTTATTTTAAACCTGATAGTGTTTTCAATTATCCTATTATTGAAGTGGTTTTAGGATCGGATGGGGGGATACCGGATACAAATTCTATTATCCAGGGTAGTGACTCTCTAATCACAGACTCGTCGGAATTGTTTATAGTAATCGTAAGCGAGATTGGTATATAGGGTGGAGGTGGTGGTATTTTCTCTAGTATATACATCAATGTGTTAACACCGTTGATACCTGTGTTGCTGAATCCCAAATCAAATTTACGGTGATGTAATATTGTAAGTCGGTAGCAACCTGGTACACCAGTATGTCTGTGGCCAACATAAAGATAATTTCTGTTTCCTCGGATCCAATCAAAAGTTCCACTATCAACCGTGTACACGATGTTATTAACGGCGCTTACACTATGTGGAATTTTTACCTTATTGATAGCCGCGCTAATTTCAGCGAGAGTCATGACTGCCACAAGTGGGTTTCCAAAGAACTTACCAACAATGTCGTTGACTGGTTTTTGATCTCCCTTTAGTTTAATAATATCGTCAATGACGTCGGAATAGGTTTTATTGATTTCAGTATATTTCATCATCGTTCCATTCCGGTTTTTAAAAAATGAAACCAAAAGGAGGTCGGATCCAAAACCTTTTCGGACTAGATAATCCCCCTCAAGTTGAGAATATGTCGTCGTGATATTGTAACTTTTAGAACCCTCAAAGAAATTATTAACCATTTCACTGGCGGATTTTTGTTCGTCAATAGCGCTTTTAATTTCAGCGAGGGTTGGACCTGTCAAAGATGTGGTTTCAGACACAGGTGTTCTCCCCAAAAATTTATCCACGATGGTATTAAGTGTTGTTTGTCTCACCATAAACATATTAATATCTTTGAGAGTCATTGTAGATGTAGCTGGGACACCAAAGAAACTATTAGCGATGTAGGCATTGTGAGTATGCTTGCCGATAAACTTGCTAATTTCAGCGAGAGTCATGTCAGCCACAAGTGGGGTTCCAAAAAACTTAACAACTACGTCGTTTGTGAGTTTTTGTACCTTCTCAAAATCTTCGCTTACTTTAAAAATCTCGAGATAATTTGCCTTGATTTCTGAAGCAGTCATCATCCTTCCAGCTTCCTTGTTAGCGAAGAATGAATTCAACAAGTCTTTAATTTCAGCTAGAGTCATGCCAACCACAAGCGGGGTTCCAAAGAATTTATGTACGACATTTTTGCAAAAACTATTATAACCTCGTATATGATCATCCAGCTCACGGCCGTGGGTGGCAATCGTGTTGTCGTGGGTGGCAATCGTGTTGTCGTGGGCGGCAATCTTGTCGGTGATCGTAGAAATAAGATTACCAGGTTTAAGTCGTCCACCGCTGGAATAAAGCGCAATAGAGTTTTCAGCGGCATCGCTCTGCCGTATCAAAATGTCATTCACGGATATATTACTGCTTTTCAATTTACCCTGGCGATCTTGAACTACAACTAATTCGTTCGGGTCAACATCTATTAAATTTAACATCTCAGCGATTTCATCTTCAATTATTTTTTTTACATCCTCGATAGAACCCGCAGATGTTTCCTCGGTGGGTTCCAACATTGACAGAGATTGTCCCCAAATATCAATCATTATTGTTAGCGTAACTTGTGTTTTCAATTTATTGATCCTTGTAATTTCCCACTCGTGTATTCGTTTACAACCAGATGAGGTGGTTTCCACGGAGATCCAAAGGATTTTAATGAAATCTCCGCGAGGAGATTTAATACTTCACGGCCGCATATCGGTGGATCATTTAATTGTTGTGTTGGCAGCGTGGAATAAAAAATCGGAAACTTTTTGAGTTTCATCGAAGAATTTATATACCGCATAAACTCGCTTGGCGGAGCTAACCCATATGAATCGAAATAGACAATCCCACGTGGATCAATCGCGTATGCAACCCAGTGAGTTCCCGATCCGCTGCTGTTATCAAGATTGATGATACCGGTTTCAACGTTATTTGGTTTTCTCGGTAATTGATCTCTCATAAAAACCACTCTGAAGTTTTTTATCGCTAGTTTTTTAGCAGCATCAATTAAATCAAAATTGGACATAGGGAGAATTGGGTTTTCAACTAATAAACCGTTCCTGGTATTCTTAGACCCGATCCGTTCACGGATCTCCCGCTGTACCATGAATACGGGGTTCCTGGTAGGTACAACCCTTTTCCCTTTTTTATATCCTTTCCCAGTTGCCTTTTTCAACGCCATCCCTGCTGCGGTCCCAACGGCTCCCAACGCTGCCGCTTTCGCCACCGCTGGGGCAGCCGCTGCAATCAATGCTGGTATTGCAGCTAACAATGGAAATATACCACCTGATTTTATCATGTTGGCGACTGCAGCTTTCGAAAATTCTATTTGAACCCCTCGCCGTTTCTTTAGCGCATCATTGAAATGTTTTATTTGACGATCCGTCAGTGATATTTTATGTGTACCGCCGGACATCTGCGCTGGTTTTAACGTTATTGTTGTTCCACATTCTTTAGCGGATTTTGATCGCAATTTCTTGACCTGACCATCAGTTAGATTGACACTAACAACACTATATGTCATTTTATTGTAAAACACATTTATGCTTTCAATTGATCTAATTGGAAACTCTTCAAGTTTCATTTACATATTTTTCACTGGTGCATCAACTACTCTCATTCGTCCACCAACCCCTTCTAACAACATTGATTTATCACTGAGAATGACAGCAATCGCTCTATAATCAACACCACCAGGATTTATACGAGCCCTAAAATGTATGTCAACGACGGATTGCCTTGTTAAATCAAGATGCTCCAGGGAAAAGTAATAAATCGGATATAGGTTTTTAAAATCAAGTTGCGATATTTGCAAACCAGTATCAACATTTTGATCACGACCCATATATGACAGCATCCGATGATACACACGTGCTATTTGGTTGTTTCCGTAATCAAGTTGTATATCCTCAGATGGTTCCTGTTGTCCGTTTATTCTCAGTGAAACCTCACTTACCCCTAATTGATCGAATATCATATGACTGCGTTCTTGGAAACCTAATCGATTCCGATTCTGTAGAGCTACAAATATGTGGCGTGGAGCTGAAACCCCTTGTTTTGATGCCAAATGCCATGTAAATGTACCATTAACATCATCCTCTTTAGCATCAGTCGTTCTTGTTAGCCAACTTATCAATGATTTGCCACCTGTGTCCATAAATGAAAGTAGCCGCTCTTCTCTGGTAATTGATGGGGTCATTACTGGCATCCACAATACTATTTTACTCTAAACAACTTTACCTTCATCGGCACCAGTACGCCAAATTGCATCATTGTCATTGCCTTTTCGTACTAACGCGATTGTGTGTTTGGCTCCATAGATGACTTTTCTGACATTTCTGCAGAATCCAAATATGTGATGGAGTGGAATCGCACATGAAAAATATCGCTGCTGTCCTTGCAATGCTAATTTTCGTGTTGCAAACCCTAGATTGAAATTATCATTAACGCCTTTTATAATATCAAACGCAGCTCCGGGTCTAGCTCGACGTTCTGGATTAGCTGCTTCTTGTTGATCGGCTTCTGCATTATCTCTTGCTGTCAACACTTTAATGTATTGAAGGTGGTCAGCGTTATCAGTAGTATCTTTTGCAAACATCATAGACGGACCAGCCGATCTTGTATAATCATCGGAGTATCTTGCTAGCCCGATTATTGTTGTCGCTACATCAACCTCGCGGTCTATTGATTCAATTTCTTTTCCATCAATGAGATATCTTGCACTTTCAAATAACGCCATTATGCCATTATTAACAAAACCAACTCGGACATTTGCGTTATCTGCATATGGGGTATCAGCTGCAACATTTGTTACGAGTTTTCCTTCTACTTCGATAAATGCTTCACATGGCAAAAAGTATTTACTGGTATCTTGAACTTGAAGTTCAATTCGCGATCGTAGGTCGGGTTGTATTGCATGATAGGAATAAAATTGATAATCGCGGACGGAATTGCCCTTGGGTACTGGGGCTTCTATATCAAGAGCGGGATCAGCCTGTTGTTTAAACATTTTATTAAAATACTAGTGTTTTCAATTGTGAAACTCTTTGTAATCATCGTCGTTGAAAATTCTTCGAATTTCTTTTTTGTTTCAAACCACTTCCTGCTATCGCGTTCATGATAGCGCTATCTGTTACCGGTGAAACCGGAGTCACCGAAGCAGCCAACGACGCTAGTTTTTCTTCCACTGCGCTATTTATTGCTTTGCTGATTTTTGCAGGCATCACTGTAGTTGATGGCAGCACTAATGACGAAGTCATTCCTGGTTTCTTTCGCACCAATGATGCTATTTTATCTTTCGCGGCAGAAAATGCCTTTCCGGCAAGATTTCCAACGAAATTGATTCCCTTATCACGAATAACATCAATGGCTTTCATTGATAATTGTTTAGCTAACGGCGCCACTTTTGGAGCCATTCTTGTAAATAACCCCGCAATGGTATTGCCGAAACCATCTCCGTAATATGCTCTATAAACAGGCAATCGTGAGTTCACCACGTAGACGCTTACGGGTTTATCATGGTTGTAGTGTATAATCATCTTGTTATAAAACTAGTAGTTTTTCAATTAGTTATCAATCGCTTACATCCATAGGATTTTCATCATAACGTAGGGCGTCTCTGTGATTTTCAACTAATTCAGCAATGAGTTCTCGATATACATCAATGTCCATGATACCGCCGGCAAATAATCGTCTGCAGATATCAGCTGCTTCATTAATTACTTCCGGTGAGTTATTTCCGGCTCGTTTCCCTCCGATGAGAACCTCTAACCGTGATATATCACTGAGAATGTTACCAGGGCATGTCACGGTAGAGTCAAATACTCCAGCGTTGAAATCCAAAGGATTTTTAATCGAATATCCTTTTCCGCTTGTTTTCTTAGAACCGGCTTCTGCTTTTATGTCTATTTCTTCCGGGATTGGATCCTCCATATAACGTGGTGGTTGTGGACCGCCTTTAACCGCAGCTAGAAATTTATCAAAACCAGGGTGCTGCAACGCTCTGATTCTACTCCCGCCGTGTTTCGCTAGATATATTTTTGATGCCCAATCCCTTCTGGCTTTTATAAAATCTTCAAACCCATATTTTAATAAAGTCTCTCTTTTACCCTTTGGAAAATTGTATCTAGCAAAATCAGCTAATTCGGAATCAGTACCGAGTCTTTCAATTCTATTTAATGCTACGACTGTAAATATATTTCTAGGTGAATAGTCTCTTTCTGCAGCTGCACCTTGTTGTTCTTCTTCGCGTTCTTCAATTTCACGTTGAGTTTTTATATCACTGGATAGCTGTTGTATCCCTGCGCGTGTTTGTTCGGTCTCTGCTGCAATTTTTTCAAGCACACCAAGAACAGGCACTTCTCGTCGCTTGCCTTCCTCAGGAATATCTCCAAATATCGCTCGTTCAGTTGCTGTTTTCACATCTTTGGTCGCACTTGTTATCGGAGTAAACAGTTGTTCACTTGACACAGAAAAGTCAGTCTGCGCTTGTTGTCGTTGTTGAAGTTTCTCACGAAGTCTGTCTCGAACCGGTATAAACTTTTTAATTGCTGCTAAACGCTCTCGGGCTAATTTAGTTGTAAGTGATTCACCTACCATATATTGTTTGTGAACTAATTTTTCAAATGTGAAACTATCACAATTAAAAGATGAGTTATTAAATAATGTACCATCAAGCTAACGTATTCATCTTCGACAGGGTTAAACTGTACGACGCTATCCGCGAGTGTTTCAGAAATAACATCGCTGGGGGTTTCAGAATTGTAATATCTGAGAACGGCGATGAACGATTTGTGTTAACGACGCGGCAACAAGAACAACTACGTGAAAATGGAGGCGTCGTGGTGATTACTTGCTACTACAACCAGATCATCCATTATGCACATAACTGCATGGGCAAGTCCAGACTGATGAGTATTCTCTCAGGAGAAAATCCTATGTAGTTACAACAAACGCTAAAAAAAAAAATTATTTAAATTATTTACGAAAGCCTTTTTTTTTTTTTTTTTAGTAACACCCACGTGGTTAAGATACTGGTTTTTCCTCGTTTAACATTTTTCTAAGATCACGAACTTTAGAACCAATTTCAGCTCGTTTTTGATATTCTTGGCCGAGCTTTTGACGTATTGCTTCAACGGTGCTAAATAGCGTTATGAATACATTAATGTCGTTACCGTACAAACAAGCATTGATGGATTTTTGAATTCCTTTCACGAGCCTGTACATCTTGGGTAAAACATAACGACCCTTACTAGACTGATATTCAATATCTTCATATTCCGAGGTAACGAGGTAATCCTGTCACAGTCGAGACTTTCAGATAATAAAACCCCTTTATTATTTAAATTTGAGATTTCAGCAATTATTTACATCATTGATATCCATATTTTTATAGTATACTGTATCTCTAATTATTAAAAAAAAAAAAAAAAACACTCATTTGGCAATCTCGCTGGCGCCCTATGACGTCAGAGAGACCCAGAGGTTACATATACGACAACACATCTTTGGAACTCCTTGGTTGCCTTCGCATCCAAGTAAGCCCAAGGGGACCCGAAACATACATCTCCGGAAGGGAGGCCTAAGGTGGCAAACGCCATCTTAGACCGCCCAGAAGATATGCTTGGGGTGACGTCACAACATGTACTTAATTAAGGATGGATATATTCAATGAAACGATGATGGAATTTGTGATGTAATGATGTGGGCGTGGTAAACCAAACCAACATGGCAACCCATGAAATCGAATTCATGGTTGCATGAGTTAGGAAAAACACCAACCCACGCTACCGAGAATGCGATAGCATGGGTTGCCATGTTGGTTTGGCTGAGGGGGACCGCCCTCCCCCCCTATTAATAGAAAAAACATCTTCCGTTTCGCCATCAAATAATGTATCTGCTATGGGGACCGAACACGTAGTTGATAGATCTATGTTTACAAGACAAACACGATACCATTACACCACGGAATAGTCATACAGAATAGAGATTTTTTAATATATATATCTTCTGATATACTTAACAATAAGAGATTTTTAAAATAGACAATTTTATGCTGCAACAATGAGAAATATTTTAAACAAAATAATACAGTTGTTAAATAAAACAGCGTTTTTACTCTGTTATAATTCTCTAGATAAAATACATTATCAATTAGATCACAAAGAGCTGTATACAAGGAATTTTAACCACGCCCACCTACTTCAATGAATAGAAAACACTCGCGTTCAGGCTGAGCGAACATAGGTAATGCGTTAGATTATAAAGAATTTTTGTACTGAAAGAACGAGTTAGCTGTCTGCTTTACTGCTAGTCCACCCACCCCACACATGAGATATGTAGATAAATAAAAATACAACTATTTAAATAATGCAGTTTTAGCCCACAAGCGACAATAAAAAGTTTTATTCTCTATCGAAACTCATGTATTATATCTCCATTACAGTCACGTGGGCGCGCCTAGTCAAGGTATACAGGTAATATAGCAGGCGACAAATTCCTTTGACGTCATAATACAAGGGAACTTAGTAGGTAGAGTGTGAATTGCAGTGGATTTATCCATAAAGGATTTATCTCCCTTAAATAGTTTCAGGTGTATACGAATTTTATTTTATGACCATTTTTTTTAGACAGAGATGTTTTAATTAAATTTTCTGCAACAAATCGAATTGAAGGCATGCAAATGTCAAAGTATATACTGGCTTCGTTTATCGAATGAAAGATTCTCTCCTCGCTGGTTTCTAAATCAAACGATTTCACACCCTTGGGGTGTTTTGCGTATTTGCCGGTTCCACCTAATTTTGAATTCAGACTTTGTGAGACGGCTTGAAGATTCTCAAGACAATTATCAGTCTTCACGCCATTTATGTGATCAATCACAAATCCGTCTTCGATTAATCCGTTATGACATTCAAAAATAATTCTGTGACAGAGATATGTTTTATTTCTAGCACTAAACAACAAATACCCCATATTATTTAGATATCCAACCGGGTTTTTTAGTCTGCGGTGCCTGACAACACCATCACTGGAGGCTTCGTAATTAACGAGCACTGGATGAGGTCTGAAATCTTGGCTCATTTGTATAATAATACTACTTGTCTAATTTATTATTTGCTTTAATTATAAGTCTATCAATGTAGTCTTGAGGGGTTTTAATGATTTTGTCCTTGATTTTATCAAGGACGTTAGGGTCAATGATTCGTTTGTCATAGTAGCGTTTTAGTTCCCTGTATCGTTTACCCCCACAAGCAAGACACAACTGCGATTTTCCTCTAACGCCCACCCCACATTGGAGGCATGGGAGAGGGCCAAAACTTCCTCGCCTAACGCTTTGTAAATGATACCCACAGAATTCGCTTCTGCATGATTTGTTACACGGGGTTGTTGATCCAATCATTAGCCACTTGCAGTGATTCATTATACTATATTTTTCTATTTAAATACTTGTTTTAATTATAACATGGAGGAATTCAACAGATTATCGAAAATTAAGCCTTGGAGAAATACTAAATTCATTGATTATAACATGGAAGAGTTCAAGAGATTATCCAAAATTAAGCCTTGGAGAAATACTAAATTCAATCTCGATGAGGAGTTCAACAGATTATCGAAAATTAAGCCTTGGAGAAATACTAAATTCAATCTCGATAGAGTCTCTGATACACCAAAACGTCTAATCGGTGATAGAACTATACTCGGTAAAATCAGGGAGTGTTTTAATGAATTCTACCGAGACGGTGCAGCATACTGTTGGTCGACATTTCGAATTATTGATGAAGATGTCAATGTACCCATCATCGATGCTACTATGAACGATAAAAGAGCAGCTGAGATAATTTCACACCTTGGCCCGCCAAGGAGCTGGAAATCCAAAGGGGAAATTCAAAGATGGAAATCCAAAGGATTTCAAACAAGGAAAATCAAAGATGGAAATCTAAAGGTAAATTGCAAAGCAAGTCCCAAACAAAGTAATTCCCATCAGAAGTATTTTTTCAGAATAAAATTCATTATCGAAGTCGAAGGCAAATGGATTATTAGGGATAAATTTGAACCAATCCTAAAGGATAAAAAGACTGTCATTGTAAGTAGAGATTCCAAACCAGGAATTCTAACTGGAATTGACAAACCATACTACGAGAGATCTTATCCTGTAACAGCAATCGTTTATGGAATATATCCGTTAAATGATAAACCAGATATCGCAAAACTAGCTCCTATGAAATATTCTAGTTCACTGAATTGTGTAGCAACACGGGTAATGGAACACTTCACAAATGCATCCCGAGGAAATAAACAAACTGATCTGCGACGTAGGAAAATAACCGAATGGGAACTGACAGTGAAACAGCACGGTGCAAAGATTTCTGATATAGCTAAATTAGAAACATCATTAAGATTCCCAATAACCGTTATGACGATAACCGGAGAAGTATTATACGAACCGAAATATAACAAAAATGGAGCGCCAATACAAATTATTGATCATAACAAACACGCGTGGACACCTGCAGTAACAATATTTCCACGAGATAGAACCGTGAAATATATCCCCCCAGAATTCGTCGGGGATGTTTTTTATAATGAGAAATTATTCGATGCTATTCACACGCTGTGTAAAGATGATCCTGTGTCAGTGTGGTTACTTAGAAGTGATGAAGATCCCGAAATAGGATTTGATCAATTTGTAAGACCAAATGGTGAATTATATCGCGTTGAAGAATTAGATAACAGAATGAAAAAAATCGCTAGTGATTTTTCACCGGAGAGTTCCCATGAAAAACTATTAACGGATAGTTTTACTATTCCATCAGTGGTAGCTCACTTCGCAAGAGAAAAAAGCTCATGGCGTCCAACACAAAGTGATTTTCTCGAGGACGTTAAATTGAGTTGCGTCGAATTTAGTCATGGAGGACTTTGGAATACGAAATATCATCGTGGCGGTATGATTTCAATTGATATATCCGCGTGTTATCCTGGAAGTTTCCTCGGGTATGGAGAATGTAGTAACTATTTTAAACGATTTGGACACCCCACGCATGAAATGACTCGTGTTGCGATTTTAATGGTCCATTACCTGATTTTGATTTAACTGGATTCGCTCGTGTAATATCATTCGAATTCGCTACAGGGTTACATCCGTGTAGTTATGTTTGGCTTGGTAGACATATATCTGAAAAGGCCTGGATGCCAATAGTGTTACTAAGATATATGATTGATTATGGTATGCTAATATCGTTGATTGTTTCCGAAGCTATTATATGCTATCGAGCTCAGAAAGAAGTTTGGCTACCACAACCCGATCTAGATCGTATTATTAGCGAACAGCGAAAACAGTTTCCAGATTTCAATGAAGAACAAATCATGAATTGGTCTAAGAAGTTATTTGAAATTAAAAAAGAACAAGCAAAAGATTTTGGACGAAGAATAATCGGTAAATTTACCCAGGGTGGAAGATACGACAATGCAAAATATTCTTCGCGGTTGATCATAGACATCGCTGAATACGATTTTATTGTAACGGATTTAACGAAACAGGGAAAACTTGTAAATCGTAAAGACGCTTTCCTATCCGATGGAAGACGATTAGGTACAATTGTTACATACTGTGATGGATATATTAAACAATATACGCATTTGAGAAGTTCTATGCTAGCTTATGCTTCTATCAATTTATTTTCGATGATAAATAGATTTCCTAATACCGCAGTTAGAGTAGCCACTGATTCTATTTATATCCAAGAGAAATACAAATCAGATGTAGCTAAATTCACATCCCAGGAGGAAGCATGGGGATGTTGGAGATTTAAAAAGGAGACGCTACACGAGTATTGTGAATCGGCAGATGTTACCAACGACGATAAATACTTGAAAAGCAACCAATTATCAGAATTATCTAACGCGCCATCGATATCAGATCCAATTACGTGATATAAAATCGTTTATATAAACTGATTAGGAGGATCAGGAAAGACAACACGAGTAATTAATTTATTCAAAGATAAAATCAACATGAATGCGTTAACACCAACTCATAAACTTGCCAGAGACATAAAACAACGAGATGTAAAAAATTCTGGTACTTATCACAGCTTCTTTCGATGGAAAGGCGATAAGTGGACCCCTGAGCGAATGGGACAGAAATTTATTCCACCGGTGATATTATGGGATGAAATTTGTACAGTACCGTTGAAAGTACTAAAAATATTTCTTGAATGGCTGTCAACGAAAAATACAAAAATTATTATGTGTGGTGATCAAGGCCAACCACCACCAATTTTCGGTGAATCTCCTCATGAATGGCTAAAGAAATACGTTGATTATTTCACAGAGATGAACGATGACATTAGATCATTAGATGAAGTATTAAAGGAGTTGAAACAACTAATCAGATTACAACCGGATAGAATCCAATGTGAAATAATGCGTGAAATAATTTCAGAAACTCCCATGAATAATTTTTGGGAAGCATGGAGACCAAACGATTTGATAGTAGCAAGTAGAAAAATAGTCAGAGACAAACTTCAGATGAAATTATTTGAATTACATAAATGTAAATTTTCAACACTTCCAGTACCGTTGTGTTATAGGCCTTCGGATACACGAAAACAGAATATCGACGTTGACATTCCTGGACAACATGAAAAGCAGAATTTAGTGTTAAATGATATTGTGCTGGTTGATATCAGCGTCGTCGAAGATGCATTGCGTGCTGATAAATCCCCGTGGACGTTAGGTTACGCAACGACAATACATCAGAAGTATTAACTGTCACAGACACAATTGTTTGGATAGTAGATAATCGTATTGAGTGGTCAAATTTAGTTTATCTCGCAGTATCCAGAGTACGAAGTATAAATCAACTTCGAAGAATTGTTGTTGACGAAGTCAGTGACGATAATGACACTACAATCAGCGTTGATATAATCAGAAAAAAACTTTCTGGTTATAAACAACAGGATAAAAAAAATAATAGAAAATTTGACATTGATGCTGAATTAATAATTTCGCTGAAGCAACAACAGAATAATCACTGCGCGAGTTGCAATTGTATAATGCGTTGGCAGTATTCGGATAAAGATCCTCGCCAATTTACCGTAGACAGAAAGAATAGCAGCATTGGTCATACCAACGATAACGTTATGCTGACTTGTCTTGAGTGCAACAGACGCCGGGGTGCCGGCACATTGTGTGCTAGTTAAGACCACGCGGAAGTAATTGAGTATCCTCGGGAATTACCTGTAGTTGTTGTCGAGTAAATCCTCGCTGAGGAGCAGTTGAATCTAGTTTATAGATTGGAGGTCTAGAAACGCTAGCGTTTCCACCAGTTGATCGTGTTATACTAGATATCTTATGCGTAGTGACGCTCCAAATAGGATCAGTAGCTCTTTTTTTACCACCCTCAAGCTCTCCTGGTTCGTATAAGTACCTTACAGTTACATTACTACCAAGAATTGGTTCTTTTGAAAAATCTTTTTGTGGTTGTACGGGTATATACTTCTTTTTAATAGCGTTGACAGGTTTCATGTTAATTGTTCGAGTAATCTCGTTATTGAGCGCGGTAACTACACCTGGTAATCTCTTGACCCATTCACGAGATCGTTTATCCTGGATGAATTCTTTCGCGTATTGATATCCAAATAACCGCTCAGCAAGTGTCCGATTAAATCGTTCAACAAATGCCTGATCACGATGTAGTGCAGTATGTCCTCGTCGTAACGTGGTATTATGATGTTTCATCGTTGTTAAAACAGCGCCTTGAAATTCCTTGCCAGGATCGACTTGTAATAGATTTGGCCAGCGTAGTGGGCCTCGTCGATTAATCTTTTCAAATGCAGAAGCAGCTTCAGGTGATGATTTTGTTTTTAGCGGTTCTGCTTGTTTGTATCGACTCGCAACGTCAATTACGGTTAACGCGTATTTGTAACCGTTGTCATGTGGTAAAAACAATAAATCAGCTTGATGAACTTCATTGGGCACAGTAACATCAAAATGCGAGAAATTGATTTGTTTAGGCGGTGGTAGATAAATTTGCCATATAGCCTGTTTAGATAACCAATTAGCCGCAGTAGCCTTTTTCACTTTTGCGGCGCTGGCGAGTTTACTGATTGCTTCTTTACCCTTCCAGTATCCTCTCGGAGAATAATAAATAGATTCCATATTATTAATTACCAGCGCCCATCATCAATTTGCCTTTCATAGCCGATTTTACCAACCACGAAGCCAATTTTTCTTTCAAAGATTTATCAGGAATAGCATTTAACGCATGAATTAATTTCACATCCGCGAGATGCCTGTTTTGCAGATTGCTGCTTTTATATGCAACATTATGAACATGACACGCCTTATCAATAGCGTTTATCGGATACTCGCCGGGTCGGGGTTGATTTTGATCATCAAGTCTGATATCTAATCGTGTTCCGGGACCACAGTAGCTATATCCTGGAAGGTGCTTTTCTCCGGGGTACTTTGCCCATGGGGTTCCAGGGAGTTTTGCCAATTTGGCTGCGATATCACCTCCTCGTTTTTTTTTTAAAACATCTCCGAATTGTAAAATCTTTGATTTTGTAGAAACAAATCTAAATTTTTTTATACCACATGTTGCACATCTACCAGTTAGTGCTGATCTGTTATTCTTAGTTGTAACCGTCGTCACATCATTTGTGCTAGTACGCGTTTTACACTTCACACAATATAGATCCATAATTTATATATAGAGATATGAATATAATTGATTTTTCAGCGACTAAAACAAGAGAACCAGTTAAACATCATGCAGCGTTACCAAACTCTATCCGCGCAATTATAATCGGGCCATCTGGATCCGGCAAGACGCAATTGTTGCTCAATTTAATAATGAGATGGATGAAGTGGGATAAGTTGTATTTAGTTGCTCCTAGCGTAGATGATCAACGATGCTATGAAGTGCTAAAAGATTTTAATGAAAACGCTTCAGAAATTAAGGGTGAGAACGCCATTGAATTTATCACAGATATTGACGAGGCACCATCCGTGGATGACCTTGATGGGAACATTAACAATTTAGTCGTATACGACGATGTGATGTTAGACAATCAAAAAAACCCAGCTAGGATCTTTTCCAGAGGCAGGCATAAAAACACTGATGTGATATATGTCACTCAACGCTACACTCAGATTCCAAAAGTGATTAGAGATAACTGTAATATTCTTGCTGTGTTTAACGGCGTTGATACACATACGTTACGAAATATTTGGCAGACATGGTGTTCCGATATGGACTTCAATCAATTTAAAAATTTCTTTAGTAACGCTCAGTCAACCCCGCATGGATTTATAACAATAAATTTACATGATCCTCGGACACGATATCGTATCGGACTCGATCAAATATTTGGTTGAAATCATTTATTATTTTTGTTAACCAGAACTGAAAGTTCCAGCAGCAGAGAGGGTGAACGACAACAACGTTGTGACCAAAATTGATTAAAAAATCGTAAAGTCTCCGTTTGCTAAATGGAGACATTTTTTTTTTGGTTAAATGAGATTTCGTAGGAAGCCTTATTTCTGCTTGAAAACGTGGTCTGTTCACCCTCTCGTAGGAAGCCTTATTTTGTCTAAAAAGGTTGTAGGGTTCACCCTCTCTGCTGCTTATCTAGCCGTAAAGCAAGCGACATTCACCACTGCATCAGAGCATATTTAATGATGTCGATAAACTAAGGGGAAAGAGCTTTATGGAGACAAGAAAGGCGTTGACACAAATTTCGCCAACAAAAAAAAATTTCGATGTCTGAAACGTAATACAATTTATATTTATCTATTCTTGCTCGCAGACTGCTTGTTTTGCTTGATCAATACGCGTCATCAAAGTAAAATGTATGCATAACAATCTACACTACAATCTGATAAGCAGGCTCGATAAATATAAGTTCAGTTTGCATAAGTAGCTCTCTGTATGATAAGTGTTCAAAGAAAATATTTCATAAATAACTATATATGCCTTAATGACTTGGTGTTACATTATACAAATATTTTGTAAAAGCTGGTGAAAAATATAAACTGAAGTATACTCTCGATAGTTTTATACAAGTAGTGCAATGATATCATATGCTTTAGCTAGATAAATATAATCCAAAATATTTCCTCATTTTTATTGCATAATTAATTCGTATGAATATGTGACACAAATCAAGAGAAAACTTAAGCTTACGCTTTTGATTGGCATATCTAATCTATTTGGAAATAATGACAAATTAATCTGTCTTATATGTTCCAACTTTAAGCTGTCATCGATGGTAATAGCTTACAATGCATTTACTTTAGCCTTCCTTTTCTGCCCTTAAACGTCGTCAAAATGATTGTTATGACTATACTGAAATAGTAGTAGGTACAATGTACATGACAAGGTTTTAAAATAAATAAAAATCTCGGTGTATTATCATTGATCGGGCTGTAAAAAGAAAATATTAATGAAAACTATATGTTTCTATCTGACTACATAACCTCCTACCTATTTACATGAGGCCCTTAGTTAAGTGGTCTAATGTGCTCACCTTTACCTTAGATTGCGATCTCAGTCTGCATGACATCGAGTATCGAGTTCGGCTAATGTGGGTATATGAGAAAGTTTTCAAGGAACTTATAGTGGGTATGTAGTTCTTCAAGAGTTTCCCCGCGTTTGTCCTCCACCATGTATCTTGTGCTAGGGTTAAACACGACATTAAACCCAACAACAACAAGAACATTAATTACTGAATATTACAGGTACTACTCCTATTCTGCAGCATAAATAGCATGCTTACTCACCTGCCGAATCCAAGAAAGAAAACATTAACAAAATAATAAAACTCTTCATAACTGTAAATTCAAAATTATTTTATATTCCACGTTACAACTTAAACTTGTAATAGCATGAAGTCGATCGCATTGCTGTAGAATTAGCTAACTTTAAAACTCCCTTATCTTACTATTCAAGGTAGTGCATGCTTGAGAAGGAAGATATAAATAAGTATACGGAAACATGAATCAACACTTTCAATTGAGGATTCATGACGCTTTCCTGAGTTACTAATCCATTGTTATATTGACTAATTATACGTCAGCAGTTGCTTCCACTATGTAATAACAAACGGAATGTTTCAATTTGAATTGCTTTATAGATTTAATGTTTGCAAGGCATTTTAACTTATTCGATTTTGTAGTTCCATTAGTTTTGTTAACTTGTGCAATATGCTATGAACTAATATTAATGCAGAATGATGGATAAATGTGGGGATCGCGACTTTCGGTCTACTATAGCTTGATTCTGTATTGATAACAGCCATGCCCATTCTCGAGATCAATTTCCATTTCATGGACATGTCCATTTTCAGCAAAGGTGCGGATGGATATATACGCATGTATGTACATGAATGTATGTAGAGGGTAGATTTTATAGGTGGAAAAGGGATATAACTCTTAACCTTACCGTAATTGACGGAAGTATCCGGGAGTAACCAAATAGGAGCAATGACGTCACTCTGCGAAAAATAGACTTGCCCAAATTGTATGTAATATGGTGTCGTGTTAGTGTGAAACCTCCATTAGGCATCATACGCGAAGACGATAAATGTGTTATGGACACCCTGGTCACATTCGGGTTGGAAATTATAAATCAATGAATAAACTGAGTAAGCTTTTTTGACTTTTTATCTTGTTTATGCTTTCCGTTACTGAAATCGGCAGGGGGTACAAGCAAACGGGTATATAGACTCAGACTATAGAGCTCACGTACAAGATCAGTCACGATAGTACCTCTAAGAAAGAAAATGAAAGGAAATACATGGTAAATTAAAATCCCTCTTGTAATGGTTTTCATTTGTTTAAAACAAAAGATGGTGAAATTTAATATTTTTGAGGATGTTTGTTTATTTGTTAAGAATTGATATATACTCCTGACTGATTATATGTTCATGTAATTTTATTCTTTTGTAGTGAAAGGATACAGGAACAATGTTTTTAAATGGCGGGAGACGTTTACATTTAATGCGGGTGTATGTGACCCATGTGCTTGTTTGTCATGAGTGAATGAATGAGTGAGTTATCGATCAGTGAACGAGGTGCATACTGCGGACAATAATGTCGAGACCCATACACTGAATAAATGCCCAAGGCACTTGGCATATTGTTCCGGACAAATGACACCCTTATCATTTTGTAAACTGTGTCTTATTGAAGAAGGTAATTCGCGAGGGTTGTAACACCTGTGTGTTTTGGGTCTTCGTGTCTTGTAAGTTGTCATCTTTCTATTACCGTGATGCTTTATATGGAAATATAGACGTACGGTTTTTGTATCACATTTCTCGTATGCAGTGTTGTTCTTTTCTGTTTTAGTATCGCATATTAAGTATATGTTCTGTTCTGATATATTCTCGTATATTTGTATTTTTTTCCTTGTTGTTTATTTTCCTGTTATTCTTTTGTCTGGTATCGTTCACGCTAACTAAACCTTACGATATGGGTGTGTCGTGTTTATTTATTTTGTGCAACGCCTTGCTCATATGCAGACATAAAAAAAAGTTTTAACTGAGCATTAAAATCTATATCAATGTAGTGTCTCTCTCTCTCTCTCTCTCTCTCTCTCTCTCTCTCTCTCTCTCTTAACCGTTCCGGTGGCCTAGTGGTTAGAGCGTTCGCCGCGGAAGCGGGAGGTCGTGGGTTCGATCCCTGGCCGAGTCATACCAAAGACTTACAAAAATGGTACTAACAGCTGCCTCGCTTGACGCTCTTCATTAAAAGGTTAGTGTTAGGACTGGTCGGCCTGGTATCAGGATAATGTGACTGGGTGGGACATCATGCTACATGTCTGCGGCATGATGCCTCAGTGCTAGACATCACTATAAACTGCCTCACAGTAGACATCGTAGCGATATGACTGAAAAATTGTTAAAGCTACTTTAAAAATCCTAATCAAACAAACAAACAACCTTTCTCTCTCTATTATGCACACATTGACTAATTTTCGACCAACGATTTGACAAAATAACATGAGGTGCCTGTAAATAGCATTTGAAGTATTTTTAAACACGTTATTTTCAACTAATAGGATGAGCGTACCATATGACATCAAAGTACATGATAGAATAAAAAAAAACTAAAGAAGATGTTTATTATTTTACATTTGCATGTAAATGTCATCCTGTTAAAATCCTCCGCTTTACAAGACGTAGAAACGATGTCTTAGCAGTTGTAATTTTCATTCAGCTGTCAGCCATGTATATTTCGCACACATACTCAATGATAATACATCAGCTAATATTTGAATCATATGACGTATCCCAAACTACAGGAATTTTGACTCATGGACGCCCTTAATTAGTTTCACCAATATGGTCATTGTTTTAATACGTTGCACTGGAGTAGGGATTGCACGAGTTCATGACTTTTTATCTGGATGTTATTACTTTACCACAGATTATTTATTTCTTAAGGCAGATATTTTAGGTACTTTGCAGAATATATTAAATAGTACTCGCTTAAAAACTAAAGATATAGTTCTGCTTTTCATCAAGGGTTAACCATTTATATATTCCTTTTGATTCCCTTTATCTGGCGTATAGGTTGCGCAACAGGTGTTCTATGGCAAGATTTTCCTAAAGGGGATCTTCGTCCAGAATTATTTTGAATAATTTACAACACTTCCAAAGACTTGAAACAGTCGAAATAATCAGTATATTTTTTTTTATTGAGCACTGCAAAATAAATGTTTTCGTTCTTGAATAATATCTAGGTATAACGTCAACCACGTCTGCAGACTTACAACAGAAAAAATCAAATGAGGATAACTGGAATATCGGAATAAATCAGACTGTTAAGTTATTTCCTTATAAACACCTTCTACTGCGACCGAAGTTCACAATATACCCCACGTGACAGAGCATACATCTAGTTTTGCCTCTAATATACCTATTCATATGACTAACCCTACAAAAATGGGATGCTAAAGAATTATTCTAGAAACGTCGTCGAAACCCTATCAGCAAACGAGAGCCAGATGTTACTACAGTTTCGACGTATATTATTACGATAGCATGTTTAACCAGATTGTAACCGAATGGGATTTTGGACAAGTGAAAACGCAACACAATGCTCAGTGAATAGAAGGTTATGAAATGAAGAAAATAATATTTTCGACAGCGCATACACAAGTAAATTCAATAACGCACAAGTAAACTCAATAACGCACAAAAAACACATCATATAAGACTACTATATATATATATATATATATATATATATATATATATATATATATATATAGAGAGAGAGAGAGAGAGAGAGAGAGAGAGAGAGAGAGAGAGAGAGAGAGAGAGAGATAGATAGATAGATAGATAGATAGTTAGATAGATAAAACTTTCTACAACGTATATCATTTCCATAGCCTACATAATATACCTATATTTTATTTATATAACGTACATACACACATTTGTTCACATTGAATGGACAACAGTGTGTTGTGCGAGTTATTTAACTACTCACATACCATTAATGACATGCAAATTTGATTGTTTTCTTTTCGAGTTTCTATTTTTATTCACATTTAGTCAATTAAAATAAGATACTCATGACTGAAACATGAAATATGTTGTTTTTATAAATACACAACGTATTACACTACTAATACGAATAGCTTCCTCCACACTAAACCTGAGCTGTCAGGCATTCACGTACTGGCTCCGGTGGCCTAGTGGTTAGAACGTCTACCTCTGATGCGGAAGGTTGTGGTTTCGATGCCCAGCCGAGTCGTGCCAAAGACTGATGAAAGTGGTACTAACAGCTGCCTCGCTCGGCGCTCAGCATTTAGAGGTTAGACATCGGACTGGTCGGCTGGTGTCCAGATAGTGTGATTTAGTGGTACATGATGCCACGTCTCTGCAGCATGAAGCGCCCGTGCTAGACATCACTATAAACTGCCACACTACAGACATCGTAGCGATATGAATGCAAACGTATTAAAGCTAAGTTATAAATCTAAATCACACAAACACACGTACTAACGTATGGTAAATGGCGTGATATCGAAACTAAACGAAATTAGGAACCAACACGAGATAATTCAAATATTGTATTATACTGTCAGTAAATCTGAGTGATTTTTCTGTTTTAATGAACATTAGTAAAGACTATAAAGTTCTCTATATCTCTATATCCCTGTGTCTCCCTTCCCCTTTGAAAAATTTGAATAAACCTTACCATCATTCATTGGTTCAAAGCCATCATCGTATGACTGGATAGAAAGGAAACAAAAATCGTAATTTCATGAATGTTCTCTTCTCTTTAGCAACGGAGAGAGAGAGAGAGAGAGAGAGAGAGAGAGAGAGAGAGAGAGAGAGAGAGAGACCATTCTGACATTTTTTATACACTGGTTAAATTTTCGTGGTTTTGTATTTTTTTAAAGTCATTTTCGTGGGTGCTTAAAGTCGTAGTTTTGCTTGTCAAAGTTTGCATATTAGTAGGTGTTAAATGTAATGGTTTAACCTCTACAAATACCCAAAATACAAAATACAAAAGAATTAAGCTAGGCAGACGCAAACGGAGTCACATTAATGTTTAAAACAATACTAACACCTGTATGAGTATAAATCCAAGATCTGGCAAGTTCACTAATTATACCGTGCTTTTGACCTAGTGCATTACATTAGTCGAAGCCGACACAGCCAACAACACTAACACAATAATGCCATCTCTATGAGCACATATACAACATGAACGTACCGTTGTTTCAGCTTGAGTTTTGTTTGGACTAGTTCAAACGATGTGTGGCATACATTGGTGGTTGTTTTGTGTTTTTAGTCATTTTATCATAGAGTTGTTTGCGATGACTGCAATTCCATCTCCACGAGAGTGGCGGGAGATCGATTATATGCAGTAGTAGGTAGGTGTTTTATTGTTAGATCCAAAGTCTTGAGCTCATCGCCTGTTCTTTTTAGCCATGTTTATATCAGGTAGAAGACGTCAGTATTGTCATCCTTCTTTAAATTAACTATCTCTGTACGTTTTTCTGGTGGTCATACTGAGTGGGCGTTGAATAATGCAAGTCACAGTGGTATCTCTGGGATACTTGACACAAAAGTTGGCGATTTAATAGGGCTTTGCACATGGTTAACTAAATAAACGGCCGAATGTTTACATTGTTTAGCCGGAAAGGACGAAATGGAGATAACTTTAATTGTTCTTCCTGTTCTACACCGGACAGTTTTGAAACGCTACTGTTTCTCATCCCTTTACATTCAAGTAATGTAGCCCCAGTTACTTTAATCTTGAACACAGTCTAATATGGAAAGTCAAGGAGTGGTCATATCAATCAAATAATGTGGGTCAATCATAGCATAAACGAGTTAACTGGGGATCACGTAATGGCCGTTTTTTAAAGAACAAAGGACGTTGTAGAAGTGGAGCAAACAGCTGAGAAAATGTCTAATAGTTGTCGTTTCCAGAACAAGAAGATGAAGAAACAAATACGAATTGAACAAGCAATCCATGACGAAACACAATAATGTAGACGAAGATAGACAAGGAGCACATATATCATGAAAAACAGCACAAAAAAAAAACGGAACAGCTAATTCAGACTGGTTAAGCGATAGCGGCCATCTTTCCGGAAGTCAATACCATCAATTGTTCTATTACAGGTTCTTATATCCCATTCGAGTTCCCTACAAAAGAGCACAAAGTGATCATTACAGTTTAGAGAGTAGTTCTTAGGAGTATGTAACGAGACAGTAGTCCTTCATAGCATGTACATCTGAAATTTTATTATGTGCATGTGTAATTTGCTTAGGACAATAGCTGTTATTCCCTGAATTGTCTATATTTATTGTATGATTTTGTTACATTTGTAAAAATGAATAACATAATTAACAAAATCAGTGGTAGATATCTCCAACATTCTGGGAGGTATAGTACTTTGTATGTAATATTCTTTATCAGAGTAGTAAAATGTAGAATCTTTATTAGAATATAACCAACGGATCAAAATTAAAATTAATTGAACAATAGTAGTAATCCTATCATTGTTGGTAAAGTATGAAAACCCCTAGAAAGTTAAGAATATAGCACCGATGAAGCATTAAATATAGTAGAAAATCATGTTCCTAATTGCACTAGATATATTTTTATCGTCGGTGCCTTTAACGCCGGACCTTCAAAGTGATATTTGTAATACCAATCTTAAAACATGAAAGGCGGAAATACATAATCTCGACAATGACGCAATGAATTACGTAAATTGAACTAAGCATCCAGACATATATAGTACATGCCACACGTTCAGTACTCAGAAAACAAATAGTATAATTAGGTATGAATTGAATTTGCTTAAATTGCAGAAATAATAGCACGTATATTTGTATTTGGTAGGTGTATGCATTGTATATGGAAAATGCACATCTGGTGAAAAAGAACAATTGATTGTCTACGAGCAACGTTAAGTGGCTTTCAATTTTTAAAATAATTATTGAAATGCTTGATTTTGAACCCTTTCTTTAAGATATGTACTATGATTATCATACCAATCTCGATATGATTACTACGTTTACTTGATGGTTATATGCATACATACATACATACATGCATGCATGCATGCATGCATGCATACATACATACATACATACATACATACATACATACATACATACATACATACATACATACATACATACATACATACATACATATATATTATAAGTGTATATCAGTCTAGCTAATGGAAGCATCTCGTTCAGGTACAATCAATGTGCTAATTATCTTTGGAATTTGCAGTGCTATCAAACTGACACACCCAGTACACTTCTAGGGGCATCACTGTTCCAATATTGCATGAGCATGTGCGCAATTAACTTGACATTTTCATAACTCTAAATACATATGTACAGGTTATCTCAGATTACCCCAATCATGTTTGTTTAAGCCAGTATATTTGGTATAATATGTGTATTTCAGTAACGCTTATTTTTATAGCTTATGCTATGAACTCGAAATAAGCACAAATGTGACGCACGTCGGGTTATGCAGATAGGTGACACAACGAAGTCAAATAGGAAGTATTTTCATCTGCGTTAATGTTTTTGTTATTGGTATTTAACATTCTCGTGATTTAGCTTTCACTTCCAACCCACAACCCACGCCCCTTCAAGACAATGTCCAGGAATCTTAGTAGATAATGTGCATAATTTTAACTGAACAATTTAAGTGGTGTGTGTGTGTGTGTGTATGTGTGTGAGAGAGAGAGAGAATGTGTGTGTATGTGTGTGTGTGAGAGAGTGTGTATGTGTGCGTGCGTGCGTGCGTGCGTGCATGTATGTATGTATGTATGTTTGTAGTTATTGTGAATCATGAACTCTCCAGATCATGGTTGATTTTTCTCGTCAAGTCGGGTTCTAGAACCACAATAAGTATATCTATTCATTCCTGGTAATTTTCTAAATGACACAGCGATATTAAAACACCTGACATCCGTCAATGACGAAATAAATTTATATATTTTGTACCTCAATTTACAACGTTGCTAGTAATAGTACGCTTTTTGTTTTGTGTTTATCATTTTTCTATATCGACTAATGTGAGTTGGTGCCCTGCATCGAACACAATATAAATCCATATCATTTAATATATTTATACAACATCAACATAATCCATATTACATGTACTTAATACATTTGTGCAACATCAATATAAATACATATTATTTAATATATTTGTGCAACATCAATATATATATATATCCATATTATTTAATATATTTGTACAACATAATTGTCATTACTTGTTTCAGTGACACATAAGCAAAACCCATTCAAACTTGACTCAGCGCTACCAAATTGTATCAGAGCATATATTTTACGTACATCTCAGTCTAGTAAGACGTAATTATTACTCATAAGGATAAAGAGATGGCTCTAGTGTGATACGTAATTTTCAGTAGCACCATCTGTATATGGCTTGTATAAATTTTTTAATAATCTCGTAGTATACGATGATGTGATGCTGGGAAAGCAATCAAATCGAGCTAGGACAATTTTGCGATACATATATAAAACACAGATGTCATCTGTGTTGCTCAGCGATATAAACACATACCTAATATAATCAGAGATAACTGCGCTATTTAAGCTGTGCTTAATTGCGAAACATTCATCAGACTTGGTGTTCAGGGGATAATGATTTAATAACGTCCAAAAAGGTATTTTCACGTAATCACGCTACACCACACTGATTTATCACGAAAGATTTACACAATCCTAATTCGCGTAATTGTGTTGGTCTTGATAACACGTTGGTTAAAACACCACAATTGGGAGGGTGACGAGAATAATGAATGTCCGGGTGGGTAAAGAAACACATGCAAACACAAGTGTAAAATGTAAAGTAATGCAAAAATATAAAGTAACCTAATTAGAGAACATCTCTGTCGGTTTACGGCTTCTATTGTTTATTTTCTTAGGAAGCTTTATTTTTGCAAACGATACCTTATACAAAGTGGCCTGTTCACCCTTCCTTCTTCTAACTCTTAACGCTGTGTGCAAAGCGATGCAGCTGCAAGTACCAAAATTTTTAAGTCTTTGGCATGGCTCGATCAGGGTTCGAACCCCAAACCTCGCAACGACTTGTCTCACGTGCTATTCCTTTGTACTAGGGAGCTTAATAATTTTCATCATTATTATGATCTTAATAAATAGTGTTCAGACAAATTCAGGCAGGCGTACTTTATTATTAAATATAAAGTCCTTCCTCGTCATGTAGGGTATAGTAGATGAATGAGAGAAATGAATACATTGTTTCGTCAGTTCATGTTACTTTGTTAAAACTGTCCTTTTCTCTAATGGTAAATGAGTCCCTTACAATATTAGCAATCAATTTGGCCAAACGATATCCAGTATCTTCAAAAAAAATCAATAGATAGATAGATAGATAGATAGATATATAGATAGATAGATAGATAGATAGATAGATAGATAGATAGATAGTTAGATAGATAGATAGATAGATAGATAGATAGATAGATAGATAGATAGATAGATTATCTTCCTTAATTTCTTCATTACAGTTTATATCTTCTGAAACAGTCATCAGATGGCATGCGTCATGATGACTAACCCTATGTTGAACCTCACATATATTTCATGATGACTAACCCTATGTTGAACCTCACATATATTTTATACTTATTCTATTCTTTTTTACAAATTGAATAACACAACCAGGAAGTTTCGTTTAGTAACTAACTTAAGTATCATCATGATAGTGGTCTACATATATAAGAGACATGGACTGACGGCCTATAGAATACAATTTCCAATCATTAAGGATGGTATTTCGTTTGAACGTTTTTAACAGTGAAGTATATTACAAAGATTCGATCAATTTAAATGTCAAACGCATAATTAAGGTAATGTTGGTTAAGGTAAAGAATATGTTATTACTGATACCATCCATTAATGACTGGGAAATATCGAGCTACAGGATAATGCATCTTGTTCACAGTTTATTGCATTTATTTTCCTTGTTCGCATTACCAGCTGTACTGGGTGTCCGACTAGGGCCATTTTTTAAATGTAACAAACTTTATAAAATGTTTTTGTTAGTTTGGTTCGTTTGCATAATAAATGATGAAAAGCTAGAAAGATGTAAACATCGGGGAGGAGAATGACCATACAAGATTAGAACAGGTACAAGTAGAAAAAATTAAACAGCATTTCAAACGAATTTATTATACCAATGTGTTTTTCTGACCTGCTCTGGTTTTATGTATTTCTTTTTCTTTCTAAATAAATCTATTAATTAATTTATTTATAAGTCAATTGACTATAATTTCTAATTCAAGTGGGATAACACTTCACAATGTTTTCTAGCGAGAGCAAATAAGAGAGTATATACGAGTACAGTAAACTTACGTTATAAGTGTTGACTGAGGACGTTTCAAAAGTTAAGTCTAAACTTCATTGCACAGCGCTAGAGTATATATAAGAATATCTCTAACAGACGAATATAGGTCTCTTGCTCCATCACGGTAGATAACTTACACAAGTGCCAAAAAGTCCAAACTTGATTTGGTTATTTACCCTGAGTCTTGGGCCTTCTCAAAATTTAACTATTATATGATATCATATAAGAAGCAATAAAGTTTGAAGATAAAACCATGTATCACTATTCGGTATATAGATATTAGCTTTCATGGTATTGAAGAATAAGTTGAACTTTAGAAATAATAAATATAAAAATGGAAAATGCATTATTCGACAAGTACTCCAAAGCTTCTAAATGAACAAGTTTAAGTTGGTCAACGTTTACTAACTGCTTTTCAACAATCGAGAGCTGGGTCAGTAACTATAACAAATACAGTCTTCAGGAGCAATTGCAAGTTTTATGCAACTCGTATGCTATCAGCAAAGTGTTATTAGAGAACATTTGAGTGCTCGTGTTGGTTGACTTGATAACGAATTAGACATGCAAGTATCAGAAAGAGGGAATAAGATGTGTATAATTTACAATTGCTTTCTCTAATAAAAATTATACCTACTTAATTAAGTTACAGGTTCTTTACAAAACTTAAACTGCGAGACAATGCCTGCATTGCAGCACCTCTTATTTGATTTTAGACTATCCATTAGTTTTAAATTTCAATAATATCTTGCATTTCAGTTTGTTCAAATCCTAATAAATCATAATATCATGTTAGGTTCATGTCACAGATATTACATAGTTTTGGAGAGACTAAACTGAATGTAAAATGAGCTACATTTTACTTCTGGGCATCATTCAATGCCAGGTTACCTTTCATAGTTGTCAAAATACTCACATACAAGCAATCCATACTGCTCATTCTCTAAAGAACAAACTATTTATTTTATATGTATACTGAAAATAACTCAATTGAAGCGAAATGATTATAACCAAACGAAGAGAGGCAAGCATCTCTGATAATAAACTGAGAATACATTTATGGGAAACAACCATTAAATATTAATTGTAACCTGGTCCTATCAGGCCAGCTTATTCATAATCAATAGTAGACAATTTTAGCATGTCACACATATATCAACTTTACTCATGAATTTATTAGCATGTTACACATATGTCAACTTTACTCATGAATTTATTAGCATGTCACACATGTCAACTTTACTCATGAATTTATTAGCATGTCACACATAAGTCAACTATACTCATGAATTTATTAGCATGTCACACATATGTCAACTTTACTCATGAATTTATCTGATATTTTCTGTCGTAAGTATCCGTACGTTAAAGGTCGGCAAATTCAGAATAAGTAAGCATATATTCTTGTTTTATTATTCATACACCACGTGATACACAAGTGCCTATATGTAGTTGTATTCGCAATCCTTAATACTTAATACGTAAACGAATATGTACCGACTCTGACAGCAAACTTAAAACCGATATTTATCATCGATAACAGATTTATCGATATGTACCGACTCTGACAGCAAACCTAGAACCGATATTTATCATCGATAACAGATTTATCGAAACCTACACCAGCATTGAAGTCTTTAATGTGTAAACTGCGGTGACTCATGATCATTATAACCAAGAATTGTACCTAACATAGATCTTTTAGACAAGTTGACATCACTTAACTCGATAAACGTATTTGTGTTCCTTGTATTTGCAATTATAGAATCTAAATCAGCATCGTCTATCTTGCACAATGTGTTAATATTCATATGAATAAATTTAGCGATTATTTTTCTGCCAAGATCCTAAGTGATTTTATTTTTGTAATCGGTTATATCAGCAATTTCGTCGTTAAATATGTATTTTGTTTTGGTAACCCAACTTCCTTCTGCTGATGTCACGTAATCGAGCTGACACCCTTTGAGACTGAGCTGGGTTTCAAGAAATAACAAACCCGTATGCGAGTGACAATGAAAATGTAGTACACTCTCACACTAACGAATAAGAAACACGACATTAAAATAAATACAAAGGTACCTAATATGGATATAAAACAAATAAATGATTAGATTCAAACACTACTATAACAAACTCATGTAGTCAAACACTATCGTGTTAAATTCATGTAGTCAAACATTACTGTTTTGAATTCATGTAGTCAAACACTACTGTATTGAATTCATGTAGTGAAACACTACTGTTATTAAATTCATGTAGTCAAATAGTCAAACACTACTGATATTAAATGCATGTATTCAAACACTACTGTTATCAAATTCATGTAGTCAAACACTACTGTTATTAAATTCATGCAGTCGACCACTACAATGAGGCACTACGACGACATCATCACATGCGTATCCAATGTTGACTCGGCCCGCTTTCCGACACGGTCATTTCCACCGTCCAGACTTTCATGCACCTCCACGTGGGTACTTCACTGACGATCTAACGTCGTTTTGGTGTACCATATATACCCACTCATCTGGTTATCCACACCTAGTGAGCCAAATCTTTGGCTCAAACTAAATGAAATGGCAATTCCGCGCCGACAGCTAAATACATTTAAAGCTTCCCTCTAGTGGCTGATATATATATATGGATTGGCACATTGATATGTAACACGCACGTGCAGCGCAAGCAGTAAAGGTGTCACGCATTATAATGAAAAAGTATATTTATAAAAATAGTATGGCGCGCGAGACACGACACCTTAGTATTACTGGAACGTAGTGTGGTCTAACGGGGCCATATCAGTCATTTCGTAACGGCTGACGACATGATAGAATGGCTTTACTTACTGTCAGAAATATCAGTGTTTGTTGCAACGAGCATATATCGTAATAAAACTAGTGGAGCCCAATGTGTTTCTGAAATATGTTTGCCAAACTAGACATTTAAAATAGATTAAAGGTTTGATGTCAGCGGTTCCAGTCAAGTCAAAATCCGGTAATGGTCTGTTATCTGTTGGATGTCAAAATCTTTTGATATATACAGAACATTCCCCCATACCAAGAAAACGTCCTGGATAGCATGTAACCATATCAACCGAGATAACATCTTTAGGATCGTATTCACTATTCCATAATCCACCGTGTTCGTAGTCGACATAACTCAAAGTTAAATCATTTAGAAAATTAAATCGAGTCGGTTTCCACGACATTTTCTCTCTAGCAAAAACGATCTGCGACTGATGGAACTGTAAAACACAATAATTATTCAGGACCTTCGATGTATTTCAATGCAAAATGTTTCATTTATTCGTGGAGAGATTATGTGGAGAAAATAACGTTATTAGGTCGTACAAACTGATCCGTTTCCATCAACATAACTTTGACATAACCATCCTGAGAGAAGATCGTAAGTACTTTTGTCGTTAATAAAATTGATGATATCATCGTTATAAATTTAAAAGTTCGATTTCGTGGAAATATTGTTACTGCATTAGTCCACGCATGCGCAGTTTGATCAATATTTATCGGAGCTCCCTTTTAATAATGTTTTGAATCATATAAATTATCTCGTGTTATTGTTTTACTATTACTGAAAATTTTAGGTTTTACCAATTCCGCGATGTCTTTGAAAGACCCTACAGTACCATTATTTCTTCCCACTTATTTATTAGTTTACCTATTTTATATTCTTTAGACCGTTTCACGTGTCGAAACAGTAACATGTTCTAGTACTCCTCCGGCTAAAAAAATTAAACCATGACAATTTCATTGGTTTTAAATTATTAACGCTGGATTTATCAATTATATGATATAACCCGTAGTTAACTGTGTTTACATAATACGCTTGTTCATAATGAGGTTTGATTAATACCAGTCTACATTCCCGGTTTGGAATTTTTACTCAATTTGGCAAAGTTTCATTATGAAGAGCAGGGTTATGTTTGTCACAGATAATCCAGGTATTCGTGTTTGTTTCTGCTAATACCATACATTTTACTTTAGAAAGATATTTTTGATTATCGAGATAATAAATACTGTAATCGTTTCCGCTGGTTGGTCTTTCATTCACAGCATCGACATATTTACTGTCGCGTATGATTTTGACGTTGCTACACTTGACATGCGCCATCTTTCTTAAATTATTTTTTGGTTTCATGAATACTATTAATTAAAGTTTTATTTGGTGAATCAACCAGATCTCGTATCGGTAAGTCAGTTATATTATGGCAAGATTAAATGCATTTTTAGAAGGCTTAATTTTAGATAATCCCTCAAATTTATCAATATTATAACATATACCGTGATATGTTCCGAAATTCGCTCCGCTAAACAATTTAACCTTGACAATTTCATTGGTATTAAATTAAAAACGTAGGGTTAATGATAACCCTTACGCGTATAAATGCGGTTACACGATTAGCTCGTCCATAATATCTGATCTTAGCCTGTCTGGATCAGGATTGAACAGAGTTAAGTCAAAACATTAATCTGATGTGTGGTCTTTGTTAAGGAATACAATATATAGTATAAAATGAACTACGAAAATATTAATGCTATTATTTATACAAATAAAAAATGAAAGTAGGACGATATAAATATTCTTCTTGATCCTGAAAAAAAAATATTTCCGATTTGTATTCCTTACAGCAGATAAAACTCGAAGTTGGGTACACGTTATCTTCATAATATAGACCACGACTATGCAACAAGTTATGTTGGACAAATGTTAAAGATACGGACGTTGACATATGCAATTCATAACCACAGTTCTGGTAATTTGACTGGTTTTCGTCGTATTAATCCTGCTAGTCAATTCGTGATTGCTGAACATGCTTTACTGGAAACATTATCAGTAACACCAGGAGTTTTAACACGAACAACGTCAACTGCATTCAGTTCTAATCGTTTTGCAATTTCTATTGTTTATGTGCTATCCTTCTAAGAAAGCCTAAACGACATCTTTGAATCCATCAATTTAGGTCGCTTTATAAGTAGGTAATCCTGAATTTATCACTCTGACCATGATTGGTCCACGTTGAGTATTTTGTATGTATGAGCATCTTATTTGTTATCTTTTTATTTAATCACTGTAATAGTCATCAGCAATTTCATCAATGAGAGATCGACCAACGTTGATATCCATGAGGCGGAATGTAAAAAGTCGTTGACAAATATCAGATATTTTATTAATTACTTCTGAAGAATTATCTCCAGCACGGTTTCCTCCAATCATAATTTCTAATCAATTTACGTCAGAAAGAATATTGTCAGGACAAGGAATAAGACAACTTCCTTGAGTAGAAATATCACTTACGGTTGTGTCTTCCGGTTTTTTTCCTTACTTGGTGAAAATAATTCCCTCCTTCGTCTAAATTCGTCACATTCCAAATCTTCCGTTTCTTACTACTGTAATTTTTGCTGTGATTGTAATATTTCAATATATTTATTCATTCCATCAATAAATGCAATATGTTTTGGATCATTACGTTTGACCTTATTTGATTTGTTATTTATTTTAAAAATGCATATGTGCCAGGTTACACAATTTACATAATTATTCGCATATTGAGGTTTCAGAAATATTGTTTATTATCATAACTATCTAAGTTCAGATATTCTTCCCTCTTCAGTAGTTTGTTTATAGAACATACTTGTATCAATACATTTATTTTTTTAATTTAGTTCCGATTCTTGCATTTTCTGGTTCTGATTCTGATTTCGTTATAAGCCTTTTGTATCATCTATGTCAGCACGAGCATGGTCACAATACGCTAAAATTGCTCTGAGTATGGAAATTTACTAATTCATAATGAATTATCCAGAGTATGGGAATACACTAATGATCATAAATTATCCTGAATATGGTTATTTACTAATATATCATTAATTATCCAATGTAAGGGAATTTACTCATGCATTATCCAAAGTATGGGAATTTACTATTGATCATATATTATTCCGAGTATGGGAATTTATTAATGATTATGAATTATTCCGAGTATAGGAATTTACTAACCCATCATGAATTATCCAGAGTATGGGAATTTACTAACCCATCATGAATTATTCGGAGTACTGGAATTTATAAATCCATCAGAAATTACCCAGAGTATTGGAAATTACTAATCCATCATGAATTATTCAGAGTATGTTAATTTACTAATGATCATGGATTGCCCAAAGTATGGGAAATTATTCAAACATCATGATCTATCAAGAGTATCAGAAATTACTAATGCTCAAGAATTATCCAATTGATTGTTCATTTACTATGCATCGTTGTGGCGAGCAGGTAGGGCTGACAAACAAAAATAGAGCAGGGTAAAGATATATAAATATTGTACCATCACTAGCTCTCGCTTCTGTAAATGCTTCTCGATGTCTACATGTTGTTAGTCTTGTCGTAAGTTCCTAACAATTGTTTTTTGTTGATCTAATGTTCACGACCTCCGTTACCTGGGAAGAGAACACAGTTGGTAGTGCATTTGGCAGGAGTCTTCTGATGGTCGTAATACGGTATCGAAATTGTCGTCACTCAAATGGTCGATGCTGACTGCCTTGCCTGTCACTTGTTGAAGAATGTAGGTGACCAACTACTTAATGCATCCAACAACAAAATCAGAAATGCACTGTTGTCACTTCCGTTTTGTCGTACGGAAATTGCCGAACGCGAGATCGGCTGAGACCGTGATACCAACAGCTAAAAAAAATCGAAGTGTTGTAGTCGTTATTTTCATTAATGATGAGGTATTTTACCTAAAACCTATACAAGTCACATCTAGTAGATGAAATTTATCACGTAAACGAAAGTTGTGTGAGCACACTAATATACTTTATAGACTAATTAGGGCACGAAGCACGTGCGTGACTTTCATTGGTGTAACACAACAACCTTTGCAGTGATATGTAACACTTATGGAGGAAATATTTTATTGTTCATTGCCGAGAGAGTACTTTACACGTTGTTTCGAAACAGTGTGATAAAGAAAGTATGAAATGTAAACATGACTACCTCAGTCAGTGAGTACTTTTTACACTATATAATTCCGTAATATATGAATACAAATATCTCCTTCAAATAAGGTGACATTAACAAACATTACCATCTGGGATAAACAGCGGTAAGTGTCCAATGAAAATGGCACCTGCGTTGTGTAGCAAAGAAAGAAAAACTCTGCTTGTTTTTACTGCAACTCATGTTCTACGCAGTAGACGCTCATTAATTACACTGCTCTATCACTAAAAGCAGACTACTGCAAGCAATAGTCATCTCATTCTCTTTGTATTAATGTAAAGCCTGGACCCCGACAGCAGAATTACAACGAAGAATCCATTAAATTGAAAGGAGATCTTGCAGGACCAGCATTGGCATCTCTTACATGTACCACTTCATAAATCAATAAGTCCGTAATACCATCAGGCACAATGTATGTCGTTATGAAGACCTCCTCACCACTGTCAAAAGGAGAAAGCTGAAATGCTATGGCCATGTCGTTAGAATCAATTGTCTATCGATAACAATACTGCAATGCAGTGTCCAGGGTGGCGGAAGGAGAGGAAGACAGAGAAAAAAGGTGGTATGACAACATCACAGAATGGACCAGTAAACGTTTTGTTGAGAAACAGGCATCGGCAGTAGATCGAGACAAGTGGAGAGAACTGGTCAGATGTATGTATGTATGTATGTATGTATGTATGTATGTATGTATGTATGTATGTATGTATGTATGTATGTATGTATGTATGTATGTATGTATGTATGTATGTATTCTAGCAGCCCTAACGAGATAATAATGTCTAACAGGAACTGTTTATATTCCTTATGAAATATGCCTTGTATTCATAAGTTACTTCAATACATTATGTAGAAAAGTCCAAGATTTCGCACTCTTTTAAAAATCTGTCTTCGATCATTGTGTTGTGTCATTTACCCTCAAATTTTGGTGGCCTACTTGTTAGATCGTTCGCCTCGAATGCGAGATGTCACGAGTTCGAACCCTGGCCGATTCATATTAAATACCTATACAAATTGTAGTAGCAGATGCCTTGCTTGGCGTTCAAATTTAAAAGGTTAGTGTTTGAACTGATCGTCCTGGTGTCAGGATAATGTGACTGGGTAGGACATTATACTACATGTATGTGGCATGATGACTCAGTGCTAAACATCGCTATCAATTGTCGCACCTCAGACATCGTAGAAATATCACCGATTCAATTTTCAGAAGCTACGTTAACCCCCCCCCAAAAAAAAAAAAACAACACATATTTTTGTCTTTTATACATAGCTTTCTTTATTCCTTTAAAAACAAAACGATAAAGTAAAACTTGGTGTGAGAAATATGATACAATGATGGAACAAATATGATACAATGATGGAGAAATATGAAGGCTGCGTCCTGTAGATAATAAAGTAACACTTCGTTTATGATTTAGTCTGTGGAGAGCTACATAAACTAGTTCATCAGTCTAAAGAAACTAAGAATTTATAATAATAATGTTATGACATGATTATGAGTTATATATATGCATATATATATATATATATATATATATATATATATATATATATATATATATATATATATATATATATATATATATATATATATATATATATATATATATATCTGACATCAAGAAATTGGTTTATCCTTGAAACTTCTGCCATGGTTTATTCCACAATGTATTTTGGTTCTGCTACTAAAAAGGTCGATGTTAATGCTCACATTCTTCCTTTGTTCTCCTCATCCACAATCCACTTAAATATTACATCGTGACAAAATTTGAACTTTTCCTGAAATATAGAAAATGCGAGTAGGTCTTAACATACGATAAAACGAACTAATTTGTTTATAATTCTCAGTATTTCATTATTAACTAGTTATCATTGACCGAAGTTTCAAAATGGCATATGACGATTTTCCCCGACTGGAAGCGAGAGGAATTTTATTTTCTCACAGTTTGCTGTAGTTGCTTGTAAAAGTGAAACAAAAGAAATGTGTTAAGCAAAGTAAAATTTCTAAACAAGAGCTGAAATCAAGGACTGATATACTAACAAAATAATTGACGGCATCATGCTTCTCTTTCCTCATGGCCTCGATAATTCCTATAATGTCAATATAACCGGATCTCTCCATGAAATCTGTCATCAAAAGAGAGGCTACGAAACATTCTCCGTCCGTGGCATCAGGCCTGTGAAGAAAAAAAAAAGGAAAACAAAATCCTTATTTGAAAGTGATCAATACAGTATAGAAATGCTTCTATGAAAGGAACAAAACAAAACATTCCTAAAGCAAATCAGCGTCTATTTAATATTACAAGAAACGATCAGTTATTTTTTTTTATAGATCGTTCTAAATTTTAAAATACATTTAAAAATGGCAAACATAGTTCTCAGAATAAGTACATGTACTACCTGTATTATGATATGACATCTTGCAAAGGCCTGTATGTTTGATTAAACTTTTAAATATCAGATCGTATTCTAAAAATAGGAAAAGAATCAATAATCTTCAGCTCACGCTATAGGTGTATCTATTTCTGATTTCAAATATAATAATTACGTGCAGTTGATGAGTGTGTTGAACGCTTCTATTCCCTGTCTCAAGCATAACCTTTTCTTCAAAACAGCAAGCGTCTCATTGATGTTGGATGGAATGCAAAAACTGCACTCCTCAGCACTTAATATAACATGAACATTTCTCATCTTTGTAACCTTAAAATTATAGAATACAATATATATATACATACATACATATATGAGATTGAGATGGATAGATACAGATAGACCGATAACATAGCGATAGACAGAGAACGGAAGGATAGACAGACAGATAGAGGCAGAGAAACAGTCAGACCGATAACATAGCGATAGACAGAGAAACGGAAGGACCGATAACTGACAGAGAGAAACAGATGGCATAGAGATGGACCAATGACATAAAGATGGACAGAGAAACAGAGAAACCGATGACATAGAGAGAGAAACGGAGAGACCGATGACATATACAAAGACAGACAGAGAAATAGGGAGACTGATGACAGACAGAGAAACAGAAAGACCGATGACATAAAGATAAACAGACAGAGAAGCGGATAGACCCATGAGATTAGAAAGACAGAGCAATAGAGAGACCGATGACAGAGAAACAGAGAGACCGAGGACATAAAGATAGAGAGACAGAGGAACGGAGAGACCCATGACATATAGAAAGACAGACAGAGAAATAGAGAGACCGATGACAGACAGAGAGAAAAACAGACAGACCGATGACAGAGATAGACAGACAGAGAAATGGAGAGACCGTTGACATAGAGATAGACAGACAGACAGAGAAACAGTTAGATCGATGACATAAAGATAGAGAAACACAGAAACGGAACGACCCATGACTTGTTAGAAATACAGACAAATAGAGAGACCGATGACAGAGATAGACAGACAGAGAAATGGAGAAACCGATGACATAGATATAGACACAGAGAAACTGAGAAACCGATGACAGAAAGACACAGACTTAGAAATCTCAATAGTAATATTTAGATTAACAGACTGTTTTAATTTACTTGCGAATGCAGAAAATGTTTGATGATATGTGTGTGTGTGTGTGTGTGTGTGTGCGTGTGTGTGTGTGTGCAACACACATTAAAACTTTCATGGCATTTAAAGTGTTGGTATAAAGCATATTGATTTAACACTACTATTAGTATATAAAATTGTGATCCGCCCATGACGCAAAAATAGGAATATATCAACAGTTTTTCAAATGCAGACTTAGAGATCAATTATGAATTTCTAAAAGAATTAATACATCGCACACAATTTGATCGCTATCCTTTCTTGTTTTGCTTTCATTCCCTGTTTCTTCTCACGCTTAAGGGGCAACATACACAGAAATATGGACTCAGAGAGAAAACAATTTGGGTTGGATGAAAACCTTACAACTGAACTTGCACCAGGTAAACTACAAAAATATGGTTTATCGTGACGGTATTGTTTACAATTTCCTTGGGATCTCCTACAGTGTTCATATTATCAATTATACACAATGGCAATAGCATGTTGAAAATATAAATTAAATTTGTCGGTTAACAGGCACACATACTGTAACCTATTTAATGATTTATTGTTGTTGTTTCTTAAACTTATTCTAATGTTCTACAAAGAGTGTATTATCAATTAAAAAGGAAATGTAAAAAAGAGCACCGCTCTTCCCCCCACCTACCCCCCTCTCTCTCTCTGTCTCTCTCTCTCTCTCTCTCTCTCTCTCTCTCTCTCTCTCTCTCTCTCTCTCTCTCTCTCTCTCGTCTGTAATAATTTTCATGATAGAAGAATAATGAATTAGATGAACGGTAAACATATAAATATGTTTTAATTATCTCTTGTTGGTTCGTCATTTCGCTTAGTTTCTATTCCACGCTATATTCCAAGTCGTCTCTATGTGAATGTCTTAGCGTTCAGAGTGTACCAGAAGCTCGCCGTGCTCTATTTCCAAGTAGTCTCTATGTGAATGTCTTAGCGTTCAGAGTGTACCAGAAGCTCACCGTGCTCTATTTCCAAGTCGTCTCTATGTGAATCTCCTAGCGTTCAGAGTGTACCAGAAGCTCACCGTGCTCTATTTCCAAGTCGTCTCAGTGTGAATGTCTTAGTGTTCAGAGTGTACCAGAAGCTCGCCGTGCTCTATTTCCAAGTCGTCTCTATGTGAATGTCTTAACGTTCAGAGTGTACCAGAAGCTCACTGTGCTCTATTTCCAAGTCGTTTCAGTGTGAATGTCTTAGCGTTCAGAGTGTACCAGAAGCTCGCCGTGCTCTATTTTCAAGTAGTCTCAATGTGAATGTCTTAGCGTTCAGAGTGTACCAGAAGCTCGCCGTGCTCTATTTCCATGTCGTCTCAGTGTGAATGTCTTAGCGTTCAGAGTGTACCAGAAGCTCACCGTGCTCTATTTCCAAGTCGTCTCTATGTGAATGTCTTAGCGTTCAGAGTGTACCAGAATCTCGCCGTGCTCTTTTTCCAAGTCGTCTCTATGTGAATGTCTTAGCGTTCAGAGTGTACCAGAAGCTCACTGTGCTCTATTTCCAAGTCGTCTCTATGTGAATGTCTTAGCGTTCAGAGTGTACCAGAAGCTCACTGTGCTCTATTTCCAAGTCGTCTCAGTGTGAATGTCTTAGTGTTCAGAGTGTACCAGAAGCTCGCCGTGCTCTATTTCCAAGTCGTCTCTATGTGAATGTCTTAGCGTTCAGAGTGTACCAGAAGCTCACCGTGCTCTATTTCCAAGTAGTCTCTATGTGAATGTCTTAGCGTTCAGAGTGTACCAGAAGCTCGCCGTGCTCTATTTCCAAGTCGTCTCTATGTGAATGTCTTAGCGTTCAGAGTGTACCAGAAGCTCGCCGTGCTCTATTTCCAAGTCGTCTCTATGTGAATGTCTTAGCGTTCAGAGTGTACCAGAAGCTCACTGTGCTCTATTTCCAAGTAGTCTCAATGTGAATGTCTTAGCGTTCAGAGTGTACCAGAAGCTCGCCGTGCTCTATTTCCAAGTCGTCTCTATGTGAATGTCTTAGCGTTCAGAGTGTACCAGAAGCTCGCCGTGCTCTATTTCCAAGTCGTCTCTATCTGAATGTCTTAGCGTTCAGAGTGTACCAGAAGCTCGCCGTGCTCTATTTCCAAGTCGTCTCTATGTGAATGTCTTGGCGTTCAGAGTGTACCAGAAGCTCGCCGTGCTCTATTTCCAAGTCGTCTCAGTGTGAATGTCTTAGCGTTCAGAGTGTACCAGAAGCTCACCGTGCTCTATTTCCAAGTCGTCTCAATGTGAATGTCTTAGCGTTCAGAGTGTACCAGAAGCTCACCGTGCTCTATTTCCAAGTCGTCTCTATGTGAATATCTTAGCGTTCAGAGTGTACCAGAAGCTCACTGTGCTCTATTTCCAAGTCGTCTCTATGTGAATGTCTTAGCGTTCAGAGTGTACCAGAAGCTCACTGTGCTCTATTTCCAAGTAGTCTCAATGTGAATGTCTTAGCGTTCAGAGTGTACCAGAAGCTCGCCGTGCTCTATTTCCAAGTCGTCTCTATGTGAATGTCTTAGCGTTCAGAGTGTACCAGAAGCTCGCCGTGCTCTATTTTCAAGTCGTCTCTATGTGAATGTCTTAGCGTTCAGAGTGTACCAGAAGCTCACTGTGCTCTATTTCCAAGTCGTCTCTATGTGAATGTCTTAGCATTCAGAGTGTACCAGAAGCTCACTGTGCTCTATTTCCAAGTCGTCTCTATGTGAATGTCTTAGCGTTCAGAGTGTACCAGAAGCTCACTGTGCTCTATTTCCAAGTCGTCTCTATGTGAATGTCTTAGCGTTCAGAGTGTACCAGAAGCTCACTGTGCTCTATTTCCAAGTCGATTCTATCTGAATGTCTTAGCGTTCAGAGTGTACCAGAAGCTCACCGTGCTCTATTTCCAAGTCGTCTCTATGTGAATGTCTTAGCGTTCAGAGTGTACCAGAAGCTCGCCGTGCTCTATTTCCAAGTCGTCTCTATGTGAATGTCTTAGCGTTCAGAGTGTACCAGAAGCTCACTGTGCTCTATTTCCAAGTCGTCTCAGTGTGAATGTCTTAGCGTTCAGAGTGTGCCAGAAGCTCACTGTGCTCTATTTCCAAGTCGTCTCTATGTGAATGTCTTAGCGTTCAGAGTGTACCAGAAACTCACCGTGCTCTACTTTCTTCATTCAAGCTAATTTCATCTTTAAATTATAACTATGTCTTATGTTGTTTTAATCAATTTTTTAAAAACGGGATGTGTGGAGTTCATTCTCTCGAACAATAAACAATAGCCAGGGGTATATCTTAAATCCGTGCAAAGGGAAAATATCTGTGCATTTATTATAACATGTATATTATGTATGCTGTCTCAATGATATTACACTGGTTGCATGAATTTTTCATTAAAAGGAAACTCATAATTTTTCTTTATCTTTTATTGAAAATGTAAGCATACCTGACTATATCATTGTTACAGCGTACATACTATATGTATATATATATATATATATATATATATATATATATATATATATATATATATATATATATATATATATATATATATATATATATATATATATATATATATATATAGTGTGAGAGAGAGAGAGAGAGAGAGGTATATAGTTTTAAGAGATCTCCACATTACATTTAAAGTTGCATAACTTGACGCCAATGGTAGAATCTGAAAGAATCGTAAATTAATCGTACACGCATTTTTTTGTTAGTAATTATGTTATTTCATCCAATTTTGTCAAATATTTACATACACTACCTTTTCACACTCCGATAGGTTTATGTTACATAACAGGAGATCCCTCTCAACATTGATATCAATGCACTCGATCTGAATCAACCCAATGTCGATTTGAACCTTCGCTTTAAGGGGGATGCGATTCTACAGAAAGGATATACAAGATTACTTTACGCACATATAAATTATAAACAAAAGCACATATTTGTTTGAAAAATTAAAAAGAACTTCAACAGTTAATTGAATTATATGTTTTGATTTGTGTAGTGGCTATGTGGTACCACCAAATGATGTAGAAACAATTAAGATGTAAGTACATCCATCCATCCATCCAGACATACAGACAGATATTTGTCCCAAGGCACAATTTGATACTGAGATGGAATAAATAAATATGTGTGTTTGTAAACACGTTTTATTGGTCAAAGGAGATGCGCACCATTGAATACACCTGTTTATCGGTTCATTTTTTGAATAAACTATGTAAGTCCAAATGATTTTCAATTATTACTTTTGTGATATCAATAAGATTTAAGAGACATGTTTTGGCTACTGCCTGTATTATAAGGTTTCATATATATATATATATATATATATATATATATATATATATATATATATATATATATATATATATATATATATATATATATATATATATGTGTGTGTGTGTGTGTGTGTGTGTGTGTGTGTGTGTGTGTGTGTGTGTGTGTGTGTATTGCCCTTACCTCTCCAATGATGATAATCAAATGAATTCTGTGTTCCAAAGCGAGTCTCCAGATTGCTTCAGATGTTGTTGGAAAGTCACTCAGAATAGTAAACTCCTTCTTCCCTTTGGCCTTTTTCCAAAAAAAAATAAATTATATGCTTTAAAGTTTACTAATTTGAACCTGTTTTATTATACGTTGTTAATTGTTTTCTTACAATTATTACGCCAAATATTCAAAAAGAAAGGGCATTATTACAATGTCAACCAAAAGAGGTTGATTGTACATTGAAATTCAATTGATACTGCTTAGATGGGGAAGCAAACTTTACTTGCCGCAAAGAGATATGACTTGTTTAATGTTTCGATGCAATCGTCGGCTCTTCCTGTACCTATAAGAAAAATATATCTCGTATTAATTCGTTTCCAGGGATTAAGTTCAAATCAATGTTTTACATGACTTAACGGAATGTTAATTAATTCAAATGTATCAACAGTATCATGCCATGTTCACCATCCATATAAGCAGAGAGAGAGAGAGAGAGAGAGAGAGAGAGAGAGAGAGAGAGAGAGAGAGAGAGAGAGAGTGAGTATTAAGAAATGTTACAAATATGCACACTAATATATCGCATCATTATTAACGAAATTGGCTAATAAGACCGTATTATCATCAAAATAAGTCTAACTTGAAATATTTATCGATTTGTCCGATATATTTTTAATGAAAATAAACAGACTTGTTGTGACCAATCCAAGGAATGGATTTATCAGTACCTTTCACTTCTCAAGTACTTAATGCATAGCTTAATGCGATAAGGTACTTAACAATATTGGATGTTAATACGTATAGGTAATTGATATAACTCAAGTAGTTAATGCATAGCTTATTACGATAAGGTACTTAACAATATTGGAAGTTAATACTTATAGGTAATTGATATAACTGACTTCTTCCAAACTTGAGAAGTCCACACCCAAAATTTAGCATAGCCTCATTCTTAAAATCAGAGTTTTCCTAATCTCACATCTCGAGATGACTTAAAGATTGGCACACGATGGTTAATTATGTGGCGAAAGTTTAATTAAAATTAGACAGAGAGAGAGAGAGAGAGAGATAGATAAATAGAGGTTATTTGGGAAATAGAATTGCTATATGCATGCTTGCTGCCAGGTGACATAGCTTTCTACACTTGTTAAGATCATAAAGGTTAAAACCCTACTGCTATTCCAATATTTGCATGTATATGTATGGGTAGTTTTGGTGATACCTTCGTTTTCATTGTAAATATGTATTAAAATAGGATAACAGATTAGCTATACTTACGTGTAACTTTAGTCTTAGTTGGGGCAGGACTTGGTATAGACTGATAATATCAAAAGAAGGAATCTTTAAAAATAAATAAGATAGTTTTGAAATATCATTATTTCAGTGATTTCTAAGACAGACTTCCGGTTATAATAATAATAATAATAATAATAATAATAATAATAATAATAATAATAATAATAATAATAATAATAAAAATAATAATAATAATTATAAATAAATAAATAATAATAATACAAATAATAATACAAAAAATAATAATAATAATATTTTTAGTAGTAGTAGTATTGATAGTAATATTACACAGTCACTGCTCTATAAAGCCAATAACACGGGATATATATATATATATATATATATATATATATATATATATATATATATATATATATATATATATATATCCGATATTGAACATTTTATCTATATGGTTTATTATTCAAATGTGGAATGATAAAATGTATTAATTTCCATAACATCTTAGCTTGTCATTTACATACATATATTACATTGGGACATTGGGTGAAAGGACTAATTAAAATATTTACAATAACCATTTCTTTAAACTTACGTTGAATACGGAGAGCAATCTCAGTTCACCAGTTTTGTCGTCCAAGGAAATATATTGTTGATAATTATCTTGGAACTCACATTTAGGAATCAAATTCTTCTCAAAGAGCGTATTCTCATACGTGTTTTCTTTTGGAATCACTTTTCAAAAAATAAGACAGAACTTTAATCTCTGCTTTCTACTCCGTACGGAATGTGTTAGAAGTAGATTAAATAAATCCACGCTATTCCAATTTTATTTGAATCAAGAAAACTGACCGCTATGATTAATAATAATAATAATATTAATAATATTAATAATAATAATAATATAATAATAATAATAATAATAATAATAATAATAATAATAATAATGTAAAGAAGAAGAAGAAGAAGGGAAGGAGGATGAATGGGGAGAAGGTGGACTTTCTATAGCGCCTAATCTTTAGAAGCTCTGAGCGCTTTACAACATCTGTAATGATATGAATAATGAAAAAACAAGAAATAAAACAACATTAAATTAAAAAACATAAAATGGCATAACATCAAAAGCATAATATGACATGAATATACATATTCGTAGTATTTTCAATACTTGTTATTTCCAATTTTACTTATATTTTTTGGGGGGTTTATGATATCTGTAAAATAAAAAATTTACGACACCAATACTTCCTTTCACATTTTCCTTCTTAAATACTCTTTCAATGAATATAATTGTTGATGAATAAATGTAGCCATGATAGGTTTGCATAAATAAAACAGCACCACAAATTTTTTTATTCAGATGCATTTCAAAAACAATTTTGTTGAACTTCCAATCATCATGGAGAGGAAACTATTTCACATGTTATGCAAACAAATACATATAACACACTATGTGCTTGGTAATGAACCTCTTATGGTATCAATGCAACTGTTATAGTATAACCAACACACAAAATAAGCGGTACAGGTAATGTAATAACAATTATTCTACCTTATGAAACATTTACCTGGTGATAGGCCCAGTTCTTCGATTTTTGAATAATCTGATAGCTTTTCGTGTAGGGCGCGGGTTGAGTCTATTTGATCGTAAGTGTGCTCGATTTCGGAAGTTTCCGGAGCCTTTTTTCTTGAAGAGATATTGAAATACGTGAGAAATATATTATCCATATTCTTACATACAGCATCAGTTAAATTATTACAATAATTAAAATTACTTTTTTGAATCAGCTGTTTTCTCATATTGCTTCTTGCTAAAATGTAATCCCCAACTACACGTGTCTAACAGAAGTTGCAAAACCAACCGGTTTTTTAAAATTGAACAAATAATTTAATTCTCTAAGTAGTACAAAAAAAAAGTCAGGAGGAACTTTTTAGTTTTTTTAACTTAATCCAAATAATCATCAACCTTTATTTCATCAAGCACAAAAGAAAAAAGTTTTATGCTGACGGGAGAACAATCTTAATATATCACAACGACATTGTCAAAAATTAATATGATTTTAAACTATTGCTTTGTCAAGACCGACTAAAAAGAACTCTGTAACACCCAATAAAAGTTTTAAATTTCCTCTCAAACTAAATCGAAACACAATATGAAATACATCGACAGACTGCTATTAATAGATAGATAGACATAAGTAGAGTGATGTACATAATGGACAATCATTAAATTCCTAATTTCTGCTTGTGTTGTTGTATTAATATCCATATATATATATATATATATATATATATATATATATATATATATATATATATATATATATATATATATATATATATATATATAATGCTATAATGCTATCAACACAATATAGATATTAATAGCATGTATTTTTACCTTCTCTTCCAATAAAGTATTGCGACAACAGTAATCATTACTGTGAAGCCCAGCGCACCGAGAGCCCCTACCACTGGAATACCTATCGGTACAGAGGAGCTAGACTCTGTTGATGTTTCCTCCTGTTGCTGACCTGCAATTTTTAAAATATCGACATAATCCCGAAACAAACTCGATTTGTAGAAATGAGAAAGATAAAAATGATGTGTTCAATGATGCGAATTTACATGAGTAATGTAGACCTTTTACAGAAAACTGCCATAACTGATATGGTTATGTAAATATAATGACGTAACGTCCAGAATAAAAACAAAACCTGAAAATATATTTTTGATGTTCCTTGTATCGATTAATCCAAATGTTTTAAGAGAATGGTCCAGTTTGCGTTACATCTGAATAAACTTGTTCATTTTCTATAGACACACAGGTATTGTACTGACTGTGAGAATTGAATGTTCGTGTTGCTGATATTTATTGTGTGACGTAAAGGATGTGAATGAGAAAATCTGTGTGTTGTGATCATAATAGCCTTAGTTTTATCATAATTTGTCTGCAGCTTGTTATATGTCTTCCATGATTTCACATTAGAAATGCACCTCTCTACTTCATTGATGGTTGCATCAACTTCAGTTGGGTGGCTAGACTGGTGTATTTGATTGTCATCAACATACAATTGATGCTACACTGGGTGATGATCTATGACACTTGAGAGTGGCTGTGTGTATAGAATGATGAGAACTGGTCCAAGAACAGACCCCTGTAGAACACCACAAAATACGTCCACTGGGTTGGAATGTATTCCATTTGCAGATATACTTTGTGTCCTGTTGGCTAAGTAGGACTTGAACCACTGTAAGGCTATATTCTGAAAACTAAATACTGGAGACGGTGAAGTAATATATCATGATCTATCGTGTCAAATGCTGCAGACAAATCCAGGAGGGTGAGGACAGTAATCTTTCCACTATCCAAAGCAGAGCGAATGTAATTAAATACTTTCAGAAGAGTAGTTTTCGTACTGTGGCAAGGGCGATATGCAGACTGTACATTGCTAAAAAGACTGTTTGAATTCAAATGAGATACAAGCTGGGTTAGAACAACCTTTTCTAAGAATTTATATATGTATGGGAGATTAGAAACTGGACAGTAGTTCTTTAAATCGTTGTGGTCAAGTGTTGGTTTCTTGAGCAAATGCTTAACGATGGCGGTTTTGAAAATTGCGTATCAATGTTGCAAAGACCGCGTAGATTATTTTCATGCGTGATTCCAACTATCTCATATTTTCGGATTTTGCATAAATGTTAGAAAGGTTATCTTTGGAGCGAAACATACAGTAGTCCTCGTGCGAAAAGGTGTTGATAATGATGCAATCTGGCAATGTGGTGGTGTTCCTGATGGTAAAATAAATATAACAAAACCTTCATTGTGGATGTCAGTAATGACTCCATCAATCACAGGCAAAGTAAAATTTACTATCATTTATGGATACAGGTGGCAAATCATTGCTGTCATGGCTGAAAACAACAACAGGTATAGCAGCAGAGAGGGTGAATCGGACAACATTTTTAAACAAGTTTTCAATGAAATCAGGCTTAAACAATGAAATCAGGCAAAAAAATCAGGCAAAAATCAATGAAATCAGGCAAAAAATAATAATGAAATCAGGCAAAAAATAATAATGAAAAATCAATGAAATCAATGAAATCAAAAACTTTTCAACTATTGGGAAAGGGATTACAACGTCGTTGTCACTCACCCTCTCTGCTGCTATGGGTTAACACTTTTTTTTTAGGATGAAATGTTCAGCCTCTCCCTTGTAACCGAGTCTTTAAAAACAGCAGAGAGGGCGAATCGGACGACATATTTTTAAGTAATCCCTCGTAAATAACGGCTTAACCAATGAAATCAGGCCGAATCTGATATCGTTTCATGGATTAGGCCCAAAAAAAAAATCAGTGGAATCAATGAAAAATCAATGAAATAAAAAAAAATGACTGATTTTCAACTATTACAACGTCGATGTCACTCGCCCTCTCTGCTGCTGGATTCAACCGAATATTTGATCCAGTCCGATACGATATCGTGTTCGAGGGTCATGTAAATTTATTGTTATAAATCCGTGTGGGGTAGACTGAGCATGACTAAAGAAATTTCTAAATTGATTGAAATCCATATCGGAACACCATGTCTGCCAAATATTTCGTAGCGTATGTGTATCAACGCCGTTGAATACAGCAAGCATATTACAATTATCTCTGATCACTTTTGGTATTTGTGTGTATCGTTGAGTGACATAAATCACATCTGTGTTTTTATGCCTGCCTCGGGAAAATATTCTAGCAGGATTTTTTTGTTTATCTAACATGACATCGTCGTATACAACTAAATTGTTGATACTTCCATCGAGGTCTTCTACTGATGGTGCCTCGTCAATATCGGTTATAAATTCAATAACATCCTCACCAGCAATCTCTGAAGCGTTTCCATTAAAATCTTTTAGCACTTCATAGCATCGTTGGTCGTCTACGCTAGGGGCAATTAAATACAACTTATCCCACTTCATCCATCTCATTATTAAATTGAGCAACAATTGCGTTTTACCGGATCCAGATGGTCCGATTATAATTGCGCGGATAGAGTTTGGTAGCGCTGCATGATGCTTCACTGGTTCTCTTGTTTTAGTCGCTGAAAAAGCAATTATATTCATATCTCTATACATAAATTATGGATCTATATTGTGTGAAGTGTAAGGCGCGTACTGGCACAGATGACTTGACGACGATTACAACTAAAAATAACCGATCAGCGCTTTCTGGTAAATGCGTACAATGTAGTACAAAGAAATTTAGATTTGTTTCTAAACCCAAGGAACCTTTAAAAAAAAACGAGGAGGTGATATCGCTGCCAAATTAGCAAAACTCCCTGGAACCCCATGGGCAAAATACCCCGGAGAAAAACACCTTCCAGGATATAGCAACTGTGGCCCCGGAACACGATTAGATATCAGACTCAATGATCAAAATCAGCCCCGACCCGGTGAAGAACCAATAAACGCCATTGATAAAGCCTGTCACCTTCATGATGTCGCTTATAAAAGCAGCAATTTGCAACACAGGCATCTAGCAGATGTGAAATTAATTCATGCGTTGAATGCCATTCCTGATAAATCCTTCAAAGAAAAATTGGCTTCATTTTTGATAAAATCGGCTATGAAAAGGAAATTGATGTTAGGTGCTGGTAATTAATAACAACATGGAATCTATTTATTATTCCCCAAGAGGATACTGGAAGGGTAGCGCTGCAATCAATAAACTCGCTAGCGCTGCAAAGGTGAAAAAAACCACTGCGGCTCATTGGTTATCCAAACAGGCACTATGGCAAATTTACTTACCACCGCCTAAACAAATTAATTTCTCGCATTTTGATGTGACTGTTCCTAATGAAGTTCATCAGGCTGATCTATTATTTTTGCCACATGACCACGGTTACAAATATGCGTTAACTGTAGTTGATATTGCAAGTCGATACAAAGAAGCAGAACCGTTAAAAACAAAATCATCACCTGAAGTTGCTTCTGCATTTGAAAGGATTTATCGACGAGGCCCTCTGCACTGGCCAAATCTGTTACAAGTTGATCCGGGCAAGGAATTTCAGGGTGCAGTGTTATCTACAATGAAATATCACAATGTCGCTATCAGACGAGGGCACACTGCGCTACATCGTGATCAGGCAATTGTAGAACGATTTAATCGGACTCTTGCTGAACGGTTATTTGGATATCAATACGCAAAAGAATTCATCCAAGAAAAAAGATCCCGTGAATGGGTTAAGAGATTACCAGGTGTAGTTACCGCACTGAATAACGAGATTACTAGAACAATCAACATGAAACCTATCAATGCGATTAAAAAGAAGTCGATACCTAAAATGGAAATTCAAAAAGATTTTAGCGTTTCCGAACCAATTCTTGGTAGTAATATCATTGTGAGGTACTTATATGAACCAGGAGAGCTTGAAGGGGGCAGAAAAAGAGCTACTGATCCTATTTGGAGTATTACTGCACACAAGATATCTAGCATAACACGATCTACGGGTAGACCTCCAATCTATAAACTGGATTCAACTGCCCCTCAACGGGGTTTTACTAGACAACAATTACAAATAATACCCGAGGACACTCAATTGCCACCGCATGGTCTTAACTAGCACCCTTGCGTCTATTGCACTCAAGACAAGTCAACATCACATTGTTTCTGACATGACCGAGACTATTATTTTTTCTGTCAACGGTAAATTGGCGAGGGTCTTTATCCGAATACTGCCAACGCATTATACAATTGCAACTTGCGCAGTGATTATTCTGTTGTTGCTTCAACGCAATTATTAATTCAGCATCAATGTCAAATTCTCGCTGTTTTTTTTGTCTTGTTGTTTGTAACCGGAGAGTTTTTTATCAATAATATCATTATCGTCACCAATGATTTCATCATCGCCACTGGCTTCGCCAACGACAATTCTTCGAAGTTGATTTATTTTTCGTACTCTGGATACTGAAAGATAGACTAAATTCGACCATTCTATGCGATTATCTACCATCCAAACAATTGTATCCGATATAGTCAATCCCTGTGAAGAGTGTATTGTTGCTGCATAACCTAACGTCCATGGGGATTTATTAGCACGCAATGCATCTTCAACGACATTGATATCAACCAGCACAATATCATTTAATACGAGAATCTGCTTTTCACTCTGTCCTGGAATATCAACTTCAATGTTCTGTTTTCGTGTATCCGATGGCCTATAACAGAGGGGCACTGGAAGCGTTGCAAATTTTTGTTTATGCAATTCAAATAATTTCATCTGAAGTGTATCCCTGACTATTTTTCTACTTGCAATGATCAAATCATTTGGTCTCCACATTTCCCAGAAATCATTCATGGGAGTTTCCGAAATTATTTCACGGGCTATTTCACACTGGATTCTATCCGGTTGTAATCTAATTAATTTCTTAAACTCTTTTAATTTTTCATCAAGTGATCTATGATCAGTATCAATTTCTTCATAATAGTCTACAAAACCCTTTAGCCATTCATGGGGGGATGCACCGACAAATGGTGGTGGTTGGCCGTGATCACCGCACATGACGATTTTTGTATTTTTTAATAACAACCACTCAAGAAATATTTTTAAGACATCTTCTGACACTGTGTCTATTTCATCCCAAATCATGATTTCAGGAATAAATTTCTCTCCCATGCGCTCAGGAGTCCACTTATCCCCCTTCCATCGGAAAAAGCTGTGATAGGTACAGGCATTTACCCCTCTCTGTATCATTTCTCTTGCAAGTCTGTGTGTTGGTGTTAGTACAATCATGTTTGATTTCCCACGAAATAACTCAATTGCCCGGGTTGTTTTTCCTGACCCACCACAGCCGTTTAAATAAACTGTTTTATATCTACAGATTGGATCAGAAATCGGTGGTGCACTAGAAAATTCTGAACACTGATTGCTTTCTAAGTAATTATTTTCAATGGTAACATCTGCTGATGGAATATAATCATGAAGCATTTCCTTCTTAATTCTCCATGTCCCCCATTTCTCGTTGCCAGTAGCCTTAAAATCAACCATTTTGCTATTTATGTAAAATGAGTCAGTAGCAACTCTAACTGCGGTGGTAGGAAATCTATTGATCATTGAAAACAGATTGATAGAAGCATAACCAAGCATAGAAGCTCTCAAATGTGTGTACTGCGGATGGTATCCATCAGTGTAAGTAACAATTGTACCCAATTTGGTTCCATTGGACATAAATGCGTCCTTACGATTGACATATAGGCCCCTATTCGTTAAATCCGTGATTACAAAATCGTATTCAGCATTGTCTATAATCAATCGTGAAGAATATTTCGTATTATCATCTTTGCCACCTTGGGTAAATTTACCGATTATTCTTCGTCGAAGATTTTTTGCTTCATTGTTTCTGATTTCAAATAACTGTTTGGACCAATCCATGATTTGTTGTTCATTAAAATCAGGAAACAGTTTTCGCTCTTCGCTAATTATTTTTTCTAGATCAGGTTGTGGTAACCAGACTGATTTCTGTGCTCGATAGGATATAATTGCTTCACTGACAATTAATGATTTTAACATCTTACAATCAAGCATATACCGTAATAACACTATTGGCATCCAGTGTTTTTCAGACATGTGTTTACCAATCCAAAGATAACTACATGGATGAAGTCCTGTAGCCATTTCAAATGATACTACACAAGCGAATCCGGTTAAATCAAACTCAGGCAGTGGTCCATTAATAGCAACACGGGTCATTTCGTGTGCAGGGTGTCCAAATCGTTTGAAATATTTCTCGCATTCTCCATACCCGAGAAAACTTCCTGGATAACACGCAATCATATCAACTGAAATAACGGTATCAGTGTCGTATTTTGTATTCCATAATCCTCCATAGCTGTATTCAAGACAGGACAATTTGACATCTGATAAAAACTCACTTCGTGTTGGTTTCCACGCGTTTTTCTTTCTAGCAAAATGTGCTGCAATTGATGGTACTGTGAAACAGTTTGCTAATAATTGATCGTTGTCTTCTCCGTCCCCAGAAAACTCACTAGCTAGTTGTTTCATTTGATTATGCAGTTCTTCGGTACGATATAATTCTCCGTTGGGTCTTACAAACTGATCAAATCTACATTCTTCGTCTGAAGTACTATGAAATAGCCACATTGACACAGGATCGTTTTTACTCAAATGGTAAATAGCATCAAATAATTTCTGCTCTGAAAAAAACTCTTCGGTTTGGGATAGATATTTTACGGTTCTATCCCGTGGGAATATTGTTACTGCAGATGACCACGCGTGTGCGTTATGATCAATAATTTCAATTGGGGTTCCTTTTGATTTATATTTCGATTCGTATAATACTTCACCGGTGATTGTTGTTACTGATATTGGAAATCTCAATGATGTTTCTAATTTAGTTATATCATGAATTGTTGCCCCATGCTCTTTTACCGTGAACTCCCATTCGGTTATTTTTTTTCGTCTTAGATCAGTCAGTTTATTTCCCCGGGACGCATTTGTGAAGTGTTCTATTATTCGTTCTGCTACACAATTGAGCCTTGTCGAATATTTCATGGGTGCTAGTTTTGAAATATCAGGTTTTTCATTGATCGGATATATCCCGTAAACAACTGCTGTGACAGGATAAGATCTTTCGTAGTAGGGTTTATCAAGTCCAGTCAACATTCCTGGTTGGGAATCTTGATTCACAGTGACAGTTCTGTTGTTCCTGAGAATGGGTTCAAATTTATCCCTAATAATCCATTTTCCATGATCATCGTTAATGAATTTTATTCGAAAAATATTTCTTTCTTTCCCAAGACGTGAAATGATCACTGCTGCTTTTTTATCATTCATGGTAGCGTCAAAACCACCACGAATTCGAAATGTTGTCCAACAATGAGCTGCTCCATCACGCTTGAATTCCTTAAAACAGTCTCTGATGACTTTATCAAGAATTTTATTCTTGGGTGTATTAGAAACTATATCAAGATTGAATTGAGCATCCTTCCATGGTGATCTCATGTTTCTGTCTACTACACGTTTTTTGGGTTTATCGATATTAAATTTAGGATTGATTTTCAACAATCTCTTAAACTCCTTCATGTTTCCGTCTACTACACGTTTTTTGGGTCTATCGCGATTAAATTTAGGATTGATTTTCAATAATCTCTTAAACTCTTTCATGTTTCCGTCTACTACACGTTTTTTGGGTTTATCGATATTAAATTTAGGATTGATTTTCAATAATCTCTTAAACTCTTTCATGTTTCCCTCTCTTGGACGTTTTGGACGTTTGTTTCTGTTTACTACACGTTTTTTGGGTCTATCGATATTAAATCTAGGATTGATTTTCAATAATCTCTTAAACTCTTTCATGTTTCCGTCTATTGGACGTTTTTTGGGGTTATCGATATTAAATTTAGGATTGATTTTCAATAATCTCTTAAACTCTCTATCAGCATTTTTCGAAGTCAATCTCTTGAACTCCTTCATGCTATATTAAAAACAAGCATTTAAATGAAAGATTTATGTATAATGAATCACTGCAAATGGCTCATGATGGGAAATGTAATCCCGTGTAACAAATCATGCAGAAAAAATGAGTACTGTAGGTATCATATGCAAAGTTTTCGACATGGAAGCCTTGGTCCGTTACCCTGTATTCGATGTGGGGTTGGTGTCAAGGGAAAATCACAATTGTGTATTGATTGTGGTGGTAAGCGATACAGGGAATTGAAGCGTTATTATGATAAGAGAATAAAAAATGGACAATCCATCAGAAATTATGACCCTGAAAAAGTCTTTGACCCTGATAACGTCACTGACAAAATCATAAGAACTCCGCAAGACTACATCGAAAGATTCTCCAGTGATGTAATTATTAAACCAAACACTGAATTAGACAAACAATAGAATAGTATATATGAACCAAGAATTCAGACCACATCCAGTGATTACAAATTATGAAGCATCCAGTGATGGTGTTGTAAGACACTGTAGACTGAAGAAACCGGTCGGTTTTGTGAATTGTCACGGGTATTTGAGGTTTACTGTTGGAAAGAAAAATTATTTCAATCATCGTTTCATCTTCGAGGTGTTTAATGGATTGATCGAGAATGATTTTGTTATTGATCACAAGGATTCTGATCCAAAGAATAACAAACTGGATAATTTAGAAGCTATCACACAGAGTGAGAATTTGAAACGAGGAGGAACCGGCACTTGCAAAACAGTTGGGAAGAGACCTGTGAAATCTTTGAATACAACAACTAAAGAAGAAAAAATATTTTCATCTATGAATGAAGCCGGTAGGCACTTCGATATTTGTCCAACTTCTGTTCAAAAAGTTGCAGGGAGGATTTATCGATCGGCTATTTCAAAAAAGAGCGGGCAAAAAGTTCAATTTAGTTATGTCTAATGCGTCATATTTTTAAATTAGAGATATGTCATTGTTATAGAATAATGAATTCTGAAAACATGAATAGCATCATAGTTGAAATAGCAAAATTGAAAAATCAGGATATCAAACTATCAGATGGGTTAAATCCTGATCAAATTGTGTCTGATTTTCAGGATATAGAATACGGAGTAAACAACAATAAATATATGCTACCAAAGAAATATGCACTCATCAAAAAAATTCAGAATTCTATTAGAGACTCTCTTTCATTTTCCAGTGACATCAGTGTGTTCGTCCCGTTGTATACTATCGTAGAACGAATACGAAAAGAATTAGGTAACGAATACGAATTGAAAAAAGAAGTCAACTCTAAAATTAGAAACCTACGGGCATTAATTCAAGAAAATTGATTGCCTGACCATTATCATTTTTTGATTGCCCGATCATTTTATCATCGACCCTCATTTTTTTTAGCCGACCCTCAAAGGGTATGTCAAAAATCAGTGAAAATATTTCACACACACTGAATAAAAAATATTTCACAGCAATAAAAATTAATGGACGGTTCAGATTGATCAAAAAAGAAATGTTGAAACTATCAGTATTATTTATTTTATATACAATTATGATACTTTCAACATCACTGATAGAATTGTTAAAACAATCAAATAACACATCCACGTTGGTGTCAAAATCAGTGAATAAAAAATATTTCACACACACTGAATAAAAAATCGATGGACCGTTAATGGATGATTTCCCGATACGATGATTCAGATTGATCAAAAATAGAATGAGGGAACTATCAGTATTATTTATTTTATATACAATTATGATACTTCCCTCATCATTGATAGAGCCGTTAAAACAACAAAATAACACTTCTATGGTGGTGTTAAAAATCATCCGACGTCAAAAAAGTGGGGAAACTATCAGTATTATTTATTTTATATACAATTTTGATACTTTCCCCATCAATGATAGAGCTGTTAAAATAACAAAATGAAACTCCCATGATCGTGTCAAAAATCATCCGACGTCAAAAAAAAATAGTTGCACGATGGTGTTAGGTCGGAATGAAAAATTGTTTTGCAATTGAAAAATGGTTTCTGATTTCAAATAATGGTCAATGAAGCATTAACAACCCGATTGGCTCGTGAACGATTAGATGCAATTAAGAGATTTGTACCAATTCGTGACTCTGTAAGAAATAAACTGCAACAACGACAGAGTTTACAAACGGATTTTGCTTTAGGGTCTGAAGAGTTGTTTAAACCAGTAACCACAGCAACATACGGGGTAGAGCGTGCTTTACTGGGAGATGATCCCGAGACGGGAAAATCTGTTATTGGTGAACTTGAAAAAATAGCAGCGAAAACTGAACAAACAAAACAAATGGGATCAAAAAGAACAGTAGATGATTTACGCATGAGATTTAACGAAGAAGGGTTAGCAGCAATTGATGGGACTGATCCAACAGAAATTCCTACGCTTGTTGTTACGTCTTATGAAAACAGAAAAAAAATGTTGAAACCAGAACATCATAAGTTTGTGAAGAATTTAACCCATTGGGCTGATATATTCTACAAAATCAAAACTGGAAAAAGTCAAAAAAAGACAGATAGTGCATCATACAATGAATATATCAAGATGGTGGATCACGTGTATAATCAATACGAAGAGTTTAAACAACAACAAAAAACGCCAAAATTGCAAAGAAAGCGACAGCAACCTGCAAAGAAAGTACTCTACTCTCCTAAAAAACAACAAATACCACATGATGATGATGATTATTTACAAACTACGGATTTAGAAAAACTAGATGAAGCAACTGGTTATAGCGGAAGTGGATTGCAAAATCCAAGGATTGGAAACACTTGTCCTGATAGTGTTATCAATGATATATCACGATTAGAAGTTCTTGTAGGAGGATTCCGAGCTGGAAATAACTCTCCAGAAATAATTAATGAAGCAGCTGATATCTGTAGACGGTTATTTGCCGGCGGTATCATGGATATCAAAACATATCGAGATTTCATTGACGAGTTAGCAAATGGGTATCATAGTGATTAAATAACAATTGAAAACACTATTGTTTTTATAATAATGATCGTACACTACAATCATGATAAACCAACCCTCGTCTATGTAGTTAATTCACGGTTTCCAGTTTATAAAGCATACTATGGAGATGGTTTAGGCAATACCATTTTAGGATTCTTTTCAAGAATGGCCCCAAAAGTGATGCCGTTAGCTAAACAGTTATCAATGAAAGCCATTGATGTTATTCGTGATAAGGGTATTGGTGCTGTTGGAGATCTTGCCGGGAAAGAGTTTTCAACTGCGAAGAATACAATAACATCATTAGTAAAATCACGGATGAAATCCAAATGATTTTCAAAACCGTTACCGTCTACAGCAGAAATGCCTGCAAGTGTTAGTAAAATAATAAATAACGCAGTAGATGAAAAATTAGCATCGATGGCTTTAACTCCCGACCCAAATATAATAGCGGGAAGTGGCTTTAGAAAACGCTAGCGTTGAAAATCGTTTACGATTTTACGATTTAGACTCTGATAAATAGAATAAAATGTTCAAAAAGTCACCTGATCCAGCATTTGATATAGACGCCCCAGTCCCCAAGAATGATTCTGTACGCGATTATCAATATTACGCCTATCATGCCATAGACTCAAATAGTCGATCGCGAATTGATCTTCAAGTCCATGATACCAGTAAATACTTTCTACCCGCTGAAGCGTTTATTGAAGTAGAAGGAGAAATTGTAACAGCTGCTGAGACTCCTACTGTACCAGCACCGTATCCAGCTGGTACTCAAGTCGGTTTTGTAAATAATGGTATTATGGCGTTATTTGAGAGTGCAAAATATCTCATTGATGGAAAAGAAATTGAGTCCATAGATCGTGATGTTGATGTGGCTACAACAATCATAGGGCTAGCAAGATATTCTGATGATTATACAAGATCAGCAGGACCTTCTATGATGTTTGCAAAAGATGCTACAAATACCGCTGGAAAAAATCAATTTGTTGTAGGACGACCAAAAAAACGTGATAATAGTGATGCTGATGTCGAGAATATGATTATAAACAAAGATGATAATTTCAATCTAGGAGCTGCAACTCGTATTTCAATGTTGGAAGGGCGGCGTAGATCATTTTCATGCGCGATTCCACTGCAGCACATATTTGGATTCTGTAGAAACGTCAGAAAAGTTATCTACGGGGCAAAGCATACAGTATCGCTTGTACGAAAGGGTGATGATAATGACGCAATTTGGAGGATTCCAGCAGATGATGCAGCCCCCAATGCTGATGCCGGTAAAGTCAAATTAACAAAAATATCATTGTGGATGCCAGTGTTGACTCCAGCAATCACCGCAGAAGAACGATTACTATCATTTATGGACCAAGGAGGAAAGTCGTTGTTGAGTTGGCTAACCGTGAGTACAGATGTGAAGCAATCAGATATCAACGGGTTATTCACGTGGAACCTAGCATCAAAACAAGGTGTTGCTGCGCCACGTCATATATTTATTGCGTTACAGGATAACACACGAGTTGGCAATCAACTCCTCAGCCATATGATATTTGATCAGTTAGGTGTGAAAGACGTCTCACTGAGAATAAACGGCCAGCAGGAACCATCCGAGGATATACAACTTAATTACACAGAAAATCATATTGCACGAGTTTATCATAGATTGTTGTCATTTATGGCACGTGATCAAAATGTCGATACCGGTTTGCAAATATCACAATTGGATTTTAAAAATCTGTATCCAATCTATTACTTCTCACTGGAACATCTCGATTTGATGAGACAATCTGTTGTTGATATACATTTTAGAGCTAATGTGACTCGTGGTGCTATTGCTAATTATAGAGCAGTTGCTGTCATTCTCAGTGATAAATCAATGCTACTTGATGGTGTTGGTGGAAGAATGAGAGTGGTAGATGCACCAGTGGAAAATCTTTGATTGAAAATCCGAAGGATTTTTCCATTAGAATCAATCTATTATGTATAATGTCATATAGTGTTATTAGTGTTGCGTTAACTCCTGGTCAAATCAAAAAATTGCAATCAGAATCGGCTAAAAAATGTGGAACCACAATCACGTTGAAACCTAATCAAATGACTGGTGGTGCAAATAAATTATCGCTGACAACTCGTCAAATAAAACATTTCAATGATGCACTTGTAGCCAAAAAAGGTGTTCAGATTACTCTTTCTTCGGCTGCTATCAAAAATATGATGAAAATAGGTGGTATAGTTCCATTGTTAGCTGCAATACCAGCATTGATTGCAGCAGCAGCCCCAGCGGTGGCTAAAGCAGCGGCGTTAGGAGCCGTTGGTACTGCAGCAGGAATGGCGTTGAAAAAAGCAACTGGACAGGGTTATAAAAAAGGGGAAAGGGTCTAAGACTACCAGGAACCCCGTATTCATGGTACAGCGGAAAAGGTCTGAGACTACCAGGAACCCCGTATTCATGGTACAGCGGAAGGGGTCTAAGACTACCAGGAACGGTTTATTAATTGAGGAACCTATGGTTCCCAAATCTTCGATGGTTCCTATGTCCAATTTTGATTTAATGGATGCTGCTAAAAAACTAGCCATAAAAAATTTCAGAGGTGTTTTTATGAAAGATCAATTACCACATCAACCAAACAAAACTGAAACAGGTATTATTAATCTCGATAACAGCACCGGACCTGGAACTCACTGGGTTGCATACGCTATTGATCCACGTGGAATAGTCTATTTTGATTCATATGGATTAGCCCCGCCAAAAGAGTTTATGCGTTATATAAAAACTTTTCCAATGAAGACATGGTATTCTACGCTACCAACACAACAAATCAATGACCCACCAATATGCGGCAGCGAAGTATTAAATGTCCTTAACGCTATTTCTGCATCTAGAAAACCACCACACATTGTCGTAAATGACTACACCAGCAATCGCTTTTTAGAGAGAGAAAGAGTTTTACAATAACATGATTGATATTTGGGGAAGACCTCTGAAACCCAAACCCGATGACACTGCAACCCCTGATTCTATCAAGGATATAACAAAAAAAATTAAAGATGAAATCGCTGAGACATTGAATTTAGTAAATGTTGATCCTAATGAGATAGTTGTATTTCAAGACAAACAGGGTAAATTGAAATCTAGTAATATTTCTTTGGATGATATTTTAGTTAAACAACAAAACGCAATCGAGAATACTATCGCGTTATTTTCCGATCAGGGTAAACTCAAACCAGGTGTACTTTTTTCGACGATTACAGATCGATTAAAAATTCTTAACGATGAGTTAAACAATTTTCAATTTTTCGTAGAAATATCGTGGATAAATTTCTTGGAACTACATTCGATAAACTCGACATAAAACTCCCTGATATCAAAAAATCCATCGATGAGACGGAAAACTTCATCGAAGCCATCAAAGGTGATTTTTCGAGGATGATAACAGTTATTGAAAAAACAAAAATCCCTCATGAGAAAACCAACAATGTAGTATACACAATCCAACACGGATCATTTGAGTGGAGGGTACTCACAAAGAACAAATTAGATATCACTGCAACCGTTAAAGGTATTTATCGATTAACACTAGTAACACCGATTCAATTTAATATATCATCGTCAAGTTCATCCGGGGTCAATAATACGATTTCAACGATCATCGACAAGGATACAACCGAACAGTTCACGTTAACACCCACTGATAAAAATTTGATTAGGGTTTCAGTAACATGGTATGTGGAATTCGTAGCGGATTTAAGTTGAAAATCCTTCGGATTTCACAATTGAAAACGCTAGCGTTTTTAAAATAAAAAATGATTTCATCATCGCAATATCGTTATGATCAGGTCAGAGAATTTCAAACTAGACTCAAAACCCTGTCTGAGGAGTATGCAATTAAAATTAAAAAATATCGCAGGAGAATTACCGCAATTGATGTTACCGTGTATTCAGTGAGTGGTGTAATCACCGGAGCTGGTATTATACTGTCTTCAGTGACAATGATGGCTCCGATAGCTGTTCCAATTTGCATTTTTGCGGCAACAACAATCGCTGGAATTATTTCAATAATCACAAAAAAAATATCATCATGCAGCCAACGGAAACTACAAGACTACATAATTCAATTTCATGTTGTGTCCACTGCATGCTCGCAATTATCCTCATTGATAGCGTCATCTCTCGATGATACAATTATATCAGAGAGTGAGTTTTCAGCGATGGTAGATATATATGATTCTGCGATGTCAAAATTAGAAATACAAAAACATGAGTATAATAACAATGACAACACCGATGGAATCAGAAAAAACCAAAATGATCTCAATAACCTCAACGATATCAGATAGTGAATTCTCAGTGATGGTACGTGTCTATGATTCCGCAATATCAAAATTAGAAATACATCATGAGTATAGCAACGATGACAACACCGATGGAATTACTTCAACAAATAGTGGAGAACACGAACCCAGTACAAACCAGCATGATCTCAATAACCTCAACGAATCCAGAATTCAGTGTGAATTTCCCCTCTCCGGTCCCAGTGAAGGAGATAGCGCTAGCAAAATTACGAGTATACCATAGTTGGCCAAATATCAGATCAAAATCATTTGGTGGTCAACAACCCAATAATTCTTTAGTGTTTGCAAATAAGAATAAACCCGACGGGACTCCAGACTGGAATGTCGTTTCGATACCAACAGGGTCATACCAAATCGAACAAATCAATAATGAATTCGCGCGTAGAATAAAATCGATTACTGGAGTAGAGTCAAAAATAGCTATAACAGTTCATGAACCAACACTATCATCCGCAATTGAGATAAGCACAGAAGGATACGTCGTAGATATCTATCAAAGTTCTATTAGAACCGTACTAGGATGGCCTGAATTACCACCCGGGGGGAAAACCGTTGATTTACCAGAACCAAAAAAAACTGATTATGTCACAGACAGGATAAAATCTGATAATCCAATAAGGAGTTATAGAGATTATGACAAATTGAATTTTTTTCTTGAAACGATAGATACCGTCACTAATAAAAGATACCACACACTTCTACAGAGTAAAACCACTGAAAATTTCAGAGCGTTCAATAACGATATTTCGTTGTTGTTAATATCCCTTAAATCCGGTACTCTCACCCGAGACGAATTTATCAGCGTTGTAGAAACATGTAACAAAATCATCAATGATATGGAAACATTTCATTCACAAATTATTCAGGGTATATTAGATGACAATAACCCCCTATCGAAAACAACATTTGCAACGAAGTATAATATACGCGTAGAAGATATTCCAACAGTCAAACTACTAGAATATAATATCTTAGAACTACAAAAATCTCTCAGTGATGCCATCGATGTTGGTTTTAAAATAATTCATGATACGTGGAAAAAAACAACATCACCGGAAACAACTATCCTGACACACAATAATGACCCAGATGGTGGTGGCAGGCATATTGCTCCGTTCAATGTGAATATTTCATCGGTGATAGCAATCAATTTAGTGTGTGGTGTGATCGAAGGAAGCTATCAAATAAATTTAGAACGATCAAATCAAGCTCAGCAGGGGTATATTTTGTATTCATTTGCACCAACAGCCCCTCCAGGATTTTTAATAATCGAGTCCCCGGTGAATCCAGTCTATATGCGATGTCATAATAATTCATTAACCAGAATTAATTTCAAACTCACTGACCAGTCTAATAATCTGATTGATTTACAAGACGAGGTGTTAGCGATTAGTCTGTTTGTAAAGTCGTAGTGATTTTCGTCCTAAAGACTTTCAATCCTGAAGGGATTTTCCCTTCAGACAAGGTCTGGAACACGATATCGTATCGGACTGGATCAAATATTCGGTTGAATCCAGCAGCAGAGAGGGCGAGTGACATCGATGTTGTAATAGTTGAAAAGTTTTTGATTTCATTGATTTCACTGATTTTTTTTTTTGGGCCTAATCCATGAAACGATATCAGATTCGGCCTGATTTCATTGGTTAAGCCGTTATTTACGAGGGATTACTTAAAAATATGTCGTCCGATTCGCCCCCTCTGCTGTTTTTAAAGACTCGGTTACAAGGGAGAGGCTGAACATTTCATCCTAAAAAAAAAGTGTTAACCCATAGCAGCAGAGAGGGTGAGTGACAACGACGTTGTAATCCCTTTCCCAATAGTTGAAAAGTTTTTGATTTCATTGATTTCATTGATTTTTCATTATTATTTTTTGCCTGATTTCATTATTATTTTTTGCCTGATTTCATTGATTTTTGCCTGATTTTTTTGCCTGATTTCATTGTTTAAGCCTGATTTCATTGAAAACTTGTTTAAAAATGTTGTCCGATTCACCCTCTCTGCTGCTGGTATTATGGAGACTTCTGTTAACGGTATATTTACATGGCACATGGCATCAAAACAGGGTGTTTCTGCGCCGCGACATATAGTTGTTGCGTTCAAGGATAAGGAACGATTAAATTCACAAACACGTAGCCATATGATATTTAATCAACTTGGCGTTGCTGAAGTCTCGTTAAGGATAAATGGCCAACAAGAACCATCCGAGGATATTTGACTTAATTGCTGACAAAACCAAATAGCATGCACGTATCATCGTTTGCTGACATTTATTGGACGTGATAATAATGTAGATACCGGTCTGCAAATATCACAATTAGATTTTTGAAATCGATATCCCATTTGGTAATTTTCGTTGGAACATCTTGATTTAAACGGACAGTCCATCGTTGACATACATTTCCGAGCTCGTGTAACTCTTCCGATTAATGCAGCAGGTGCTAGCACTATCCCTAATTACAGAGCAATTGCTGTGATACTCAGCTACAAATCAATGCTACTCGAAGGTGTTGGTGAACGAATGAGGGTAGTTGATGCGCCATTAGAAAATATGTAGTGGATCAAAACACGTAGTCAATTAGATCAATCTCGTATTAAATAAAATGTCATATGGTTACGTCAGTGTTACTCTGACTCCTGGTCAGATGAAAAAGTTGCAATCGGATTCAGCTAAAAAATGTGAAACTACAATATCGTTAAAACGCAATCAAACGTCTTGTCGTGAGAATAAACTATCACTGACACTTCGTCAGATGAGGCATTTCAACGATGCTAGCAAAGACAAAAAAAAGTGTTCAATTCACTCTCTCTGTGTCCGCGATCAAATACATGATACAATTAGGTTGTATATTTCTACTTCTCGCTGCGTTACCAGCGCTAATTGCCTCAGCCGCCCCCCGCGGTCGCGAAAGCTGTCGCACTCGGAGCAGTTCGTATCGTCGATAGGATGGCACTAAAGAAGGCGACTGAAAGCGGATACAAAAGAAAAAAAGAGACGATCCGTAAAGGGAAGGGGCCTAAGACTACCAGGAACTCCGTACTCATGGTACAGCCGAAACGGCCTGAGACTACCAGGGACAGTTTACTTGCACCATTGTCAAATTTTGATTTACTCGATGCTGCCAAAGAATTAGGAATACAAATTTTTAGAGGTGTTTTTATGCGAGATCAATTAACACAACAACCAAACAGCACTGAAACCGGTATCACTAATCTCGATAACAGCACCGGATCTGGAACTCACTGGATTGCATACGCGATTAATCCACGTGTAATTGGTTATTTTGATTCATATGGGTTAGAGCCACCTAAAGAATTTATGCGTTATATACATCAATTAAAAATTCCGATCTGGTAATCCGCACTACCAACACAGAAAATGACCGACCCACCAACATCCAGCCAGCAGGTATTAAATGTACTTAGCGTTATCTCATCATTAACTTAAACACCCCTTTAAACCGTACACGAATATACGAGTAATCGCTTTTTAGAGAGATCTTACAATATAATGGTTGATCGCACAATGATTGAGATTTGGGGAAGATCTCTCTCAAGCCTGAAAAAACCCACCGGGGAAATATCTGCAACCAAAGATGTAAAGAACATAATCGAAGATGAAATATCAGAGATATTAAACCTCGCAATTGTGGATCCAATCGAAATAGTCGTATTTCAAGACAAACAAGGGAAATTGAAAACGAGTGATGTTTCCTTGAATGATATTCTAATTAGAATTAATTAGGAACCAAAAATTTCCTAGCGGTGTTTGATTCCACCGGTAGGATTAAACCAGGAGTTCTTTACCAACTGTGATATATAATATCAACAACCGAATAAAAAAGTCCCGTGACACAATGACAGGTACCCTCGACATCAACTCGAATAAAATAACCACACTTGGTAATCCAACATTGGACACTGATGCTGTGACAAAAAATATGTAGATGTGTTAGACGAAAAACTAACGACGATATATGGTGAGCATAAAACCACGGATGGTAAACTAACAGCGTTGCAACAAGAATATAAAACCACATATAGTAAACTAACAGCGTTGCAATAAGAATATAAAACAACGGATGATAAACTAACAGTACTTCGAGCCGAGTATGATGTTCATGTAGGTGCCTTTGCCACAGCGCAACATCAAAATTAGAAAAACAGCACAATAGTAACAACAACAATGACAATGTCAATCTCGACAATGACATCAACATCAACAACGGAATTACTTCAGCGTATAGCCATGAACACAACGCCGCATTAGACAACCATGATATCAATAACCTCAACCAAGTTTGAATTCAGTGTGAATTTTCCCACTGCAATTCTGGTAAAAGAGATAGCTCTAGCAATATTACGAGTATACCACAATTAGCTGTATATTATATCAAAATCATTTGGTGGTCAGCAACTGAATAATTATTTGGTGTTTGTGAATAAAAATAAACGAGACGGAACTCCAGTTTCCTTACCATCTGGTACGTACGAAATCGTACAGATCAATAATGAAGTACAGCATATAATAAAATCCATTACAACAAAGAAATTAAAAATCGCTATAACAGTTTATGAACCAACATTAGCATCCGCGATTGAGATAAACTCACGCGGGTACCTCGTAGATATCTATCAGAGTTTTATAAGAACCGTGTTAGGATGGCCTGAAATCCCACCACCTAAACATCAAGTAATGCCAGAGCCACGACTAAATGATGTTATTACAGATTTAAAACCTATAAAATATCTAGGATTTTGGCGAAAAACAAAATTCACTTAGAGAACTCCGTATCTCCTCTTCCATCCAAATGCAGAAAATTATTTTTTGTCTAACCCTGTAACGAAAGTATCATTAACTGATATTGATCCAAAAACTCAGATACCTTATGTTGGTAAAATAATTTAACATATGATGCTAACGATATTAAAGCTAACTATCAAGCAATCTATGATAATTTAATACGATTATTTGATAGTTATCTTCTGAATTATCCTGATGACAATATGAAAATGCAAAGTATTAAAACAATCCAAGATATAAATTATATTATATCATATTTAGAATATGCTAATCGAGATCTCATTGAAATAATAATTAACAGTAAATTTGAAAGAGGTAAGAATCAAAAACCGTTAAACAAATATATCTTGAACATTATAAAATATCAGAACAACAATTATCAACTTTTTATTACCAGCATTTGCAGCAGACCGACTAAATGGAAGACTCAGTGATGTTATCAATGCAAACTTTCCCTTGATACTCGCCGCATGGAAAAAAATACCCCACATGGGTATCGTCAAACATAATAAAGACCCGGACGGTGGTGGTAGGCATATGTCTCCTCAAAATGTGAATATGTCCTCTGTGATTGCAGAAAATCTAGTATGTGATGTTATTGACGGAAGTCACCAAATAAATCTCGAATGAATCAAATCAGGCCCAGAAGGGATACATTTTATATTCGTGTGCAGCAACGGCTTCACGCGGATTTTTAATAATTGAAGAACCGATCAACCCAATGTAGATGCGATGTCATAATGATTCATTAACGACAATTATTTTAAACTCACGGACCAGTCAAATAATCTTACTGCCTTAAGTAAAGAATTACTACCAATTAGTCTGTATGTAAAATCCTAAAGGATTTCCATCTTAAGATCTCAATCCTAAAGACTTTTACCTAAAGGATTTTCATCGTAAAGACTTTTATGAAACTCACCGCTTTTTTTGTCAGGGGCATAAATTGTGTAGCCGAACTAATAATAGAGCATTGTACAAATGCGTTACATTGAAACAAATTAACAGATCTAAGACGTAAAAAAGGAATGGGCACTAACAGTCAGGGATAATGGGGCAATAATTCAAAATGTAGCTGCGTTAGTAAAGATCTGAAAATTCCCAATAACCTTAGCGACGATAACAGGAGAGGTATTATACGAATCGAATTATAACCAATGGGGCTCCAAACAAGATCGTTGATCATAATGCACACGCGTGGTCTAACGCAGTAACAATATTCCCACGGGTTAGAACCATAAAATATATACGCGTGGAGTTCTCCACACAGTGATAACAGTAATATATACCGTACTGAATCTCTTCACGACGCGATGAGAAAACTAGCTTGGAATTTTTCAACGGATTATAACGAGCGATTACTACCAAACTGTTTTACAATCCCGTCCGTTGCAGCTTATTTCGCGAGAAAGAAACATCTGTGGAAACCAACAAGAGATGAATTTCTCTTAGATATTAAAGCCAGTTGTGTAGATTACCAACACGGTGGATTATGGAATACCAAATATGATCATGAAAATGTTTTTTTTCGGTTGATATGGTTGCGTGTTATCCAGGGAGTTTTCTCGGGTATGGAGAGTGCGCTGGGTATTGTAAATGATTTAGGCATCCCACCCACTCGATGACACGAGTTGCGATTAATGGGCCGCTACCCGATTTTGATCTAACCGGATTCGCTCGTGTGGTATCATTCGAGATTGCTAAAGGACTTCATCCATGCTGTTATGTTTTGGTGTGATAGACATATATCTGAAAACCACTGGGTACCAATAGTGATATTACGGTATATGATCGATTGTAAAATACTGATATCGCCGATTGTCTCAGAGGCAATTATATCATATCAAGAACAGACTGAAATTTGGTTACCACAACTCGAAAGTCTTGATAGTATATTTAACGATTACAAAGAAAACTTTCTTGATCTCGACGAAGAAAATATTTTTAAAGCATGCAAGGAAATTTTTGAGGTAAAAAATAAACATGCAAAGGATCTCGGTAGAAGAATAATTGGTAAATTTGCCCATCGTGTAGCAGATGATCACAAACGACATCATTCACAATTAATTATACGATTTTATAATCGCGGATGCAACATCTAGAGGTACATATGTCAATCGTAAACATGCGTTCTTGTCCGATGAAACAAAATTCGGTACAATTGTTAGATACATTGATGAAGATGTCCCCAATATATACATCTAAGGCGTTTATGCTAGTTTATGCTTCTTTCAATTTGCTATCGATGATAAATAGATTTCCTGAATTTGCGGTTAGAGTCGCCACTGAATAATTTTATATAGATATCAAACATAGCGAAGCAGTGCCTGAATTTAAAAATTCCGATGAGAGTTGGGGATCATGGAGAATAAAACAAAATGTTACACGGGTATTCTAAATCAGCAGATGTTACGATTGAAGATGATTACCTAACAAATAATCAGATATCAGAACTATCGAAAGCCCCTTCGTTGTCCGATCCAATATGTAGATATAAATCCGTTTACATAAACGAATGTGGTGGATCTGGAAAAACAACACCAGCGATCGAATTATTTCGAGGGAAATCAAACATGATTGTGCCAACATCAACACACAGACTTGTAACACTTACAGTTTCTTTCGAAGAAAGGTGACGCATGGACTCCTGATCGAATCGGTGAGAAATCTATTACTGAAATCTTTTTTTGGGATGAGATATGCACAGTGTCGTTAGATATATTACAAATGTTTCTCGGGTGGTTGTTACCGAAAAATACAGCTGTAATAATATGTGGTGATCATGGACAACAACCACCGTTTGTCGGTTTGTCTCCGCATGATTGGCTGAAGAATTTTGTAGATTATTATGAAGAAATTAACACTGATCATATATCTCGTGATCCAGAATTGAGTTCAAGAAATTAATCAGATTACAACCGGATAAAATCCAATGTGAAATAGCGCGTGAAATAAATTCAGAAACCCCATTAAATGTTTTTTGAAATGCGTGGAAACCAAACGATTTGATAGTGGCAAGTAGAAAGATTGTCAGAGACACTTGAAGCGCGGTTGTTTCAAACACTTAATGAAAAATTCGCAACACTTCCAGTTCCATTGTGTTATAGGCCTACGGATGCACGAAGACAGAATATCGAAGTTGATATTTCAGGGCAGACTGAGAAGCAGATTCTCGTGTTACATGATATTGCGCTGGATGATATCAGTGTTGTCGAAGATGCATTGCGCGCTGATAAATCTCCGTGGACGCTAGGATACGCAATGACGATACATTCTTCGCAGGGATTGACTATATCCGATACGATTGTGTGCTAGCGCGTATTTGCATGTGTTTATTAACAGTATCATGCAGCAGAAATAATATATCAGCCTGATGAACTTCATTAGGGACGCTGACATAAAAATGTGCAAAGTGAATTTGTTTAGGCGGTTGTAGATAAATCTGCGATATCGCCTGTTTGGATAACCAATCCGTCGCGGTGGTATTTATTACTCTTGCGGCATTAGCGAGTTTGTTTATCAATTGCTGATTTACCCCTCCAGTATCCTCTTGGGGAATAATAATTAAATTCTATATTGTTAATTAATTATCAGCACCCAGCATTAATTTACTTTTCATCGGTGATTTTATCAACCAGGATGCTAATTTTTCTTTGAAGGATTTATCAGTGATAGAATTCAACGCATGAATCAATTTCACATCAGCGATATGTCTATGTTGCAGATTGCTACCTTTATAAGCATCATCATGAACATGACACGCCTTATCAATAGCATTTATTGGATATTTGCCGGGTCGGGGCTGGTCTTGACTATCAAGTCTGATGTCGCGTCTGGTTCCAGGGTCACAATAACTGTACACTGGAAGGTGTTTTTCTCTTGGATATTTTGCTCATGGAGTCCCAGGAAGATTTGTCCATTTTGCTGCAATATCACCTCGTTTTTTTTAAATCATTACCCGATTTCATTGAAAAAAATCTAAATTATTTTTTACCACATTGTATACACTTACCAGCAAATGCTGATTTGTTATTGCTTGTTGTAATTGTTGTCAAGTCGTTTGTGATTGTATTCGTCTTACATTTCACACAATATAGATCCATAATGTATTTAAAATAACATGAATGTAATTGATTTTTCGGCGACAAAAACACAAGAACCCCTTATGCATCATGCAGCGCTACCAAATTATATTCGCATGATTATAGTTGGAGCATCTGGAAGGGGAAAGATGCAGTTGTTACTTAATCTAAAAATGAGGTGGATAAAATAGAACAAATTGTATTTGGTAGCATCATCTGTAGATGATCAGCTATGTTACGAGGTGTTAAAAGAAATTAACGAGAGAGCAAAATCGATATCCGACGAAGATGTTATTGATTTTATCATTGATATTGAAGAAGCACAGATTGTTGATTCTATTAATGGAAGTATTAATAATTTAGTCGTATATGATGATGTGATGTTACATAAACAAGCAAACCCTGCCAGGATATTTTCCAGAGGTAGACATAAAAATACTGATGTGATTTATGTTACTCAGAGATATACACAAATACCAAAAGTGATCCGGGATAACTGTAATATACTTGGTGTGTTTAATGGAGTTGACACTAATACGCTACAAAATATTCACCAGACCTGGTGCAGTGGAGATATGGATTATAATCTCTTTAGAAATATCTTTAGTCACGTTCAGTCAACTCCACATGGATTTGTAACGATACATTTGCATGACCCTATATCAACATATCGCATCGGACATGGTAAAATGTTCGGTTAAAACCATAACAGCTAACAATACCACAACAACAGTGTCAATTTTTGATTTTTCGATTTCGCAACAGTGTTGGTTGACAAATCGAAACTTCGGTTGAAACCGAAACTGTCATATATCAGTTTCGCTTTATGTTCTGATTTTGGCTGGATTAGTTTCGGTCTGTTTACCCTTCTTGCTGCTACTTGTGATTATCCCACTATGTCATATCGTATTATTTATTAATTTAGTAATATTGTTTAAATTCAGTCCAGGATATTACCTGAATCACTATTTAAAAAATCGTCAAAGCTACTCATTTCATGAAAGGATGTGTCATTGGTCTGCTTCTGTATAAATTTTATCTTATTGCTTTGTTTTGATATGTTTGTTTTTTAGGTGGTTATTGTAATTTACACAACAATTACAAACGATTAGATAGAAAATAATATTGCATCTATCCTCAAAACCAAAAATAAATAGATTTAAACACTTCGGAAATTTTAGGTAGCACACACTTTCATATTCTACTGAAAATATTGTACCGAATTCGTTACCATATTCTCGTGAGGTAAATGAACTTGTGTCGCCAAACAGGATCGTAATTATACAAACGAAGATAATTATTTTGTTTTTATCATTATAAATATCAATTCCTATATTGGGAATTCACAGCTTATCTAGTTTTATCGCTAGGAGAAGTTTTTAATAATGAGAATAACAATAATAAGAGAAGAAAAATAATAATGACAATGATGATGATATCATGCATGAAAAATTATAGTTGTTTTAAAATACCTTGAAGTATTTTTTTTATACAATAATATATACATATTTTTTTTTCTTGAAATATGCAGACCACGTATGACTACCAACTTAGAATGCATTTTTCCTCCTGCCACCCTGGTTGACAACCATGAATAGACATTCCAGCATAATCGGATTATTCGTTTAAAAGACAATTATCTGAGTATTGCAACATTATTTTGTTCGGAAACACAACAACAACACAAGCACACAACTTACGTTCATAACACCTTGTTCCATTGTATCCCTCAGTACATCCAAAAGGACATGTCCCATTGATATGGTCACACGTTGTATTGGCACAGTGACCACATTTATTATTGCAATTAATACCGTACGAACCTACTGGACAAGCTGTATGAAAGACGTATACAGAAAGGTTAAACAATAATACATATAGTGATTAATCCATTATGCCAGACCGTATTATTTATTAATTTAGAAATATTGCCCAAAGAAAATAGTATTGCGTATTTCCTCAAAACCAAGTATATTTAAATTCAGTCTCTTCGGACATTTTAGGTAACATACATTTGTATCCTCTACCAAAAAACTATAGTACCAAATTTATTGCCTTGTTTTCGTTACGAAAATGAACATTTTCTTCATACACGATAGTAGATATAAAATTGTAGAAAATTATTTCGCTTTCATCGTTATAAATATCTATTTTATAGTAGGTATTAGCAGCTCATCTAATTCTATCGCTAGGAGAAATTTCTAATGATAATAAGAATAATAATGACAATGATGAAGACATCATGCATGAAAAATCAAAGTTGATTAAAACCAGTTTGAAGTATTTTATTTTATATAATAATATATCCATATTAATGTTTCTATTGACCCAGTGTTACTACCAACTTACAATGCATGTGACATCCATGAATAGAAGTTCCAACAAAATCCGAGTATTCGTTTCAAAGATTATTATACATTCAAATTAAGAAAGCTTACGTTCATAACACCTTGTTCCATTGTATCCATCAGAACACCCAAAAGGACATGTCCCTTTGATATGGTCACACGTTGCATTGGCACAGTGTCCACATATATTACTGCAATTTATACCGTACGAACCTAATGAACAAGCTGTAAGGAAGATGTATAACGAAAAATAAAAAATAACACATCAGACACGAATGAAAATTTATATATATATATATATATATATATATATATATATATATATATATATATATATATATATATATATAACAAAGCTTATTAACAAAGCTTACGTTCGGAACACCTTGTTCCATTGTATCCTTGAGAACACCCAAAATGACATGTCCCATTGATATGGTCACACGTTGTATTGGTGCATTGACCACATATATTACTGCAATTTATACCGTACCAGCCTAATGGACAAGCTATAAGAAAGATGAATATTTTTTTTTTAAAAGAAAAACACAAAACAAAGTTAAAAAAAATAATTTAGCACACACACACACACACACACATATATATATATATATATATATATATATATATATATATATATATATATATATATATATATATATATATATATATATATATGAGAGAGAGAGAGAGAGAGAGAGAGAGAGAGAGAGAGAGAGAGAGAGAGAGAGAGAGAGATTATCCTATACGCCAAACAAAGAGGAAAGTGATATTCCTGGGTTATATAGAAGATTGCTTGGTAATAGTAGGACGAATTAATATTGTAATACAAATAATATCAGGTTATCCCTGCTAGTATGCCTTACATTTCAGGTTTGAGTATATGTATTATTTTCTTTAATAAAGTCTGTATACCTTGATTAGTTTGATATGAATCCGGAATGACTGTAGATTCAAAATAATTCATTAATGGATAGTCATTCCAGTGTGTCTGCTAAACATTATTCAGATTCTTCGAAATATATTATATTTTCGTTTGTTAAATGAAAAGAATTCTCCATTCGCGATCGAGCTAATGAAAACGATGATATGCAATTTGCTTTTGTAATTACAAATATTCATTGTGTATTGGGTATCCACATCTAATATAATTTTAACGCACTAAGACATGGGTAAGAAAATAATAATAATAATAATAATAATATTAATAATAATAGTAATAATAATAATAATAATAATAATAATAATAATAATAATAATAATAATAGAAATACTACTACTACTATTACTATTGCTAATAATAATTACAATAATAATAATAACCATGACAATATTGATAATATCGAGCCTAGAATATCAAATTTGTTTATAATATGCTACACGTATTTTTATTGTATACAATAATGTATACATTTTTTTTCAAATACGCAGACCACGTATAACTACCAACCAATGGTGCAATTTCTTTCCTGCCATCCTGGTAGGCAACCATGGATACAAGCTCCAGTATATCGATAACATGATACATCATCAGCACACTTTCCACATTGTTCTGTACAATTGATGCCAAAAAGACCTGTTAAACATCCCACACTACATATTCCATCGGAGGCACCACATCCTGTTCCATGTAGGCAGTTAATGCAGTTATTGTCGCAGGAATGGCCCCATTTCCCCTGAGAACATTCCATACAATATCCATCTCTTTGATTGCATAAATTGCCTTTGCAAATACTGTCACACGTATGGTTGCAGGAGTATCCCCACCATCCTCTTTTACAACCTCTGGGACAGTTGGCATCTATTTTGTTCTGTTTTGCAATGGGTCCCTCGCAGTGACAAAGAATGTCACATGTCCATCCACACATATCATTTTGACAGTCTACAAACAGCATTTTAAAATATTTTAATTCACAGAATTAAAATGTGTCTATGAAACAACGATTGACCATCAGCTTCAATTTAAAAATATTTATATATTTAAGTGTTTTCAATGATGATACTAAAACTGTACTGATCCGGATAATATATGAACGAACGATCATTTTCTAACATAATAATAATTATGATTCTGATTTGAAGACTTATCAACACCTTTCAAAATGAGAGGCGTAGTGACAATATTTCATGTGTATTGGAGAATAGCGTCAAATTTCAAAGAAATTTTCAAGTAAGTAATATCATCATATTAAATGTTTGACAATCGTACTACCTGCTTCACTGTGAAATGGATGATGAAATTATGGCGCTTCTAATGACTGAACACTGTTTTACTGGTACAAAATACCTTACAAAAAAGTTAAACTAGTTTCTGAAAAGAATAAATAAATGATAGAAAATACAAACTACTTCCGATATCTGATGATAAAATACTCATTTTGGAACTATTTAAAAAAGGAACCAGTGTTTTTGTAAATTTTGTTTGGAGTGAAATAGCTGTCCTCAAAACTGAGAAAATCTCTCCATCAGTGGCATCGCAAATACGTGTATCCCGAATGACCTCTTGATGAAAACAAAGTCTCTAATTTAAAGGAATACAATCTCTAATGTAGCATCAGAAAAGCTGTGAACTAATCACATTTCTTATATGTGGAGGCATATATCACTTCATAGCTGACATCAATTCTGCTATCATTGCGTTTCACTACCTTAAATGTCTTTCATTCAACATGATTTATCCTTGAGTAGATATAAAATGTATGATGCATTTTACTGGGTAGGATACTATTTTTTCCTTTCCCCAGTAAGTAAGCTCGCCCCGAAAAGTATTTTTTTAATACAAGAAAGAAATTAGTCTCATAGCAACATATACAATACATATAAAAACATCATCTCACAGCACTTGCAATTTATTTTATGCTGATCTGCAATACCTGCACGCCTTACAAAATCTTGACATCATCGCGTTCAACATGAAACGTCACCATTAAGGGTATAATCAGGGCTATGGTATATTATGGAAACGTTCGAAAGAGTTCATTTTATTTAGTACGTACAATTTGGACAAGATTGGAAACAAAACAAAATCAATGCAAACTTCCAAGCTATCGAGATCTTCGTACCATTTTAAACATCTGGGACTTGACCATAATCTACATATTTCTCAGAATATTTCTCACCAATATGGGATATGGGGAGGTATGGGATTTTTATTTTACAAAACCCTTGTCTAATTTGTATATGTTCAGGTACGTCCATAAGCGTAATTGTATCGCATTCATTCCTTTGTTGTGTAGCAGACATATACTGGTTTCTGATTCAGTTAGCAGGGCCAACCGCTGCGAGTTGGTATTAAATCACTGAATCGAAAAGCAAGACGCTTGTAAAATTTATGGCGCTTTTATTTATAAATATTTCTTTTTGTAATACATATTTATTTAATATACGTGCATAAAATGTTTGTTTGTGTTTTGCTGACTCTCCTGGTGATACATTCTTATAATTTATACGTTTCTTTCATCATTATTACCTGACGGACTGGGTAAACAAAATAATCATGCTGAGCAAACTCCATAGAATTTACAAGTTTAAACTCAAGTGGAGTTCGGAGTTAGTACAAAGCACACTACAAAATACGCGTGTAAAACAGAATCATATTTAGAAAGATACACGCATGTATATCAAATCTATTAATTTGTTAACGGTTTCCTTTCCGCTTTCAAAAGTTTCATTGTACACAAATAGCTCATCTTTACTAACACTAACTTACAATGTATGTCAAAGCATTATTATCAAAGGCTGATTAACTGCCTAATTCAAATTATTAAAATGTTGCGTATATTCGGTAAAACATGTGTGTGTGTGTATATATATATATATATATATATATATATATATATATATATATATATATATATATATATATATATATATATATAATGGCAAGAAAATAAGTCATATAAAAGATCAATGTAAAAAAAAGTTGTAAATTGTAGGGAAGTAGGTAAAAGTAAATTGAATTCTTGGAAACATTAATCTGTGCGTTAGGACATATTGCTATAAAGTTTCATTATACTTACCTCCGAAGACGAAAACTTCACAGAGGGTTAATGTTACTTGATTTGTATTCGTTAAACTGATCTGGACCTGCTGGGCATAATCCTCAGTTAATATTATTACTTCCGTTTCTAGCGGTGGCGTTTCCTTTGGATAACTAAACACCAGGTTAAAAGAACTGTTTGTTGCAAATGACACAGAGAACCCAGACAACCGTTCTGCAATGACAATAATTTATATTTGTAATCATTATTTGAAACCATTCAATCAACACAAGCCACTCCTTATATTGCCGTACACGTTGTATTTGCTGTAATCAGCAGGACCGTTTGGTATTGGTAATAATATATGATTTACATTTATGAATTATTTTTTTTATATTTATTTTTCTTTTCATACAACGCCTTACATAATAGTAATATAATGAGATCTAAAGAATTAAGATAACTTCGTTGAAAAAAATAATCTACCATGAACTTCATCAGGCCGCCACAGGAAATCAGCACTTGTCGGCAGCTGATTGAGATGGCGCCTAGTGTCTACGTTTTTATATTTTTATTTATTTTTATTTTTTATTTTTTATTTTTTTTTGTTTATTTTTTATTTATGATACACTTCTGTGTGAAATATAGAGATTTATTGGCTTACTAATTTTTATATTTTTCGTGCATTTATCTTCAAATATTAAAAATATTTTAGTACATTTTTACATGTTAAAATATTCTTTATATATAAGATTTCCCATCAATGCCACGTGATACTTGATTGTGTGAGCCTACAAAAGTTATACCCTCATTTCAGACAAGGAAAGGATTCTTTCATCACGAAACTTGACCAGACACCGTTCGCGTCTATCCAAAGTTATTTTCTAATTCTATCTTGAAAACAACGATACACTCGCTTGGATGCATTGCTCAATTAGACTTTTTGTTTTTAGAGAGTGGCTAATAGTTTACAAAATAACAAAATGTAAATTTATTGAGACTAGATCAATCACATTTTATCGCTCTTTAAAGTCACGTGCGTTTATATGATCACGCTAAGAAAGTCAGTTGAACTTACTGGAAGGAGTTAAGAGCGTGTTGTGCCAAAGAATGAGTTTAATCATCTAAACTTCGATTCTTACTATATGACAAAATTACACTTTTTCCCTATCTTAATAACTTATATATTTCATCTTGTGGTACACAAAACTATATATCGGATATATGTCATCTTCTGGTACCAAAAACTATATTTTGTTCCTTTAAATATCATAATTGTTTGTACTATCCAAATAATTATTTTCAATATTACTGCAGGAATATTTATATACAAGCATTTCACGTGCATGCTTTCTGGTAAACAATGAATAGATTGTTGTGCATTGCAATCATTCAGCCAAGCCAAATCGGCCATTGCGATGGAACGTGACATCACGACTCTAACACACACAACTCCGTGCTTAATGCCTCTAAACTTACATAATATTATAAGATATGATTCGTGATGACAAACGTACCCAAATATATGACTGCCATCTTTGTATGTTTGTGCAGGTAATTTCATTTAAGAAAAAAACAAACTCGTATTGTAAAAAAAATATGCGAACGTTTAAAGGAGCATTTCGATGTACAAAGGGACAACTCAAAATGGTTACGCGATTAAGCTCTACTACATCAACATTTTGTGATTAAACTCGGCTGATCGAAATAAATAATATATATATATATATATATATATATATATATATATATATATATATATATATATATATATATATATATTAATGTCGAGTTCACAGGCCATCGTGTCAGCTGATTTTTACATATTTTACAACATTTTTTAAATTTCAGTTACGATTGCTGAGATTGATACACTAGAGTCTCGGATCTTTCACTCATTAGTGAATAAAGGAAGATATCAGATGTGGCCCCAAGAACACGTCGGATAATATCAACAAGTTTAACATTATATGTCATTAGCCTGCCGTGCTGCTCCTGAAAAATCAAAACAACTTAATCTCGTTCAAACTAAGCGAAACTAGTTATGTCAGAAAGTTCATCGTCAGTGACATATTTTGACGAACCCCTGTCATAGAACTAAGGATTTTAACCATCCTACTTCTAGTGTTAAAAGTTTTCCCGTACATATCTACTATAATTTAAATGTTTAACCTAATTAAAACGACCACTTGAATACTAGTGCATGGTGTTATAAGGGCAAAATGAATGATCTTGATACATCATCAAGTACAGCAAGTATTTGTACTTGATGATGTATCAAGCTCATTCATTTTGCCTTATAACACCATGCACCTAGTATTCAAGTGGTCGTTTTAATTAGGTTAAATTTAAATTATAGTAGATATGTACGGGAAACTTTTAACACTAGAAGTAGGAAGGTTAAAATCCTTAGTTCTATGACAGGGGTCGTCAACAATATGTCACCTGACCGACCTGACTTTCTGACATAACTAGTTTAAACTAGTTTCAACAAGATTTTGTTTGACAGTTAATTGATCGCGTACACAGACTCCTCGAACGTTTTTAATCTTTAATCGACAAGAAGCATCGAGTGAATCTTTACTTGCTGCTGTTTCATGTTTCTTGCAACTTTCTTCCCCGACCGTACCAAAACGTTTAGATAGATACTCGACATATTTTATCGTCTTGAATTTCAGCGAGTTTTTGTCGGAGGACTATATAACCGCTTTAATTTGCTCTGGTAATGCTCGGATAACCTGCTATGCTGCCGTTGTCGCCTCAGCAAGATCTTAGCTGATTCGACAATTGGTTTAAAGATAATTATTTTGTATCTTCTGCAGACTACACTCGATCCTCCAGATGCTTTTGTAGTTGTTGTATGGCAGAATCACGGATGGGAGATATATTTCAATTGCCTCCAGTTGTTGTCGACCTAATTTAGCTGCACACATGGTATGCTATTTAATTAGGTCGTCATATCGCGCCCCTATTAAGGAGCTATCGACATGAATGTAGGACCTGGGTGAGTGGGAATGGATTAAACACGCACTCAACCCTATCAACCAATAGGAAGGAGTGTACTAGAGGTGCAATGGCACCAAATAATGACTGGTGAAAAATGGTTTTCACGCCTCGTCATTTTGAGGGCTTTTGGTCGCGAGAAAGGAGGAAAAGGTCCGATAAGCCAGCCAATGTGTGTCGACAGCCATGAAACACCCTAGCCATACTTATTTCAAATCAGGTCCAGTTTCACTAATGGACGGAAAATATACCAATAATGTGTAAGCCACCTGAGTAGTTAAATTATTTTTTGTGTAGTTGAAGCTTTTTCTAACTCCTAACATACCAATGTTTCTCGTACCCAGTGTACGTATTGTAAGTCCCTAACAATTTTATTTCTAGAATGTCTGTGCGACATATGTAAGATGGTCACTATTAGGTTATATGGATTGTGAACTTTGATTGGCGGTGTTCGAAATTGATCAAGTTAGGTTTCTCAAAATAAGCTTGTCAACTTAAGATTTCGTACCAAATGAGAGCTCTATAATGGCTAAATGGCAGTAGCCCTTAGAAGGGTTTTTTGATGGAGGGTTACGGTATGGTAACCAGTTTTCCCTCATTCTGGTTTGTTTGCTCCGGTGTCCTCCTGTCCTCACTTGATCCTTGGGCCTCCCTTAATCTTGATTGTCAGCACCGACATCCTCCTCTCTTCTGGGTATCTAGATCTAAAATTGTCCCTATCAATTTGGAAATGCTCTGTGCTGTTGTTACAAAAGTGTCGACAGTCCCATGTGACAACCTATTAATGCGGATGTACTAGTCCCGCATTCCTGACGGTTCGAGGTTCGATACCACCTTGTATTTCTGGTTTAGTTTTTAGGAGAATACTGACTAATTGGTATTTGGATGCAGCATTGTGCCGCTGGGTCTGATGGTCTAGGTGCTTTATGTATATGGAAAACAGTTTGACATAGATAGAGGGGAGTGTTAATTCCTAGATGACAGTATCCATAGTCCACCCTTTTGTTTTTGTACCTGATGTTATTTTCTTAAATGCTTTGATGTTTATTTATATATCTTTTGTTATCCCTGATGCTTCATCTAATTATATTTGGTTGTTTAAAGTGTGTAGCCCGTCAAATGATTGGGCAATGAACTCATGTTACCTCATTGTGGGGCTACAATTTATTTCTTACGGTTGTTATAAATTTCAGAATTAGTATGTTATTTAGGTGTTTTATTATCCCGTCAAATGATTGGTCAATGAACTCATATGACCTCTTTGTGGGACTACAATTTACTTCTTAAGGTTGTTTTAAATTCCAGAATTAGTTTGTTATTTAGGTGTTTTAGTAGCCAGTCGAATAATTGGTCAATGAACCCATGTGACCTCATTGTGGGGCTACATATTTCTCCTTAAGGTTGTTATACATGTTAAAATTTTCAATTTATTTAGGTTAATAGGCGATGTTTCTATATTTTTCAATTAACCCAGTTGTTTTAAGCAGTTCAATTATATTTTTAATGTTCCTTGAGGATTGGTGTTAGTTAATTGGATTACTTCTGGATATGTACTTGGTGCGGCTATGTTTAGTTGTTTGGATCTAAATTTGTCCCTTTCATTTTTGGTTTTTTTACAATTGTTGAAGATATGGTGTAAATCTTCTAGGGTGTTACAACTGTGGCAAATAATGTTATGTGGGAAGGGTTATATGTATCTTATAAAGCTGTTTGCCAGTTTGGATTTTCCTAATATTATTATATTTATTTTAGATTGTTCATAACCTGTGCATCTGGTTGGTTCTATTACTCTACTAACTTCCTTAATGATGTTGTGTAATATTCTCCCTTGTTCATTTATGTCCCAATCGGTTTGCCATTTATGATTCATCATTGTGTTAACTAAACTATATAGTTCAGTTTGGCTATATTTAAGTGGATTGTAATTAGGTTCGTCGAGTTTGTTTTAGCAAGTTAGTCTGCTAACTCATTACCTTTGATGTCAATGTGGGATGGAATCCACATAAATTCTACTACTAGTTTATTTGAATTTAGGGTTTTCAGTATTAGGTTAATTTGTTTTAAGAAATTTTCTCTAGCTTTTGTGGTGTTATTTTGGATTGAGGTTAGGACGCTCAGCGAGTCGCTAACAATCACAATCATTTTTGGTTTATGTTCCTCAATCCACTTCAATGCTTCTAGGATGGCCCAAAATGCAGCTGTATAAATGGATGGTCGGGTAAACGTCTGCCCATTTGAATATTATATTCTGGTATGACCATTGCAGCAGCTTTTCTCTGCATTGTATTTAGTTTGTTTAAGTGACGTTTGGGTGCCGTTGTGTACACGTGGCACCCATAGTCAAGTTTAGATCTTATGAATGCGTTATACAGTGTTAAAATAGTTTCTTGGTTGGCATCCCACTGAGTACCTTTGAGGCTTCTTAATAGATTTAAGTCCTGGTTGCATCATTTTTCTAGTTCATCTATATGATGCGCCCATGTTAGGTGTTCATCAAAGTACATACCCAGAAATTTAGCTACTTTTATGACTGTTATTTCTTTATTTTGTATTGTTAATTTTGGATATTGTTTGAATTTCTTACGTTGAGTGAAAAGTACATCTACCGTTTTTTGGTACGATATTTTGAAGCCCCATTTATCAGCCCATTTTCCTGTTATTTAAGCTGGTTTGAAGTTCAGCCAAATGTTGGTACTTGGAGGGGCTGCCTGCTATCCATAGGCCATTATCATCAGCAAATTGTGATAATCCAATTTTAGGTGATGCCAAATTTGTGTCAAGGTCATTTATCATTAGATTAAAAATGTCTGGCTGAGTACACTCCCACGTGGAGATCCATTTTCAAGGGTGTGTTCCTCAGAGTAAGTTGCCCCTACCCTAGTTATAATTTTGCGGTCGGTCAGGAAATTTTCTATAAAGTTGAACATACGACCCGTAATGCCATAATGATTTAATGTGGCTATGCGGTCTTTGGTCCATACAAGGTCGAATGCTTTTTCCAGATCTATAAATACCGCAATTAAGTTTCTATCCGCTTTTCTTACAGAGTTGAATACCAGTTTTATAGCGGTTTCTAATCTTATTAAATGATCCGTAGCGGATCTTTTATTTCAAAAACCCACATTGATTTTCAGAAATCAAGTTGTTACTTTCAAGGTGGCGTTTAAGTCTATTAGTAATACTTGTTTCCATTTTTTTGCATATGTTGTTAGTAAGAGAGATGGGTCTGTACGAACTGATGTCGTTTCTATCTTTATTTGGTTTGAGTATGGGTATTACTATCGCTGTTTTCCACTTTTTTGGTAGCCTTCCCGTGTGCCGTATTTTGTTTAGCATTTTTATTATTGAGTTAACCAAGTTAATGGGTAGTTTTTGTATATTGCATATCCTATTTGGTCTTTCCCAGGTGAAATTTCTTTTTTGGTTATAAGTGCCTGTTCCCATTCATATAGTGTTATGTCTGTATTTAGATGTGATAGTTTGGGTCTGAGGTCTTTTAATAGTTCCTTACATTTAATTTCAGTTTTAGCCCTGTGAGTTTGAAATTCCTTTGTGTGGTTATTATTACTGCTCATGTTTTTGAAGTGTTGGGCTACAGAGTCAGCTTTTTCTTTTTTGTTAGCAGTGTTGTTTATTTTTGGGGGTGCTATTTGTGTGCTTCCCCTTGATAGTTCTAGTTTTATCCCACACCTGTTTGGACTTAGTTTCAAAATTTATACTACTGCAGTATTTTTGCCAAGTTTTTTGTGACTGCGTAATAAAGTATTTGAGCTTGTTATCCTAATTTGTATATTCTAAGAAGTGAGTAGTGTTATTAGTTCTTTTAAATTTATGTAAAGCTCTATTTTTTTGGTAAATTTAATTTCCTCATTCTACCACGGTACACTTGGCTTTCTTGTTTCTAGTTTTGAGTATACTGCTGGTGGCTGCCCTAGTTATGATCCTAATTATGTTATCATTGTCGATATCTAGATCATCTGATTATATATCTTGCATATTTTTTATTAATTATTATTTCTTGAAAATATTCCCAATCAGCTTTAGTATAATTCCACCTGGAGATTTTGTTATTTGATTCGAATTGTACTGCCATTTGCAGGGTGGTGATTATGGAGAAGTGATCACTCCCCATGGGGTCAGATCGATCCACTACCCACTCCGCCACCTGTGCCAATCTGGGTGTGCACAAGGTGAGGTCAATGACGGATAGGGTGCCGTCAACCGGATTGAGTCTGGTTTTGGCACCATCATTGAGTATAGTTATAGTGGATTCAGTGGCCCATGTCTCCACCCACTTACCCCTTCCATCCGTCACTTCACCTCCCCCCACCCCAAGGTCAGTTCGGATTTAATGCATTCGATTAACTGTTTTAGTGCTAATTGATCGTATTATTTAGTATTTCTTCCTTGTTCATAAACATTGAAGATTTGCAATTCACTTTTTCCGGTGCTAATTAATAGAGATTGTTATTTGTATTAGTGAATTGTTGATATCCCTAGATGTTATGGGTATTATAGTTGCAGATGGTAAGATGTTATTTATAAATATGGGTAATCCACTACCCCGGCTTACCGTTCTAAGCTGGAAATAACCTGGGGAATAGCCTGTATTGATGGCAATGTTTTCGAGTTTGTAGAAAGTTTAATTTCTTGAATGCAGAGTATCTAAGGTTTGTGCAGTGTAATTTTTAATTTGAGCCCTAATTCATTGATGTTTCCTGACAGATTCCTTGCATTCCATTGCCATATAGTAACGTTCTCTTGTGGGGTATTATCCATTTTCATTGGGTTCGTTTACTGTAATTAGATTTTCTAGCTGAGTTTTGAAATTTCTTTTTTTATAGCTGGATATTTATTTTAATATTTGGGTCTTTTAGTTCCAGCTTGTCCATTAGTCTGTCCATTTTAGTGAGGACTTCACTCAGTTCTAGAATTATGTCAGCCTGACTGGTTTTGTCATTATTGTTCTTGCTGTTTGTCCTACTTTTTCCTTGTGGGGCTCCTTTATTAATTGATTGAACTTTAATGGTTTTTTTTGCCGTTTTGCATTTATTTTTTGCAGTGCAGTGTAGCTGTTTTGTAATCTAGATGTAACGAGTTCATGATCCCTACTATGATGTGCTCCCTCGCTGAAGCCGGGCAGTCTGGGAATTGGGGTAAGTGGGGGCCCCTGTAGTGTGTGCATTTTGGGTTTGTCTATTGTATTTTCCCCTACGTTCTTCCACAAATTTATTGCATTTAGCTGGAAATTTGCATTTAGATTTGTAATGACCTCAGTGTTGACACTTTGTGCAGAATCTAGGTTCGTTCATGTACTGTTCAATTCGGCACCTAGTTCCTGATTTCCCTAGCTCGATTAGTGTTGGTGGGGGAGGGGGTCGAGGTTTCCAATATGGTGACGTTGGTTACTTTTTAGCTTTGTTTTATATTTGATAGTTTTTATTTATACTGTTTCCTCCCTCTTTTAATTGATTGTTTTTTCGTCATTGGTGAGTTGGCTTAGTTGTCCCGTTAGTTTGAGTACCGCTTTATGCTTAATGGGATGCGGTATTATAGTGGTTGTTGTGGTTGTGTGGTCATTATTTGTGGTAATTAGTTTAGGGTGGGTGGGTGTAGTTCTGGTTTTATGATGTTGTTCAACTTTGACTGGCATCTCGCACAGTTTTTCGCTTTCCATATACTTAGCTACTTGTCTGCTAGTACTACAATGTATTATTATGTAATTCTTATTGGGTCTAGTTATTTTACTTTGGCCCGGGTGGATTTTAGTTAGGGCTCTTGCAATACTATTGGTAGATAGATTGATGAATTGAGTTTATTTGATTTTAATATACAACATCAATTCTAGCCTGTGGTATTTGAAAGCCTTGATTTTCCTCTTTGTTATTGGGTCGGCATTATCGTTATTTGGCTTTATTCGTTGGGTGGGTGTTTTATTTGTTTTCATAGTAGGGATTGCCTATGTGTGTGTATGAGAGAGAGAGAGAGAGAGAGAGAGAGAGAGAGAGAGAGAGAGAGAGAGAGAGAGAGAGAGAGAGAGAGAGAGAGAGATGTCCATTGATGTGGGGCGAAAGTGTCCATGCAGGGTCGAAACGTCCATGGGGCGAAACGTCCATGCACCAGGTGTGCCCGGTGTTTGGCTATTATGGATCTATATCTTGTTTGATTTTGCTTTGCTAGATTTGTTATTGACCTCCGGCGTTTTTGCCATTTCCTGTGGAGACTTTGTTATAACCGTGCATATATGGCTCGCTTTAGTGCTTGTGGCCTGTGTGCAACTGGGCTTGTTATATACGTTAATCCCTACCAGGTTCTTAATTGGCGAGGCGGCAATTATTTCCTAATTGGGGGTGGGGAATTTATTATACTGGATTCTCCTTGTATTAGTTTGGCGTCCAGTGTTTCCTCTACCGTACTGTGGTCAAAAAGATTGAACTCAATGGGATATAGAGGGTTGAGTTGTTCCGCTGATTTCCTAATGAAATTATGATCTGAGGTTGCATGTACATTGAGCTTTGTCTGCTGTACCTCCTTTGTTATTTGAAAATTGTTTGTAATTATTTGTCGTATCTTAATTTCGTTTGCGGCTTCCTTTCTCAAAGTTGAGTTGAGTTTTTCAGCCTGTTTCCTATTATGATTGCCATTCCAGCTAAGGCGGTTTCTAACATGGAAATGTTTTTTTTAGTGATTTGGAATCTATTTTGTTTGGTTCAATTTTGAATAAAGGAATACTGGATATTTCCTTAGCTATGAAATTGAGTATTTATGTGCAAAATGCTTATCTAGAGGTAACGGTTATTATAATTTGCTAAATTTCTGAAAACAAGATATGAATTGAGTTATGTTATGAGAGATAGTTAATTTGCTTGAATTATTAATACACGATTGCAGGCTTCGATTCAGAGGTCGTATGGAATACAACGTGTTTCAAAGGCAAACCAAGAGTTTGCTAGTGTGAGTCCTAGTCTTGTGAAGTACAATAATTGGCAAATTATGTTTTTAGTAATGAGCGGTAGTAGTTATAGAAAAAGTGGTAGATCTAAGAAATATGTTATAACAGCACAGAGTTGTAATTCCCGACGGTTTAACAATGGTACCTGATTTACTTAAAAAATTGATAGATGACTACTTTCGGCTAGGCGGGCTGCTGAAGAGAATAGTAGATTTGAGCTGATGGCGATGGCTGTATGAGTGGCTGGCTGGATAAGCAATCTGTATTGAAAAGCGGCTTGGCGGATCCGAAAAAAGGAATCAGGTTACAGTTACAAGTGGTTGAGGTCCTGAACGGTCCTATACGTCTTATCTTCGTGATAGTCAGGCTGAGAATGATCGATACCTTACTAATAAACATCAATATCTATAGCAAGACCTGTAAATAATCACATCCGAATTTCTGCTGCTCCATTCATAATATCAGTGGAATTATGACTAACCCTTCGCCAACCAATTTATAATTCTAGCCGATCAATGTCCTTAATGATGTTAATGTCGCACGGGATAGCAAAACCACTTCTCCTAGAATTAATCTTACCAGGCATGGAAAAACCATTTCCAGTGGCACTAGTATGAAGATCAGTTGTATATTGTAATTCTAGCGATGTTGGTGATGGTTGTCTCTTTTGTCGAAATCGCTCGGTCTTGTGAGATTGGGAAATTGATATATCAGCACCCTTTTTGATTTTATTATCTTACTCAACAAAATCGTTTCCTTGTTTTCATTTGAGTTTTGAAATATAATTTATCTTTAAAAACACCCTAATATTCAAGTCATTCTGGAATGTTACACAAAACTGTTTACAGAAGAGTATGCCGTAACGAATATCCCCACGCATTAATAGCAAATATATTAACTATTACTTGTAGATATCCTTGCGGAGTAAAATAACTCGCTTATAATTCTGGTTTAGATATATCCTCGAGGATATGTTGATCGGCTTGAAGTGCAGCGCGTGTTTTGTCGGCGTTCTCGATAGCCGCTTTAATTTGTTCTGGTAATTCTCCAATAACCTGCTATGCTGCCGCTATTGCCTCAGCAATCTCTCTAAATGATTCGATGATTGGTTTATAAAAATTCTTCTGTATATTCTTCAAAATCCACTCGATCATCCAGACGCTGTCTCGTAGGTGTGGTCTGGTACAATCTCAACCTAATTTTGCTATAATCAGTGCAGAATCAACCGGATTGATATTGATATAATAATTATTTAATTATAGACCATGGCCCAGACTTTGTTGTATCCTCCACTCACTCACTACAATAACCACAACAACCAAACAATCATTTTGAGGCATTCCTTGACACAGATAAATAATAACAAATTCTGGAGACAGCACTAACTTAACAGGCTGTCCAGGTCGGTAAACCAATGGATTCACTCGGCACGAAGTATGTTAATTTTATTACATAATCGGTACACTTTTTTCCACATTGAGTGCAATTTCCTTTTTTTTATATTATACATGGAAAGATATAACTTCATATGATTGTGAATGGTCCAAAAAAAAGACCATGAAATTATTGTGATGTAATCTCTTTACAGATTGGCTGCAATAGTGGAAGAACTATTTAACCCCACTATCATGAACTTTTTGTTTTTATTGAACATTTCTTGCCGCCAAGTTGTGATTCAAGTCACGAAAGTGAATTGGGAAATAATGTTCCCGATAATGCCAACTTGCTTCCATAGAGATTTGTTTTGTTTTGTCATATATAACATATCGATACATGAACATTGGCAAAATCCCCAATACAAGAAAAAAAAAACAATTAAAACTACCGGAACTGTTTAAGTGATAACTATGGTGGGATGTCAAATTTGGAAATAAGAATTCGAAAAATACTTTTTCCTTACCAGATGCACATTTACAAGTAAATATCTGGTAGAACATTTGATTTTGAAACGAACATTTCTTTTTTAAAATAACATATGTCCACATGTAGACTTGTTGTTAACAAACATTCTGGGTCCTAGGACTTTTTCAAAATATTTAAATAGTCGAGAAACACCCACTTGCAATACAGTCATACTAGAATCGCAACCGATAGGGTGCAGTTTCTGATCCAACAAACAAAAATAAGTCTTGGGCGGCTACCACATTTGTTTCATCGGTCAAGGCACAGTACTCTAATCGCCTATCCACTAGAAAACAGCTTGTATTGTATTATATATGCTGAATAACGGCACATAATCCTGGACTTTGTTTTAATTTGCATTCGATCTGATTCTTTGCATCATTCTTGTACTAAAATGCGCTTAACAGTGTATGTTATCGTTATTTTCTGATGCGACCACGGATTTTTGTATTGAAAACCATGCACGGAAGTTACGATTTCCCAGTCACCAAAATATATTCCTATAGCATTAGTAAGAGTTTAACGGCAGTATTCAACCTCTAGTTGATTGTAAATAGGAATACTGTTTTAATGATTGTTTTCCCGCGCCTTGTTCTTGTAAGAATGGATTGAATGCAGAGATAGTATTGTTTCCGATTTTATCCCTTGCTTGGAGGGACATATTTTGACTTTGATTACAATTACAGTGATGTTACGAAATTAATTTTGTCCTTTTTGTATCATCTCAATAGGAAAATTGCTACAAGGTAGACATTCATATGTATTCTTCATATTCGATTAAGATCTTTTATTTACCAAAATAAATGTATACTTTCTTTATTTGAACAGTGAGTAATTATGAGATTATTTATTCCTTATATATGGTATATGTATGTGTATAGATAGATAGATAGATAGATAGATAGATAGATAGATAGATAGATAGATAGAAGGAATAAATAACCTCATAATATATATATATATATATATATATATATATATATATATATATATATATATATATATATATATATTTAATATATATATATATATATATATATATATATATATATATATATATATATATATATATATATATATAGAGAGAGAGAGAGAGAGAGAGAGAGAGAGAGAGAGAGATATTTAAAAACTGTCAACTAGAAGAAAATTATAGCATGTCGCATTCTCTCTGCGAAACATTGCCCAATAAGTATCAGGTATATAAGTATTCAAATTATAATTTGAATTGTACATACCGTTGCAGCAGTCACTTCTGCCGTATAGTACTATTCTCGCGATATTGTAAACTACTGTCAGGTTTACTCTCCACCATGGTGACGTTTCGTCCTCGGTATGAGTGCACGACATTGAACTGTATATGGCATAAGTGTTACCATCTAAAGCGCGTGCTGCTGCAGGTGTTCCAAAGTCTCTATTTGGTGTCGTGCTGCTTTGAATGCTATTGTGTCCGTACACCAAACTTCTACCTGGAGACGTTACAGAATGGCTAAAATATTAGGCTGATATTATATGAATATGAACTGTTTAGAACAAGATATTTTTATCAAAAACAATTTTATAGTAATATTTTAAAGTAAAACCAAAGACATATTTCAAAACAAGGAACAACGAATCATTTATTATTTTTTTTAAATTCATTGACCTTATAAACAGAATAGTGAACTATTCAATGCAGAAAACAATGCTTTTTTCCTCCAGTAAATTATTTTGGCATTATCAACTTTTCGAATTATACGATGGAGACAAAAATGTAGGACAAGAAGATGATTCATGAAATCATCATTGTTAAATATGAAGACGATTTGTTTTTAGCGGAAATTAAATTTATAATGTTATATCATAACTTCCAGTCAAATTTAAGAAATATTTATGAGTCCTTATCTTGCGTTTGGATTCAAATTTAAAATATATTTTGTAAAGATCTTTACAATGAACAATATGAACGCAGGCTCATTTTACTTCATGTTTTGTGTGCGATGTGTTTTTCAAACGACAAATAAATTAGTAATGTGCACCTAATACCATTTATTTGACTCACCTCCATACACTCTCACATCACATAAAGTCATTGTGGTGGCATTATCTGGAGTTCTAATTAGTAGGTACCGTCCGACAATCTCGGCTGTACACACAACCTCGGTTGATGAATCCAACTTATGGGTAATAGTTTGATTGAAGCAGGAATCAAACATGTATGGAGTCTGATTAAAAGAATTTTTTCCCACCATAACTTCATAACCGGTTAAACTCACTGAAATTTAAATTTATCATGTAACGTCTAAAACAATAAAATAAAGCTGCGATACAAATTTATTGTACAATATTTAATTTTCAAAGAAAAATTTCGTGTCAGTATTTATACACATATGCAAGTGAAACTATCAATCCAAGCTACATGTTAAGTTTTAACAAATCAACAAAGGTAAATTACATGACGAGAGTACGCACACACGTTTTGTCCAGTAATACTTGCTTAACAAATAATCAAATACTACAGTTATATTTAGTTTTTTACCCATCAATCATTCTGTTATTACGTGTTATTGTTTGAACTATTTATCCCTCTAATCAGTAACGCGTGATCCTAATCATTTGGTTAGAATTTTGATATGTTTACGGTAAGGTATGCACGTATGGTATCAATACAAAAAAAAAATAGAACGTGTGTATATCTCTTTTCTAAGCATCATATCTTACTAAATACAGCAGTTAAATACAGAGCATCAGAACTTCAGTAAGCTTATGTGTAACCTTGCCCATTGTCGAGCTCATTCTACAGTAAAATATCTTAACTTGTATGTTGTAGTTGCATTGTTAATGGTGTCAACGTTATAATGATTAATATTAGTATCGTTAATATCTTATTTCTAATTAACAAGTTCGTGTATATGAAAAACATAAATTTGCTCATTCGATTCTACAGATATATTCGTGTAAAATTAACGTAAACGATCCAGTTAGGCCACATTTTAATCTTGGTCTACAACAGCAGTATGAATGTTTATATATTGCCTCCAGTCAGTGATATCTCCTAAAGTAAGCAATTTATTGCTTTAAATATGGCTTTAGTGAACATTAAAAAAATGATATTATTCACTGAATGAAAATCGTTTGTTTTAACAGTCCATTAAAAATTAATGAAATCTTCTTGTATGCCATAATGACAATATCGTAATAGCAAAAGGAGTAGTAGTAATAGCTGTATTACTTGAATTCATGACGAGTCCCGATATTCTGTAGGTGGCATTTAGATCTATTTCCATCCATGTTGCTGGTCCAACACAGGTTGTTGGAAGTCCATCAGTTGCATTACTTCCGTTGATGACCACATTGCTACCATACAAGAATTGCCTGATGTTTTTCTTGTACGCAATATCCCCTGTTATAACACAAATTAACACTAACAAAAATCATAATATATAGATAGAATATATGCATCTAACATTTTATAAGTTCTCGTTTTAAGATAATTCTTCACACGGCAAACATTATTCACAAGTTATAATTTGATTATAATTTTATACTCTGATAGACTGTACATTCAACAAAGGGAGATAACATGTGATTCATATTCGTTTAACGTATTTAACTTCTACTACAATAGTGCAAATGAAACCTATTTCCATGCAATTCGCTAAAAGGAAGAATAGAGTAAACCTAAATTATATGTGAACTTATGATTTCTATATCAGTGAGAAAAATCTCAGTTGTTTAATTGTGAATATATACAGTAAGAATAGTTATTTTGGAGTAAAATGTACCTTAATAGTATGAATATTTAAGCGCTTAGAGCTTCTAAAGATTAGGCGCTATACAACGTCCTCATTATTATTATATAGAAACAGTGTTTATATTATCTATTTTTGTTTATGAATAAACGTTATTTAATGCCATGATAGTTTCTTCCGAAAATAGCATGCAAGCTGAAGTCATATTCAGTTGCGTGTGAAAAAATTTCAGATTTAATACAAATGGTTAATATGAATCATTATCAAACGCTTATATATGCATATATCATGTCGTTCAAAGGATTTCTTCAACTCGCTGTCGATTATGATTAAAATTAGACAACGATGTCAAAATCTGAAAGAGGAAACATAACGATGACTATTGAAATGTGGCATTTCTATGTATGTAACAGTGTGAATAATTTGTCCTCTCATTTACTCATCATGCAATAAATTTGAATTCATTTTAGAGGCCGTAGGCACGAATACATATATTCCCAAAATTAATAAGGAAAATTTGGGGAAACAATTCATCAATGAATCATACCATACTGACATCCGGGTCCCATCCAACCTGCTGCACATCCTCTGGAACAATTGCCGGTAATAAAGTCACACCGTACATCGTCCACACAGTGACATCTGTACATACATCCGGGTCCAAACTGGGGCTGGCTATTATTGTACCCTCCTAAAGAGCATGACGAATCTGAAAAAGGCCCAGAATTAAAATGATGGATCTGTTACAAAAACCGGATGTATAACATAAAACTTATTCCAGTGTTTGTAATACCTGTATGTGGCTCTAACTGATATATGTGGCTGTAATTTGTGTATATTGTTTTTCCCATATCATCATAATGCCATCAGCTGTATTTAGAGTTGTGTCAGTTTTCCCCATTCTGACTGCAATGCATGAACTTGGTAATTGATTTGTTTTATAGAAAAAAAAAAAAAAACAATAGATGTGCAAATAGAGCATATGCATGGATTATCCATCCACCTGCTCTATAAAATGATATAGTATTTGCCTTTCATAAACCATGAGAAGATATTTTTTTTTTACGTTAGTACCATAGTCATTTCATTGTCTGGTACAAAAGCTTGATATTTTAACGAATGGCGAATGTTTCGAGTATGGTTCCACACTGTTAATATATCCAGCATTTCCGCAAGAAAATAAACATTTCGTCTTATTCCAAAAATGGAGCTTACAAATTTAACCTCTCTCTCTCATTTTTTGGCAGTTTATTCCCTCTTGTAATAGTTGGACATGTGCGACGAAATAATCTCTCTATTTCTCTCTTTCTCTCTCTCAATCTCCCTCTGTCTGTCTGTCTGTTTTCTATCCGTTTGTTCTCTCTCTCTCTCTCTCTCTCTCTCTCTCTCTCTCTCTCTCTCTCTCTCTCTCTCTCTCTCTCTCTCTCTCTCTCTCTCTCTCTCTCTCTCCGGCGCAAAACAACACCGTTCTATTCCAACATGTTCCCCACTCTGATAGGCCTATCATATAAATTGCATTCACGTAAACACGTGGTAGGACTGAGAATACTTAATCTGTCGCAGGTAGTCATATTGTTCACATTTTATGCACTATTTCATTATACCTAGCCGTAAAGCAAGTGAGATTCACCACTGCATCAGAGCATATTTAATGATGTCGATGAACGAAGGGTAAAGAGTTTTATGGATACAAGAAAGGCGTTGAGACAAATTTTGCCAGCAAAAAATAATTTCGATATTTGAAACGTAATACAATTTATATTTATTTAATCTTGCTCGCAGACTGCTTGTTTTTCTTGATGAATACGCGTCATCAAAGTAAAATGTATGAAATACATTCTAAACTACAATCTGATAAGCATGCTCGATAAATGTACGTTCAGTTTGTAAGAGTAGCTCTCTGTATGAGATGTGCTCAAGGAAAATATTTCATAAATAACTATATATGCCTTAATAACTTGGTGTTACATTATACAAATATTTTGTAAAAGCTGGTGAAAAATATAAACTGAAGTATAGTATCGGTCTTTTTATACAAGTAATGCAATGATGTCATATGCTTTAGCTAGATAAATATAATCCAAAATATTTCCTCATTTTTATTGCATAATTCTTTCGTATTAATATGTAACACAGAGAACAAAAGCGTAAAGGAAAGATTGACATATCTAATCTATTTGGAAATAATGACAAATTAATGTCTTATATGTTCCAACTTTAAGCTGTCATCGATGGTAATAGCTTACAATGCATTTACTTTAGAATTCCTTGTCTGCCCTTAAACGTCGACAAAATGAGTGTTATGACTATACTAAAATAGTAGTAGGTACAATGTACATGACAAGGTTTTAAAAGAAATAAAAATCTCGTTGTATTATCATTGAACGGGCTGTAAAAAGAAAATATTAATGAAAACTGTATGTTTCTATCTTACTACATAACCTCCTACCTATTTACACGAGTCCCTTAGTTGACGAGTGGTCTAATGTGCTCACCTTTACGGTAGATTGCGATCTCAGTCTGCATGACTTCGAGTATCGACATCGGCTAATGTGGGTATATAAGAAAGTTTGCCAGTAGCTTATAGTGGGTATGTGGTTCTTCAAGAGATTCCCCGAGTTTGTCCACCACCATTTATCGTGTGTTAGGGTTAAACACGACGTTAAACCCTACAACACCAGGAACATTAATTACTGAATATTACAGTTACTACTCCTACGTTAAAACCTACAACAACAACACAAATTAATGAACATTACAGTTACTACTCCTATTTTCCAGCATAAATAGCTTGCTTACTCACCTGCCGAATCCAAGAAAGAAAACATTAACAAAATAATAAAACACTTCATAACTGTAAATACAAAATTATTTTCTATTCCACGTTCCAGCTTAAACTTGTAATAGCATGTGGTCGATTGAATTGCTGTAGAATCTGCTAACTTCAAAACTTCCTTGTCTTACTATTCAAGATAGTTCATGCTTGAGAAAGCAAATATAAATAAGTATATGGAAACATGAATCTACACTTTCAGTTGAGGATTCATGACGCGTTCCTGGGTTACTAACCCAGTATTATATTGACTAATTATACACCAGCAGTTGCTTCCACTATTGTAATAACAAAAGGTTATGATGCAACTGTTTGAAATGTTGAGTTATTTGACAAAGGTGAGTGTTTGTCATCTCAAGTATATTTTAGGAAACCTAAGTCTTTCTAATGCTCACATTTCTGTTTAGTTTAATACACCATTATATGTTTATTTGAAGTGCATGCTTTCGTCTAATATTCTTGGGTTGTTCTATAACTTTCAGCAGTGCAGAACGTTCGCTAGTGAGCACTTTAGAAATTATGGTGTATTAGTGTACCTAAGTTATGTCATTTTGTTGTAATATTTGTATTACTATCGAAAACAATATTCCATTGTTGTTGTTTTGTTTTTTTTTTGCTGTTAAACAGATATAGATTTTTGTCTCTTCCTAAATTGCGGTTGTACGTCCAATCGATGTTGTACAATACATACAGCATATCGTTTCTTGTGATTGTGTAGGTATTTCATGCTTGAGATTTTTCATACATATAGAGTTCCGGATTCATTGAAAATCGCTTTGGATAGTAATGAGTGTAAGTCGCTTAAAGTCAAATCTTCCAATACGAGTACTGTCAACATTGCGCCGTATGAAACTATTACTTTCAACGTCATTGCCCCTAATGTTGATGCCCATCTAACAGAAGCGATTGCAGAGCATGTCGGAATGGCTGGCATTTTATAATGTGTCCAAGTGTAATTCAACAGGACTCATATTCCAAAGTTCAATAGAAACTGTGCAATACGTCTGCAAAATGTTTTACAATAAGACCCATGCCTGCTGTATGTCTCATAAGTGAAGTCAACGTGGCTAACCACTTAGCTTCTGATATTTCCTCAAAGAGGTCAGAAAACGATTTACATTCCACTCCGGAAGATCAGACTGTTAAGCTTGACATGGAAAGTATGACTCCAGACCAACTGGATAGCCTCAGACAAGTATTGAGCAAATCAGACTGCGTATTTTCGAAGGGATACACGGACGTGGAAAAGACTGATCCCATGAAGCATAAGATGGTACTCAGTAACGATAAACCTTTCAAACAACCATACAGAAGAATGCCTATGTTGATATATGAGGAGTTGCGTCAGCATATTAAGGAAATGCTAGATGCTGGTGCAGTCAGGAAATTTGATAATCCATACTCCTCTAATGTGACGTTGGTCAGTAATCGAGATAACAGCCTGCGTTTCTGCAATTTCTACAGGACCATCATTTCCTCGAAGACATTCGATAAGCACATTGACCGTTTGATGCCAAAGTATGCACCTTTATACCAGCATGGTCTTAAGCTGAAGGCCTATCATAGTGAGTTGTTCATGTCTTCAGACGCTTATCTGGGTCACGTTATATCAAGTCTGACCCAGAGAAAACCAAACGTTTTCAGGTATACACAACCCAACAAGCTTCAGGCGGACATCAAGCTGATCATTCAGACAAAAGAAAATTTAAAGTTGGGAAATATGTTGTATATCTGATAGATGAAACAATCATTCAAATCAGTCAGGTGTAGGAAGTGGCGATCACTGAGGTTACACTTGGAATACACTATGCAAACTAATTTAATGTGTCAGTTACATCGTTTAAACACCTGAGGACATCAGTCAATTCTATAAAACCTGGGACTTTGATCTTCCATCATCAAGAAGATTGACATTAGCCATAACAAGATTTATATTTAAAAAAGATCTTTTAGGCTACAGTAAAAATTGTTTTCTAAACAAAGAAACATTCCACATGCATTGTTCTTTCAAATAAAGATGAAAGGATATTTTCATTTTGCTTTAAAAAAAACACACATAGGGCACTACAAATTTTTATGGTGTTTTCATACGCATATAATATTTTTAAAATTTGTATGTACAATTTACACCATTTTAGTCAGATGATAAATATAATTAACTATTTTGTGTAATCAAATCATTTATTTTAACATGTTTCTGTTCTCATGATTTTCTATGTATCCATCGTCCTATTGGTCTATCTTTCTTGTTAAATACTTGGTGTAAAATTTAGGTTTTACACTTTTTGCAAAACGATTAGTATGGTTATGTCCCACCCCACCCCCAACCCACCCCTATCGATGTCAATAACGAAAACTGTTGGTGATTAAAATGCACAGAAATAGTTATTTCATTCACTGATTTATAATATCTAACCCAACTCTGACCAGGAATGCCATAGCACTGTCATTTTCTGTCGTTTTTGTGCTTAATACACTTTCCTTGCTAACACTGTGTCATGTTATGTATACTATGAGTGATTCTATTTTCCTCTGACAGCAGAGTTACATAGTTCATCCTGTTTGGTAACTGCCAAATAATTCCACAAATTACCGTAAGGTTTAGAGTTATAGCACTTTGCACACATGTACATAGAAATTAAACCACTAGTCTATGTACATGTACATGTAGTTGTGCATCCACTCCTTTGCTGAAAATATACTTGTCGAGGAACTGGTAGGAACCAAACAAGCAATTTAGCAATATTCACTGAAAATGTCTCTTTGAGATTGAACATGCATTCCTCCTGATCATAATAAGTTTGAAATTATAAATCAATAAATTAAGTGACCAAGTTTTTATCTTTTTTAATTTAAGTTATGGTTGTTTTTAAACAAAATTGGAATGAGGGTACAAATAAATGGGGATGTATATTCAGACTATAGGAAGAGCAATATGAAGGGAATGAAATCAGTTTAGGAGCTTTTGTAGTCTGTACATTGTAGAAAAGGACAATATTGCAGTTAGCCAAATTTTGGCTAATCATAGTTACCTAGAGTTTCTTCTTTTGCACCCATAAATGGGGGTTATACTAAAAGACACTAGCAAATTTTGGCTAATCATACATCTATCCAAATTTTGGTTTATACCTAAGGGTGTGAAGAACAACTTTCCAGGAATTAACCAAATGCTGGCTAATGTAAAACCTGCCTATCTGCTCCAACAGACAGTCTAGCTATAGTGATAGTCATATATTGATTAAAAGCTCTTCCTAGTGTATCATTATATGCCTTTTCTACTTTGGGTCAAGATATTTTAGCCCAAAGCAGAAGCCTAATTTGAGTATTTTAAATGGAAAAGCTCAAGTGAAATCGGAAGCTGTTGAAAATAGTTTAAATGAACCTTCAACTCATTTTTGTACTTTCTCGTGCGCCTCGTATGAGAGTACTCAGCTCAGATACTCAGAGATGTTTACCAAAATATCGCTTCGAAACCCGACCGTATTAAAAGCAGACCAAGAGCGTGAGTCCGTGAGTTTAGTCCAGATCCACCAGGATCATAGGTGTCGCGGGTCATACCAGCGACCGGTAAGGCCTTTTACCAGAGACCGAAAACCACATGACTGGCTAGGCCAGTTGGTGAATTCGCAGACTATTTACTACGGTGAGTTGCTGAGATCTATCCGTATCTTTGGGGTGTTCTAGTTGTTTTTATTTAGTAGGTAAGAGAGAGAGAGAGAGAGAGAGAGAGAGAGAGAGAGAGAAGAGAGAGAGAGAGAGAGAGAGAGAGAGAGAGTGAGAGACCTGACCATATGGACATTTGATTTCTTAGTATTATTTATTTTTATTGGGTAGCGTGGTATTGTATTTTTTAAAAGGCATTTTTGTGGGTACTTCAATTCATGGTTTGCCTGTCAAAGTTTGCATATTGGTAGGCATTTAATTACATGGTTTAACCTCTACAGATACCCAAATAAAGAATACAAAACAATAAAACTAGGCCGACGCAAACGGCGGTCACATTAATGTTCAAAACAACACTACCATCTGTAATGGTACAACTCAAAGACCTGGCAAGTTCAATACTTATACCCTGCTTTTGATCATGTGAATTACATTAGTCGATGCCGAGGCAGCCAACAAGACTAACACAATACTATCGTCTCTATGAGCACACATACAAAATGAACTGACCTTTGTTTAGCGTGAGTGTTGTTTGGACTAGTTCAAACAATGTGCAGCATAAAGTGATGTGGGTGTTGTGTTTAAGAAATTTTATCATATAATTATTTGCGATGACGGCAATTCCATCTCCTAGAGAGTGGCTGGGGGGGGGATCAACTTGATGCAGTAATAGGTGGGTGTTAGATTGTTAGATCCGCGGTCTTGGGCTCATCGCCTGTTGTTTTAAGCTATGTTAATGTCACGTAGAAGACGTCGAAATTAACTATTTTGGTACGCTTCTCTGGTGGTCATACTGAGTGGGCGTTGAATGATATAATACACAGTGGTATCTCTGGGAAAGTTGACACAAAGGTTTGCGATTTAATAGGAATTTGCACCAGGTTATCTGAATTAACGGCTGAATGTTTACATTGTTTAGCTGGAAAGGGTGAAATGGAGATAACTGGAATTCTTGTTACAGTTTTGAAACAACGTTTCTCTTTCTCTTCCGTTTACATTCAAATAATAATGAATGTAGTCCCAGTTTGTTTAAGGAGTGGTCATTGCAATCAGTTAAAGTGGGTGCATCATAGCACAAACGGGTTGACTGGGGATCGCGTAATGGCGGTTTATGAAAAAACACATAGGAATTGAACAGACAATCCATGATGAAACACAAAAATGTAGATGAAGATGGACAACAAGCACATATATCATGAGAACCATGACAAAATGGAGCAGCTGCTTCAAGCCGGTTAAACCATAGTGGCCATCTTTCGGAAGTCAATACAAGCACTATTCTATTACAGGCTCTTACTTCACATTTGAGTTCCCTACACGATGGTTAAACGTGCACAAGCTAAGTGACCATAACGATGGTCGCAAAGGTACAATCGTTATAATGTATTAGCCAATGTTTACCCAACATCTGACACTGTGAATCATTGACGGTGTTTAGAGAGTAGTTGTTAGGCGTATGAACCTATACAGTAAGTCCTTCAAAACATTTACATTTAAAATTTTATTTTGTACTTGAATGTGTCTTACGAAAAGGGCTGCTATTCTCTGAATTTTCTGAAAATATTTATTATATGATTTTGTTACATATGTGAAGACGAGTTGTAAAGACATGGATGAAATCAAGGTTAACGGTAATAACATGAATTAACAAAAACAGTGGTAGATATCTCCAACGTTCCGGATGTATAGCACCTCGTATGAAATATTCTTTATCGGAGTAGGTAAATGTTGTAGAATCTTAATCAGAATATAAACAATGAATCAAAATAAATAAAAACATTAAACAAAATAGTAGTAATCCAAATAATTGTTGGTAAAGTATGAAAACCCCAAGATTGGTAGGTATATACCACCGATGAAGCATTAAATATAGTAGAAAATTATGTTCCTAATTGCTCTAGCTATATTGTTCTCGTCGGTGCCTTTAACGCCGGACCTTCTAAGGGATATTTGTAACAACAATCTTAAAACAAGAAAGGCGGAAAAACTTAGTCTCGACAATGACGCAGTGAATTACGTAAATTTAACTAAGGACCCATACATATAGTAGATGGCACACGTTCAATACTCACAAATCAAATATTATAATTGGGTATGGTATGAATTTGCTGAATTTTTAGAAATAATATCATGTATATTTGTAATTGGTGGGTCTAGACATTGGAGATGGAAAATGCACATCCGGTGAAAAAGAATAATTGATTGTCTACGATCAACGTTAAGTGCCTTCCAATTGTTAAAATAAATTATTGAAATCCTTGATTTTGAATCCTTTCTTTTAGATATGTACTATGATTTATCAAACCAATCTCGAATTAATTACTACGTTTACTTGATAGTTCTATCATACATAATACATACGTACGTACGTACGTACATACATACATACATACATACATGCATACATACATACATACATACATACATACATACATACATACATACATACATACATACATACATACATGCATGCATGCATACATACATACATTCAGACAGACAGACAGACAGACAGACAAACAGACAGACAGACATGCAAGATTGCTCTCTATTTATTTTCACATTTGTCCAGTAAAGTCTTCCTTTGCTTACTTCAAGTTTTGTTTATATTATTGTTGTTTATTTATCAGTACTACATTGCCCCTGTTGTGTGTATGGTGTATCTGAGGTCTCTTCGGGCATCATACAGATTCACAATTTCTTCTGTAACCCAGGGTTTTTTCTTTGGGCGATGGAGGCCATTGATGTCCTTGGCAGCTGTTGGCATGACTGCGTTGAAAGTGTCTGTAATCACTTCTACATCAACATCCACCACAAGGAGTGGTGCAAATTCTCCTCCAATTATGGCTTGGAATGACATTCAGATGTTTGGATCCTTTACTTGTTCAAGGTTGATGTTCTTTGCCCTGTCTGTTTTTTGCAGCCTCACTCGGAACTTCATAATCACGAGATCGTGATCATTCCCAATATCAGCACATTGATCCGAGATTTAAACCAGTATGTAGTCGATCTAGTTATTATAAGTTCCATTTTGTGCGTGCCAAGTCCAGCATCCTAAAGCTTAATGTTGCTCAGTGTGTCGGCTAATACCAAGTTGTTTTAGCTCGAAAACTCCAGCCGCTGTCTAACTCTATCATTGGTAAGCTCATTGCTAGAAGGTTCACAATGATCATCCCAGTCTTTTAGCGTATCTTTGCCAACGTTCGCATTCCAGTCTCCTTGGATCATTAGAATGTCTTTTTAACTGTCCATGGTAGAACTCCTCTGTTTCGTCATCATCATGATCAGTAGTTTGATCATAGACATCGATAATTCTGATGTTAAAGGGAGATGCTTTCAGACGAGTATAGATGAGTCTGCTAGATATAGGGCGGCATTCAAGCACAGATCCCGTATATCCCAGTCTATGATATATTATTGTTCCCACAAAAAGAACTGTTTGTCGATTGAGAAGAATCAAGTTAGTGACAATCCATACCTTTTAACCCGACAGTTAATCTCTCCAGCATCAGACACGGCGTAGTCATTTTCAAAACTATGGCCGGCCTTCCTTGATGTTAGCGTATGGCTGTAATATGTTAGCATGTAAAAATTTTCAGCAGATCATAGTTGTGTATTGAAGTCAGCCGGTGAGCTTTTATCGGATTTATTGTATGGAGGTGCACAATACGATTACAAAATCGAATGTTACTAAACAATGATTATATATAACTATTTATATTTTGAATTTAATTTTAGGACTGATTGTTTATTTGATTAAAATCTAGGATGCATTAGCCAGATAAAAATTTGTTCAATCGTCAGTAAGTTACATAGCATAACATGTCTTAGATTCATGTTTGTTTCAATTTGAAAATATAAAGTATCATCCCTTAGACGTACAAAATATGAGTTGATATCAACTCTTGTCGATTACGTTATTATCCATTTGATCAGACTGAAAAATGAAATCCCTTACATAGCTGATACGATGATAGGAATTAACACACACGTCTAAAAGGTGCTATATAGTTGTTTTATTGGATTTTCAAATTCGGCAACACTTTAACTTTGACGGTTCCTACCCATTATGCATTGGGTGAAAGGGTATAAACATTACGTTTTGTTTAATGAACTTGTCATGTGTCAGTTAGGTTTGCTAACAAATATACAATTCAATCTCATATTCATACTCGAATTATGTTCCCAATTATGGTAACGGATGAAGTGTTGTATCGCTAGCACACATTAAGTCTTTGAGTTAACATTGCAAATTAGTTCTGCAGATACAATCGTTAAATATCAACTTACACGTTGTAACGATATCACCATATGTTGAATGACTAAGTAATACTGCGCAAATCATCTGAAAACTATTTTTAAACGTAGTCGTGTTGCCGTCTAAAAATACGCTGTCGAAAAGGAAGTTTTATATTTTTGTAATTTATACTACCCGTTTGACTAGCACGAATATTTACCTGGTGTCGAGTACAATGAAATTTCTTTATCACTGTTAATGTCGGGTGTCTATAAATGAGAAAGAGAGAGTCAAACAGATAAAAGTGTTGTACTTAACAATAAATTATGTATGTTCATCACTCCAATCAACTTCTTACAGCTTTTCATACATTCATGAGCATAACAGTTTGCAGATCCCATGAGACTGATTGACTGATTGTCTATAATGTGACTTTCTGTCATGCTCTAATTCCAATAAGGACTTTATATTGTTACACACTAGAAATAAAAGAAGTTTATAATTGCCAATATCAAGTACGTATACTTTTGAATATATATATATATATATATATATATATATATATATATATATATATATATATATATATATATATATATATATATATATATATATATATATATATATATATATATCAACTTATAAGAATGCTTATATATTCATCAACACAAACACATTCACCTATGTATACTATACTAATTAAAAGACAAATTTATTTGAATATGTGTTAATGATCTGACATGATTCACAAATTAACAAAGATTTGTTAATGGTATTTATAACATGATCCAACCAATAAATGGAAAATGAAGCAGAAAATGTAAACAGATAAAGTCATCATTCTTTGAGTGCTCAGATATAAAAAATGTCCGGTTTTTTATGTCCCGTTAAGTAATTATCCTACTTATATTTGTGATAAGTTAATGTAATTGCATTTTATATTGTGGGGCTGGAGGGGGGGGTCATTACTCCTTAACAAACCTTCCGAGACATGTATATAATATCCAAGACTAAAAGATAAATATATCTGAACACTCACTGATATATTGAAACGCAGAATGTTGACTACCATACAGATTATAATGCAGACAATATCAGGAGAGATAATTCACTCTGTCAACGATTCCAGTTGATATGTAATTTATAAACTAGGCCAGCTCACATTTCTGAAAACAACAAAATCAAGAAACACTAATTTTGTTCTATGATTACAAGTGTGTAGTATTGCTTACTTTCAAAAGACATTTTGGGTGTATTTTGTGATCTAGTTTGTGTTTGTTCCAAGGAAAGTCCAACTTATAGGACAGGCTGGGACATTTTGTATATATATATATATATATATATATATATATATATATATATATATATATATATATATATATATATATATATATATATAAGAAAAATACGATAATTAGTATACATATTATTTAATATATTTGCACAACATGAATGTCATAGATTTTTCAGGGACACATAAGCGAAACCCAGTCAAATATGATCCAGCGCTACCAAATTGTATCAGAGCAATTTTTTTACGTCCATCTCAGTCTAGTAAGACATAAGTATTACTAATAATGATAATGAGGTGGCTAAAGTGGGATACGTAATTTTGAGTAGCATCATCTGTATGTGTCTTATATGGATTTAATAATAATATTGTAGTATACGATGATGTGATGCTGGGCAAGCAATTAAATCGAGCTAGGACATTTTCGAGAGGCAGACATAAAAACACTGATTTAATGTTTGTTGCTCAGCGATAAACACAGATACCTATAAGAATCAGAGATAACTGCAATATTTTAGCTGTGTTTAATTGAGTCGATACACATACTCTTCGAAACATTAATCCGACTTGGTGTTCAGGGTATATGGATATGATTAAGTTCCGAGGTACGCACGCTACACCACATTGCTTTATCACAAAAGATTAACACAATCCTAATTCGCGTAATCGTGTAGGTCTTGATAACACGTTTGGTTAAGACACAACATCAGGGAGGGTGACGACCAACATTAAGTGTCCGGGTGGGTAAACACACACACACACACACATACACAAACACAAACGTATTATATAAAGTAACCTAAAGGCTTAAAGGCTTTTATTATTCATTTTCGTAGGAAGTTTTATTTTTTTTTTGCAAACGGAACATTCTACAAAGTGGCCTGTTCACCCTCCTTACTTCTACCCCTTAACGCTGAGTGCCAAGTGAGGCAGTTGCAAGTACCATATTTATAAGTTTTTTGCATGGCTCGATCAGGTTTCAAACCCGAAACCTAGTAATGTCTTGTCTTGCATCCTATTCCTTTGTACTCAGGAGCTGACAAATTTTCATCATTATTATGACCTTAATACATGATGTTTAAACAAATTCAAGCAGGCATATATTGTTTAATATGATGTCCTTCCTAGTCAAGTAGGGCATAGTAGAGGAATGGGAAACATTAATACATGGTTTCATCAGTTCATGTTACATTGTTAACACTGCCCTTTCCCCTAATTGTCAATGACAGGCCCTTAAAAAGATTAACAATCAATTTGTCCAAATGGCATCCAGTACCTTAATAGAAAGTCAATATATATTATAAAGGTATATTGGTGAAAACTCCATGCTTATATAATTTCCAGCTATGATGATAGAGGCAATGACATTTTAAAGATATTGAAGGTGAACTTCCTTTTAAGCCAGAACCATCTAGACACCGAAGACCTCATCTTATTAAAACCGTACTTTTCATATCAGATGAGCAGTGACAACAGTTTCAGCTTGCATATCAGATCAGTACCATTTTGATGTTAGGAACAACAAGATATTACAAAACAAATCGTCTTGTAAAACCCTATGTTTGTTTGACTTTTCATTTTGAAGGAGTAACAAAAACACATTTTTGTATGATGGCAGCTATCATGGCCCTACTAGACATAAGGTCGGCATATAAATCTAATTCGGTAACATTGTAAATCTTCAGCATAAGTGCAATGTCAGTATGATCAACCATCAGGAAGTAATAATAGAAATGTAAAGATTGCCATTGAGGTGGCAATACTAAAGACAGTGGCTTACTATGTGATTAGGAGGGAAGGGTGGTCTGGCTTGGGTGACATCCAGAAAGGTAATCCGATCGGGACTTGATGTCGTCTGTTTCCAGTATAAAGTATAATAGATTATAACCTATTCACTGAATTTTTTACTATCTTGGATATTTCTTATGTCCAATTTGCTTCTGACGGTACTGTACTGTTTAAAACTGCGTGCAAATATACTATATGTTCCTCTGTCTTTAAAGTTTAAAAGTAGTTATGGGGTGCTAAAGAGTTATCTGCCCTTGGTGTCATTATAATAGGTATGCCCATGACTGGAAGTCAGATGGTCAAACGTTTCAGCTATGACTAATTATACAAGGTGAACTAGTTTCTGAGTAAAAATCCATGCCACCAAAATTATTCATTCAGGAGTAGTGCAAAACAATTTCAAACAGGCCACTCTGATCGCCATATTGGATTTCTGTATTGCATCATTCTATTTTAGGACCAACTAGAGATCATAACAAGTTTATTCCATGTTAATCTGGTCTGTATATGATATTGTAGTGATAACAATTTTCTCAAGTTGGCAACAATTTCTATCATATTTGATGCGTGGAAAATACTGTTTTACTTTAGGAGAAACTAGACATCAGAGAAAGTCTTAAGGTTACAATCCCATGTCAATATAACTTATTTTCCACAAGAGTTAGTGTTAAAACGTCTTTGAAGATGACTGCCCTGTCAACCATATTGGATATCTGATCAGCACCATTTGTATTTAGGACCATATAGACACAGGTCGTTAAGCGATGTTGACATTATCATCCATTCATAGGCAAAGAGATAATAAAATTGTCAAGATGGCTGCAATGCCTGCTGTATTTGATCTCTGAGCAGCACCACTTTTGCTAAGGACATACTAGACTGCGTTGTTCTAAGTCGAGAGGGAGATATCTTTAGTCACCATTGGTCTTGCAAACGTCAAGCAATGGGTAGCACCCATATTAGCATCGCACACTGCTTGCATCCATGTGTTACATTATGTCTTCCAGTACAGTGATGTTTGGGTAAATTCTAGATGAATACTGTAATAAAATAATAAGATAAATAAATAAATAATAGGGAATTTCTTGAACGCTCCCATGGAAGCTTGTGCGCATGTTAAAACTCAAATAGGTTTGTCCCAGTTGTCTGGATGAGTAATAATTCAAGTCAACTGATAGGGAAAATGAACAGTCATCATCCACATCATCATTCCGTTGACTTAGTGTGGTATCTGAGTTTATGTGCCGCGGAACATCTGAAACGTTCCATCCACTTGCATGGATCATGTGTCAATGTCTGTGTGTAGTGTTCATTTTGTGATGTTGTCAGTCCACTTTATTCTCTTTGTTGTTCTCCATCATCAACCCTAGACGCTGCTCTGCAGTAATGTTGTGGATATACTGTTCGCTCTAGTGGAATGGCCGTACCATTTCAGCTTCTCTTTTTGACACTGGTGAGGAGGTCTTCATTATTATATTAACGTTTTATTTAACATACCAGTATATATATTCGTATAAAGGACGAGTTCTATAGTGGGTGTGATCATAGCTAGGACAAGTTATTCAGACAACATTTGGCCACTTGGATATAAAATTTATAGTATGAAATATTGTCCTAGAAATATACAGGAACTGTTACCTAAGCGTTTCAATGTCTGATTCTTCATAAACATGAAAACAATGCCCATAGTCAATGACGTAACACCTGATATCCAAACAGCATCATATAACCAATGGGTACCTATTGCCTGGAGTAATCATACTTTTACGTTATCTATGAAAGTAGCATTTAGAAGGGTACGGTATGTGCTGTAATAGTGTCAATATTATATTCTATTCACCAATCGACATTGATGTGCTGTAATAGTGTCAATATTATACTCTATTCAACAATCAACATTGATTTGCTGTAATAGTGTCAATATTATACTCTATTAACCAATCGACATTGATGTGCTGTAATAGTGTCAAAATTATACTCTATTCACCGATCGACATTGATGTGCTGTAATAGTGTCAATATTATTTTCTATTCACAAATCGACATTGATGGGCTGGCATTCTGTAATAGTGTCAGTATTATACTCTATTTACCAATCGACATTGATGGGCTGGCATGCTGTAATAGTGTCAATATTATACTCTATTCACCAATCGACATTGATGGGCTGGCATGCTGTAATAGTGTCAATATTATACTCTATTCACCAATCGACACTGATGGGCTGGCATGCAATGAAGACAAGCATGAACCTTAGTGAAGAACCTGGATAACACATATTCCAGATGTCACATGGAGATAATCGCTGAGAAAAAGCTGATGACAAATAGTGGCAAACAAATCTCAGCCAGGATTAAACGCAGAAACAGTGCACCAGTTCAAATATATTGGTTCTATAATCACCGAAGAGGGAGATTAAGAGCAAACATTTTGTAACGAGCAGCACAAATACATCAGCTATGTTAAAAGTAAGACCCATCTCGAGACACAAGAATATATGTCGAAAACTAAAATGAGACCATTGAGAGAACTATTCATCTCAATCATTTTGCATTCATGTGAGGCATGGCCCCTGACAGCAGAATTACAACGAAGAATCCAGCCACTTCATCTGAGCCATCCTCGACATATTTTGAATAGACCACATCACTAATGAAGAAGTTCGTAACAGCATCAGACACAAAGGAGGCCAAATAGGACGACCGTCTCAATACGGTCAAAAAACGAAAGCTGAAATGTTATGGTCATGTCGCTAGAGCCAACAGTCTATCGACAACAATACTTCAGGACAGTGTCCAGTGTAGCGTAGGAAGAGGTAGACAGAGACTGCAGTGGACTGACAACATCAGATAATGGACCAGGAAATGTTTTGCAAAGACACAGGCATTGGGACATGATCGAGGGTTGGAACTGGTTAGATGTACAACAGCACAGTCTCTCGACGACCACACTAGAGGCTGATGATGATGATGATGATGATGATGATGATGATGATGATCTAACTATAATAATGTCGACAATGTGTTAGGGTGATGCCATACAATATTGAAAGCTCCTAAAAGACACTAGAAGATTAAAATATATATCAAAGTTAAACTAGAATTGTCGTTTGTTGATCCGTTACAGTTTCTAACATTAGAGGAATATAGAAGTACAATTGAGTGAATATAATCTTTCAGTACTTACATTTGTCACAGAATTAGGCGAAAATTGAATTTATTTCTTCTTGAATTACAAACTAATTTCACCATTTTTTTTGTTTCGTCGTACATGCGTTACCTGTGGTGAATAAGTGGTTTGTTTCCAAGGTAAACGGCGTGTAAAGATTTGCATGTGCCTGACTACGAATCACTTGAAGTCGGGAACATTAGAATCACGGGGTGCACGGTAATTTTGCCGTGAATTCTGCTCACCTATTTGAGGATATATAAGGCAGAATATTTCTGATTATATTACGGGTCCAAAAGTATCTTATCACAGGAAAGATAGCTCGACATTCTATCTCAAGCCAAAGGGGTGAGTGTTAAATTTATATTTCGTTTTATTGTGAATTTTTATTCAGTTTATCATTTCATATAATGATGCCTTTATTACAATGCAGATTTAAAACGTGGAATATTTGGAATTACTAGTCACTATTAGACTTTAAATGCAATAGCGTAATCTAAGTTGTAGATTGTTTTAGAAAAAACTATTATTAGTTTGGTCTCTTTATTGTAGCTGATATTGTAGCTGATTTATAGCGGAACGTCTCTGAAACTGTTGCTGATTGTAGCTGAACGTCTCCGAACGTATCTCATTGTAGCTGAACGTCTCTGAATGTCTCTGAATTGTAGCTGAATGTGATTAATTGTGCCATTTGATTGTGAGATCAAATTGAGGTATCTGACTGTATGTCTGTCGGATTGTCTGTCCGTCTACATCTGTCGTGATGTGTAAATATCCGGTAATCTAGAAGTCTGAGTGTCGGAGCTGTCTAGAGGTGTAAACATCCGGGGTGGCATCTAGGTATTTGGGAACGTTGGTTCTAGTAGATGCTGTATGCTGTCTGTACGTATAACTGTGGTGGATCCGTGAAGGGCAAGTGACCGATAAAAGTATTGAGTCAACCCTAGGTATTCGGAGAAGCTGGGCGGCGATTCAATAGTTGGTGAATCGTACGGTTATACAGGGTCGAGACACGTGTGTGTTGCAATTGTAGTACAATTGAATACATTGTTATATTTACATAGTTACTTCAAATCACAGTAGAATTTGAAGGGATTACATGAATCTCAATAAAAGTTAGCAACTTGATTAAATACATGTATATGTTTGTGCTAGTTTTCGCAATCCATACGTGCGATAGTATAGTTTGATGTTTTGTATTTGTTATCGCAATTTATACTTGCGGTAATATAACTTTTGTAAAGGTTCCTTGGATCTGTGTATAGTCCAAGAGATTCCTTTGTATCTGTGTTTTATTTTGTATTAATATTTAATTTATTGTTGAATTGTGAATAGGTGTGAAGCGAGATTGTGGGTTGAATGCATGAGTTATTGTGTTGATACATCATTATTTTTCATTAATAATTTATTTCATAAATTTATATTATCTTTCACATATTGTGTTTGTGTTGTTCATTTAATCCACCATCCACTCGGTAACAATTCTGTTACAACATTCTTTCATTACTTGCTTTCCTAAAGATTTTATCTTCAGAACAATTAATGTGCATGTATCTACTGCTATGACCCAACCTATTTTGAGCCTCTATACATACATCACAAATTACACAGCTAGGTTAATTTTGTTAGGAAATTTAAGTGTCATATTCGGAGAGGTCTACAGTGGTCAGCAAGACTGTGGTCGACTACTAATAAACTTCAATTCCATTATTCTTCAGTGTAACTAATTTTGGAGACATGAAAAGTGAGATACATTACAAATAGTCTGCGTTCAAAAATACAATCGATTAAAATGTGAAATAGTTACAGATATTATGTCTGTTTTAGTAATACATGTAATCGTATATTTCATTATAATCCATAACTTAGGCAATGCATTGGGATTAAGATATGCCAGTATAGGATGGAATAAGGTACATAATGCCAGGTCTATGACTTGAGAATTTATCTAATTATACCTTTTGTTATAAATTAACTAGAATTGTTTACTACCTTGTACTATTATTTTCTACGTTTGAGTTACAATATGGCTGAATCTTAAATCTTTTTCTTCTTCTTTTTCTTCTTTCTTCTTTCTTCTTCTTTAAAATTCCAATAATATAATTTAAAGTAAATTAATATTTTAACATTTTATTTGTTGTCTTTAAATTGTATCATAAATTAGTTTGGTCATAGTTTGGGGCTGACCCATGTTCGATATTTGGGTCAACACTTCCTTGTATAGAGTAGAGGCGAAACTCTAAAATTGTTTCATCCTTTCGTAGTCTTTAGATATGCCTAGGAAGGTAGAATATGTCACATAATTATAAAGAAAATAAAAACACTTTTGTTTTGCCTTATAAATATTTGATTATTTGTGACGTTCAAGTGTACATCGCTGTCTGGGATGAACCGGTGTTTTTTTCAGACGACGACGGAACAAACATAAGTCTCGCCGCCGTAAACTACTTGCGGCTACGGACATCATTTTTACGATATGCACGCGTATTTTACCCTGACTATTACTCATTGTCATATGAATTAAGCAAGATTAAGGTATAATCGACACATTGATCTTTTGGATCTAGTGAGAAGAGCACGTATTTTCACGTGGTATTTCTAAAAACCATAGGGGTGAGTGTTAAATTTATTTTATTTGATAGGCGAAGTTAATTGAGTTTGTGTTGTAATATCGTGTAATGATTCATTTATTGCAATGCATATTGGAAACGTTGTGAACTGTGAATTTCAAGTTGTTTTTAAGAGTTTAATGTATTAGTATTTTACAGAACTCGTTATTATTACCAGTTTTATTTTATTGTAGCTTACGAGGTGGTTACGAGGTTACGAGGTTGTCTATATGTATGTACGAATGTCTGTACATATGGTCAAGCCACGACTGTAGACGTAGCTAAGACAAGGGCGCTGTATGCTGTCAGTACGTGTATACGTATGACTGACTGTACATGTAGCGCATCCATGAAGGGGTGAGCTGCCGATATAAGAGAGTGTGTCAACCCAATTAATGTGGTGAAACTGTGCGGTTTATCGGTGTATGAATCGTGCGAATGTACAAGGGTACAGAAGCATATGTTTATTCCAATTGTTGTTTAAATTGGTACATTTGTATTGACATGAAATTATTTTGAACCTTAATTCAATTCCAGAAGATTTGTGAATCTTCCTGACAGTTCAAAACATTAGAAAGGTATTTGAAAAAATGAGATTGTGTGAATCCCAAGCCTAGTCTATACGTGAAACTAAATGAATATCTTAGTGTGTACTATTATTCGAACGGAGGTTTCGTAAAGCTGTATATCAGAGAGACATTATTGGTTTGTTTTGAATGTGTGAATGTTAGTATAGAGTGATTGAATCAACTGTATAAGAGTGCGTGAGAATCATTGTATTTTTACATCGTACATTTTTCTTTACTTATTAAGTTACTACATTTTCATCTTTCACACATTGTGTTGAGTCATTCATTTAATCCAATACCCACTCGGTTACAATTCTGCGACAAAATATATGAATGGCTCATTTCGAGATTGAGATTTATACCTGAATTTAATGCTTTATACAAATAGAATATACTCTTCGACACACCCATACACACACAACCACCCACACACAGACAAATGTATGTATGTATGTATGTATGTGTGTATTTGTGTGTGTGTGTGTGTGTGTGTATGTGTGTGTGTGTGTGTGTATGTATGTGTGTATGTATGTGCGTGTGTATATATATATATATATATGTATGTATATATATATATATGTATGTATATATATGTATGTATATATATGTATGTATATATATGTATGTATATATATGTATGTATATATATGTATGTATATATATGTATGTATATATATGTATGTATATGTATGTATGTATATGTATGTATATATATGTATGTATATATATGTATGTATATATATATGTATATATATATATATATACATATATATATATATATATATATATATATATATATAATATATATATATAATATATATATATATATAATATATATATATATAATATATATATATAATATATATATATATATATATATAAATATATATATATATATATATATATATATATATAATCAAGGTTCACTTCTTTCTTCATCACAGTTTATATCTCCTGAAACAGTCATCAGATGGCATGCGTCATGACGATTAACCTATTTCAACCTCACATATATTTCATAATGACTAACCCTATGTTGAAGCTCAAATATATTTTGTATTTATTCTATTATATTTACACATAAAATGACACAACCAGGAATATTAGTTTACAGGACAATGCATGTTGTTCGTAGTTTATTGAATTTATCCACCTTTTCCGCATTACCATCTGTACTGGGTGTCCGACTAGGGCCATTCTTTAAATGCATGAAACTTGATAAAATGTTTGTTAGTTTGGTCTTCATAAAAAATGATTAAAAGTTAGAAAGATGGAAGCATCGAGGAGGAGATTGACCATAAAAGATTAGAACAGATACAAATATGAAAACTTAACCAGTATTTCAAACGAATTAGTCCGATGTGTTCTTCTATCCTGATCTGGTTTATTGTATTTCTTTCCTTTTTTTAAATTAATTAATTTATTTATCTATAAATCAATTTGACTATATTTTTGAATTTAAGTTTGATAACACTTCACAATGTATTCTATCGAAAGCAAATAAGAGTACAGTAAATTTAGGTTATACGTGTTGACTGAGGACGTTTCAAAATTTAAGTCCAAACTTCATTGCACAGGGCTAGAGCATATATAAGAATATCTCTAACACATGAATACAGGTCTCCTGCTCCATCACGGTAGATAACTTACACAAGTGCCAAAAGTACAAACTTGATTTGGTTATTTACCCTGAATTTTGGGCCTTCTCAATATTTAACTATTATTATCACATTAGAAACAATAACAGTTGAAGATAAACCCATATATCATTATTCTTTATATATATATATATATATATATATATATATATATATATACCGTCACGGTAGATAACTTACACAAGTGCCAAAAGTACAAACTTGATTTGGTTATTTACCCTTAGTCCTGGGCTTTCTTAAAATTTAACTATTATATGATATCATATAAAAAGCAATAAAGTTTGAAGATAAAACCATATATCACTATTCTATATATAGATATTAACTATCATGGTATTGAACAATAAGTTGAACTATAGAAATAATAAATATGAAAATGAAAAATGCTTTTCTCGACATGTAATCCGAAGCTACAAAGTCAACAAGTTTGAGTTGGTCAAAGTTTAAACACTAGTTTTCAAAAAGCAATAGCTGTGTTATTAATTGAAACAAGTACATTCATCAGGTGCAATTGCAAGTTTTATGTAACTCTTATGCTATCAAAAAAGTGTTATTATAGAAGATTTGAGTGCTCGTGTTGGTTGATTTGATAACAAATGAGTCATGCATCCATCAGACATAGAGGAAAAGATGTGTATAATTTACAAATGATTTCTCTAATAAAAATTATACCTACTTAATTAAATTACAGGTTCTTTACAAAACTTAAACTGCGAGACTATATTTGCATTGCAACACCTCTTATTTGATTTTAGACAATCCAGTAGATTTAAATTTCAACAATATCTTGTATTTCAGTTTGTCCAAATTATAATAATTTATATTATCATGTTAGGTTTATGTCACATATATTACATAGTTTTGGAGAGAATAAACTGAACGTAAAATGAGCTACATTTTACTTCTGCGCATCATTCAATGCAAGTGTAGAAATCTTTCTATGAAAGGACAAAAATAAAACATTCCTAAAGCAAATCAGCGTCTATTTAATATTAAAACGATCAGTTATTATTTATATTATAGATAGTTCTAAATTTTAAAATACATTTATAAAATGGCAAACATAGTTCTCAGAATAAGTACATGTACTACTAGTATTCTGAGATGACATCCCTCAAAGGCCCGTATGTTTGATTGAACTTTTAAATATCAGATCGTATTCTAAAAATAGGAAAAGAATCAATAATCTTCAGCTCACGCTATAGGTGTATATATTTCTGATTTGAAATATAATAATTACGTGCAGTTGATGAGTGTGTTGAACGCTTCTATTCCCTATCTCAACCATAACCTTTTCTTCAAAACAGCAAGCGTCTCATTGATGTTGGATGGAATGCAAAAACTGCACTCCTAGCACTTAATATAACCTGAACATTTCTCATCTTTGTATCCTAAAATTATAGAATACAATATATATATATATATATATATAATGTATGGAGGGACGGACTGGACAGACGGACGGATGGAAGGACCGACGACGCACGGACGGACGGAAGGGCGGAAGGACCGACGACGGACGGACGTACGGACGGAAGGACCGACGACAGATGGACGGACGGACAGACAGACAGAGAAACGGAAGGACCGATGACAGACAGAGAAACAGATGGCATAGAGATAGACCTATGACATAAAGATGGATAGAGAAACAGAGAGACCGATGACATAGAGAAAGACAGAGAGAGAAGCGGAGAGACCGATGATATAGAGAAAGACAGAAAGAAAAACGGAGAGACCGATGACATAGAGAAAGACAGAGAGAAGCGGAGAGACCCATGAGATATAGAAAGAGAAATAGAGAGACCGATGACAGATAGAGAAACAGAGACCGATGACAAAAAGATGAACGGAGAGACCCATGACATTGAAAGACAGAGAAATAGAGAGACCGATGACAGGCAGAGAGAAAAACAGAGACGGTTGACATAGAGACAGAGAAACAGTGAAATCGATGACATAAAGATAGAGAGACAGAGAAACGGAAAGACCCATGACTTATTAGAAAGACAGACAAATAGGGACCGATGACAGACACAGAAACAGAGAGACCGATGACAGAGATAGACAGACAGAGAAATGGAGAAACCGATGACCTAGATATAGACAGAGAAACAGAGAAAACGATGACAGGCAGACACAGACTATGAAATCTCAATAGTAATATTTAGATTAGCAGACTGTTTTAATTTACTTGCGAATGCAGAAAATGATTGATAATATATGTGTGTGTGCGTCTGTGTGTGTGTGTGTGTGTTTATATATTAACTAATAAGAATGCTTCTATATTCACAAACAAATTCACACATGCACACTATACTAATTAAAAGACAAACCTTTCTGAATATGTATTAATGTCCTGCCATGATTCACAAAGTAACATAGATTTGTTAATGGTACCTATAACATTATCCAATCACTAAAGGGAAAATTAAGCAGAAAATGTAAACACATAAAGGCAGCATTGTTTGAGTGCTCAGATATCAAAAATAGTTCTAGTTTTAGTTATGTCCCATTAAGGAGTTGTTATGTTATATGTGTTATAAGCTAATGTAATTGCATTTTACATTGTGATGGGGTTGGGTATTACTCCTTAACAAACCTTCAGAGACATGTATATAATATCCAAGTCTAAACATACGTCTGAACACTCACTGACATTTTTAAATTCAGAATGTTGACTACCATACAGATTATAATGCAAACAATATCAGGAGAGATAATTCACTTTCTCAACGATCCCAATTGTAATGTGATTTATAAACTAGGTCAGGTCTTTTTTCCGAAAAAACGAAAATCAATTAACACTAATTTTGTTCTCAGATTACCGGTGTGTTGTATTGCTTACTTTTAAAAGACATCACTTTAGGTGCATTTTGTGATCGTGTGTGTGTGTGTGTGTGTGTGTGTGTGTGTGTGTGTGTTCAAAGGAAAGTCCAACTTATAAAAGAGGTAGGGACATTTTTTTTTGTATTGTGCTGAATATCCAACATCAAACTAGTATATATATAAGAAAAGTACGATGAAATTAATATACATGTACATATGCATTTATGTTATCGCTCAATGTATGCATGTATGTATGTATGTATGTATGTATGTATGTATGTATGTATGTATGTATGTATGTATGTATGTATGTATGTATGTATGTATGTATGTATGTATGTATGTATGTATGTATGTATGTATGTATTGTAAATCATGAACTCTCCAGATCATGGTTCATCTTTGTCGTCAAGTCGGGTTCTAGAACCACAATAAGTATATCTATTCATTCCTGGCAATTTTCTTATTGACACAGCGATATTAAAACACCTGACATCCGTCAATGACGAAATAAATTTATATATTTTGTACCTCATTTTACACCGCCTGTAGTAATAGTACGCTTTTGGTTTTGTGTTTGTCATTTTTCTATATCGACTAATGAGAGTTGGTACCCTGCATCGAACACAATATAAATCCATATCATTTAATATATTTATACAACATAAACATAATCCATATTACATGTACTTAATATATTTGTGCAACATCAATATATATCCATATTATTTATTATATCTGTACAACATCATTATCATTGCTTGTTTCAGTGACACATAAGCAAAACCCAGTCAAACTTGACCCAGCGCTACCAAATTGTATCAGAGCATATATTATACGTACATCTCAGTCTAGTAAGACGTAATTATTACTCATAAGGATAAAGAGATGGCTCAAGTAGAATACAAAATTTTGAGCAGCACCATGTTTATGTGGCTGTTATGGATTTAAAAATAATATCGTAGTATACGAGGTTGTGATGCTGGGAAAGCAATCAAATCGAGCTAGGACAATTTTGCAATGCATATATAAAACACACAGATGTCATCTGTGTTGGTCAGCGATATACACACATACCTATAATAATCAAGAGATAACTGCGCTATTTTAGTTGTGCTTAATTGAGTCGATACGCATACTTTGCGAAACATTCATCAGACTTGGTGTTCAGGGGATAATGATATAATAACGTCCAAAAAAGCCTTTTCACGTAATCACGCTACACCACACTGATTTATCACAAAATATTTACACAATCCTAATTCACGCAATTGTGTTGGTCTTGATAACACGTTTGGTTAAAACACTACAGCAGGGATGGTGACGAGTATAATGAATGGCCGGGTGGGTAAAGAAACACACGCAAACACAAGTGTAAAATATAAAGTAATGTAAAATATAAAGTAACCTAATTAGAGAACATCTCTGTCGGTTAAAGGCTTCTATTGTTTATTTTCTTAGGAAGCTTTATTTTTGCAAACGGAGCCTTCTACAAAGTGACCTGTTCACCCTTCCTGCTTCTAACTCTTAACGCTGTGCGCAAAGCGATGCAGCTGCAAGTACCAAATTTATAAGTCTTTGGCATGGCTCGATCAGGGTTCGAACCCCAAACATCGCAACGACTTGTCTCACGTCCTATTCCTTTGTACTCAGGAGCTTAATAATTTTCATCATTATTATGATTTTTATAAATAATTTTCAGACAAATTCAAGCAGGCGTATTTTTTTTTAATAAATATGAAGTCCTTCCTCGTCAAGTAGGGTATAGCTGATGAATGAGAGAAATTAATACGTTGTTTCGTCACTTCATGCTACTTTGTTAAAACTGTCCTTTCCTCTTATGGTAAATGAGAGTCCCTTACAAAGATTAACAATCAATTTGGCCAAACGATATCCAGTATCTTCATAGATAATCAATAGATATTATAAAGGTGTATACATACATATATATTCTTAACTTATTTCTTCATTACAGTTTGTATCTTCTGAAACAATCATTAGATGGCATGCGTCATGATGACTAACCCTATGTTGAACCTCACATATATTTTATATTTATTCTATTCTTTTTACAGATTGAATGACACAACCAGGAAGTTTCGTTTAGTAACGAACTGCACTGTCATGTTGATAGTAGATAGTGGTCTACATATATAAGAGACATAAGAGACATGGGATGACGACCTATAGAATATAATTTCCAAACATTAAGGATTGTATTTCGTTTGAACGTTTTTAACAGAACCTCACATCTATTTAATATTTATTATATTTACAGATTACACAACCAGGAAGATTCGATTAGTAACGAACTTAAGTGTTATCTTCATAGTGGTCTACATATATAAGAGACATGGGCTGACGGCCTATAGAATACAATTTCCAAACATTAAGGATTGTATTTCGTTTTAACGTTTTTAACAGTAACGTATATTACAAAGGTTCGATCAATTTAAAAGTCAAACGCATAATTAAAGTAGTATTGGTTAAGGTAAATAATATGTTATTACTGATACCACCCATTAATGACTGGGGAATATCGATCTACAGGACAATGCATGTTGTTTACAGTTTATTGCTTTTATCTTCCTTGTTCCCATTACCTGCTGTATTGGGTGTCCGACTAGAGCAATTGTTTAAATGCAACAAACTTGATAAAATGTATTTTATTAGTTTGGTTTGCATAAAAAATGATGAAAAGTTAGAAAGATTTAAAATTCGGGGAGGAGAATGACCATACAAGATTAGAACAGGACCAAATAGAAAAAAATTAAACAGCATTTCAAACGAATTTATTAGACCAATGTGTTTTTCTGACCTGCTCTGGTTTTATATATTTATTTTTTTTATAAATTAAATTACTAATTTATTTATTTATAAATAAATTAGACTATATTTTTTAATTTAAATTTGATAACACTTCACAATGTTTTCTAGTGAGAGCAAATAACATTGCACATGCGAGTACAGTAAAGTTAGGTTATAAGTGTTGCCTGAGGACGTTTCAAAATTTAAGTCCAAACTTCATTGCACAGGGCTAGAGCATATATAAGAATATCTCTAACACATGAATATAGGTCTCTTGCTCCATCACGGTAGATAACTTATACAAGTGCCAAAAGTACAAACTTGATTTGGTTATTTACCCTGAATTTTGGGCCTTCTCAATATTTAACTATTATTATCACATTAGAAACAATAACAGTTGAAGATAAACCCATATATCATTATTCTTTATATATATATATATATATATATATATATATATATATATATATATATATATATATATATATATATATATATATACCGTCACGGTAGATAACTTACACAAGTGCCAAAAGTACAAACTTGATTTGGTTATTTACCCTTAGTCCTGGGCTTTCTTAAAATTTAACTATTATATGATATCATATAAAAAGCAATAAAGTTTGAAGATAAAACCATATATCACTATTCTATATATAGATATTAACTATCATGGTATTGAAGAATAAGTTGAACTTTAGAAATAATAAATATGAAAATGAAAAATGCTTTATTCGACATGTACTCCAAAGCTACTAAATGAACAAGTTTGAGTTGGTCAACGTTTACTAACTGGTTTTCAACAATCGAGAGCTGGGTCAGTAATTGGAACAAGTACAGTCTTCAGGAGCAATTGCAAGCTTTATGTAACTCGTATGCTATCACCAAACTGTTATTATAGAAGATTAGAGTGCTCGTGTTGGTTGACTTGATAACGAATGAGACATGCACCCATCAGACATAGAGAATAAGATTTGTATAATTTACAAATGATTTCTCAAATAAAAATTATACCTACTTAATTAAGTTACAGGTTCTTTACAAAACATAAACTGCGAGACAATACCTGCATTGCAACACCTCTTATTTGATTTCACAACATAATAAATCATACTATCATGTTAGGTTCATGTCACAGATATTACATTGTTTTGAAGAGACTAAACTGAACGTTAAATGAGCTACATTTTATTTCTGGGCATCGTTCAATGCCAGGTTACCTTTTATTGTTGTCACATACAAGCATTCCATACAGCTCATTCTCTAAAGAACAAACTATTTATGTTATATGTATACTGAAAATAACTCAATTGAAGCGAAATGATTATCACCAAACGAAGAGAGGCAAGCATCTCTGATAATAAACTGAGAATACATTTATGGGAAACAACCATTAAATATTATTTGTAACCTAGTCTTATCAGGCCACCTTATTCATAATTAATAGTAGACAATTTTAGCATGTCACACATATGTCAACTTTACTCATTAATTTATTAGCATGTCACACATATCAACTTTACTCATGAATTTATTAGCATGTCACACATAAGTCAACTTTACTCATGAATTTATTAGCATGTCACACATATATCAACTTTACTCATTAATTTATTAGCATGTCACACATGTCAACTTTACTCATGAATTTATTAGCATGTCACACATGTCAACTTTACTCATGAATTTATTAGCATGTCACACATAAGTCAACTTTACTCATGAATTTATTAGCATGTCACACATATGTCAACTTCACTCATGAATTTATCTGATATTTTCTGTAGTAAATGACCATACGTTAAAGGTCGACAAAGTCAGAATAAGTAAGTATATATTCTTGTTTTATTATTCATACACCACGTGATACACAAGTGCCTATATGTAGTTGTATTCGCAATCATTAATACTTAATACGTAAACGAATATGTACCGACTCTGACAGCAAACTTAGAACCGATATTTATCATCGATAACAGATTTATCGATATGTACCGACTCTGACAGCAAACTTAGAACCGATATTTATCATCGATAACAGATTTATCGATATGTACCGACTCTGACAGCAAACTTAGAACCGATATTTATCATCGATAACAGATTTATCGATATGTACCGACTCTGACAGCAAACTTAGAACCGATATTTATCATCGATAACAGATTTATCGAAACCTACACCAGCATTGAATTCTTTAATGTGTAAACTGCGGTGACTCATGATCATTATAACCAAGTACCTAACATAGTTCTCTTAGACAAGTTGACATGACTTTACTTGATAAACGTATTTGTGTTCCTTGTATCAGCAATCATAGAATCTAAATCAGCATCGTCTATCTTGCATAATGTCGTTAATATTCATATGAATAAATTTAGCAACTATTTTTCTGCCAAGATCCTAAGTGATTTTATTTTTGTAATCGGTTATATCGGCATTTTTGTCATTAAATATTTCTTTTGTTCTGGTAAGCCAACTTCATTCTGCTGATGTAACGTAATCGAGCTGACACACTTTGAGACTCAGCTGGGTTTCAAGAAATAACAAACACGTATGCGAGTGACAATGAAAATGTATTACACTCTCACACTAACGAATAAGAAACACGACATTAACATAAATACAACGGTACCAAATATGGATATAAAACAAATAAATAATTAGACTCAAACACTACTATACCAAACTCATGTAGTCAAACACTAACGTGTTACATTCATGTAGTCAAACACTACTGTATTGAATTCATGTAGTCAAACACTACTGTATTGAATTCATGTAGTCAAACACTACTGTTATTAAATTCATGTAGTCAAACACTACTGATATTAAATGCATGTAGTCAAACACTACTGTTATAAAATTCATGTAGTCAAACACTAATGGTATTAACTTCATGTAGTCAAACACTACTGTTATTAAATTCATGCAGTCAACCACTTCAATGAAGCACTACGACGACATCATCACATGCGTATCCAATGTTGACTCGGCCCGCTTTCCGGCACGGTCATTTCCACCGTCCAAACTTTCATGCACCTAAACGTGGGTACTTCACTGGCGCTCTAACGTCGTTACGGTGTACCAGATATCCCCACTCATCTGGTTATCCACACCTAGTGAGCCAAATCTTTGGCTCAAACTAAATGAAATGGCAATCCCGCGCCGACAGCTAAATACATTTAAAGCTTCCCTCTAGTGGTTGATATATATATATATATATATATATATATATATATATATATATATATATATATATATATATATATATATATATATATATATATGTGTGTGTGTGTGTGTGTGTGTGTGTGTGTGTGTGTGTGTGTGTGGATTTGCACATTGATATGTAACAAGCAAGTGCAGCTCAAGCAGTAAAAGCGTTACGCAATACAAAGAAAAAGTTTATTTATAAAAATTTATGGCGCACGAGACACCTTTGTAATACTGGAACGTATTGTGGTCTAACAGGGCCATATCAGTCATTTCCTAACAGCTGACGACATGATAGAATGGCTTCACTTACTGTCAGAAATATCAGTGTTTGTTGCAACGAGCATATATCGTAATAGAACTAGTGTAGCCCAATGTGTTTCTGAAATATGTTTGCCAAACCAGACATTTAAAATAGATAAAAGGCTCGATGTCAGCGGATCCAGCCAAGTCAAAGTCCGGTAAAGGTCTGTATATCTGTTGGATGTCAAAATCTTTTGAAATACACAGAACATTCCCCCATGCCAAGAAAACGTCCTGGATAGCATGTAACCAGCTCAACCGAGATAACATCTTTATAATCGTATTCACTATTCCATAATCCACTGTGTTCCTAGTCGAGATAACTCGATATTAAATCAATGAGAAAATCAAATCGAGTTGGTTTCCACGACATTTCTCTTTAGCAAACCGATCTGCGACTGATGGAACTGTAAAACACAATAATTATTCAGGACCTTCGATGTATTTCAATGCGAAATGTTTCATTTCTCCGTGGAGAGATTATGTGGAGAAACTAACGTTATTAGGTCGTACAAACTGATCCGTTTCCATCAACATAACTTTGAAATAACCATCCTGATACAAGATCGTAATTACTTTTGTCGTTAATAAAATTGATGATATCATCGATATAAATTTAACAGTTCGATTTCGTGGAAATATTGTTACTGCATTAGTCCACGCATGCGCATTTTGATTCATATTTATCGGAGCTGACTTTTAATAATGTTTTGAATCATATACATTATCTCATGTTATTGTTTTACTATTACTGAAAATTTTAGTTTTTACCAATTTCGCGATGTCTTTTACAGACCTTACAGTACCTTTATTTCTTCCCACTTATTTATTAGTTTACTTATTTTATATACTTTAGACCGTTTTCACGTGTCGAAACAGTAACATGTTCTGAGACTCGTCCGGCTATACAATTAAACCATGATATTTTCATTGGTTTTAAATTATTAACACTGGATTTATTAATTATCTGATATAACCCGTAGCTAACTGTGTTTACAGGATACACTTGTTCATAACGAGGTTTGATTAATACCAGTCTACATTCCTGGTTTGGAATTTTTACTCAGTTTGGCAAAGTTTCATTATGAAGAGCAGGGTTATGTTTGTCACAGATAATCCAGGTATTCGTGTTTGTTTCTGCTAATACCATACATTTTACTTTAGAAATACATTTCTGATTATCGAGATAATTAATAATTGTTTCCGCTGGTTGGTCTTTCATTCGCAGCATCGACATATTTACTGTAGCGTATGATTTTGACGTTGCCACACTTGACATGCGCCATCTTTCTTAAATTATTTCTTGGTTTCATGAATACTATTAAAGTTTTACTCGGCGAATCAACCAGATCTCGTGTCGGTAAGTCAGGGATATTCTGCCAAGATTAAACGCATTTTTAGAAGGCTTAATTTTAGATAATCTCTCAAATTTATCAATATTATAACATATACAGTGATATGTTCCGAAATTCGCTCCGCTAAACAATTTAACCTTGACAATTTCATTGGTATTAACTTAATAACGTAGGGTTAATAATAACCCTAACGTGTATAAATGCGATTAGCTGGTCCATAATATCTGATCTTAACCTGTCTGGATCAGGATTGAACAGAGTTAAGTCAAAACATTAATATGCTGTGTGGTCTTTGTTAAAGAATGCAATATATAGTATAAAATGAACTACGAAAATATTAATGCTATTATTTATACAAATAAAAATGAAAGTAGGACGATATAAATATTCTTCTTGATTATGAAAAAAAATATTTCCGATTTGTATTCCTTACAGCATATAAAACTTGAAGGTGGGTACACGTTATCTTCATAATATAGACCAGAACTAAGCAACAAGTTATGTTGGACAAATGTTAAAGATACGGACGTTGACATGTGCAATTTATAACCACAGTGCTGGGTAATTTGACTGGCGATGGTTTTCGTCGTATTAATCATGCTAGTTAATTCGTGATTCCTGAACATGCTTTACTGGAAACATTATCAGTAACACCAGGAGTTTTAACACGATCAACGTCAACTGCATTCAGTTCTAATCGTTTTGCAGTTTGTATTGCTTTTGGGCTATCCTTCTAAGAAAGCCTAAACGACATCTTTGAATCCATCAATTTATGTCGCTTTATAAGTAGGTAATCCTGAATTTATCACTCTGACCATGATCGGTCCACGTTGAGTATTTTTTATGCATGATCATCTTATGTGTTATCTGTTTAATCACTGTGATAGTCATCAGCAGTTTCATCAATGAGAGATCGATCAACGTTGATATCCATGAGGCGGACTGTAAAAAGTCGTTGACAAATATCAGTTATTTCATTAATTATGTCTGAAGAATTATTTCCAGACTGTTTCCTTCAATCAGAAATTCTAATCGATTTACGTCAGAAAGAATATTGTCAGGACAAGCAATAAGACAACTTCCTTGAGTAGAAATACCACTTCCAGTTGTGTCTTCTGGATTTTTCCTTACTTGGTGAAAATGATTCCCTCCTTCTTCTAACTTCTTCAAATTCCAAATCGTGCTGTTCCTATTATTATTTGAAATGGTTGATGTGATTGTAATTCCTCAATATATTTATTTATCCCATCAATAAATGCAATATGCTTTGGAGCATTACTTTTGAATTTATTTGTTTTGTAATATATTTTTAAAATGCACTTGTGCCAAGTTTAACGATTTACAAAAAGTATTAGCATACTCAGGTTTCAGAAACATTGTCTTATTATCATAGTTATTGACGGCTACTTCAGATAATCTTCCCTTTTCAGTATTTGTTACCTATTAAATACTTGTGTCAATATATTTATCTTTTGGTTAGTTCCGATTCTTGTTTATTCTGGTTCTGATTCTAATTCCGTTATTCGCCTTTTATTTCATCTATTTTAGCATGCGCGTGGTCGCAATACGCTAAAACTGCTCTGAGAATGGAAATTTACTAATCCATCATCAGTTATCCAGAGTATTGGAATTTACTAATATATCATGAATTATACAGAGTATGGGAATTTACTAATATATCATGAATTATCCAGAGTATGGGAATTTACTAATATATCATGAATTATCCAGAGTATGGGAATTTACTAATATATCATGAATTCCCCAGAGTATGGGAAATTATTAAAACATCATTGATTACCCAGAGTATAAAAAATTATTTATCCGTCATGAATTATCCGGGGTATCGGAATTTACTAATGATCATGAACTGTCTAGGGAGGGTCAATTTACTAATGATCAGAAATTATCTAGAGTTTATGAATTTTCTAATGATCATAAATTATCCAAAGTTTATGAATTATATAATGATCATAAATTATCAAAAGTTTGGTAATTTACTAATGATCATGAAGTATCCAGAGTATGGGAAATTATTAATAATCATGCATTATCCAGAGCATGGAAAATCAATAATGATCTTGAATTATCCAATTGATTGTTCATTTACTATGTATCGTTGTGGCTAGCAGGTGGTGTTGACAACCAAAAACAGAGCAGGATATAGATTTATAAATATTGTACCCTCACTAGCTCTCGCTTCTGTAAATGCTTTTCAATGTCTACATATTGTTAGTCTTGTCGTAAGTTACTATCCCTTGATTTTTGTTGACCTAATGTTCACGACCTCAGTTACCTGGGAAGAAAACATAATTGGCACTGCATTTGGCAGTAGTCTTCTGATGGTAGTAATACGGTATCGAAATCGTCGTCACTCAAATGGTCAATGCAGACTGCTTCGTCTGTCACTTGTTGAAGAATGCAGGTGACAACTACTTAATGCATCCAACAAAAAATTAGTAATGCACTGTTTTCACTTCCGCTTTGTCGTACGGAAATTGCCGAGCGCGATATTAGCTAGGAGCATGCTGCCAACAGTGATACAAACAAATCGAAGTGTTGTAATCGTTATTTTCATTAATGATGAGGTATTTTACCTAAAATCTATACAAGTCACATCTAGTAGATGAAATTTATCACGTAAACGAAAGTTGTGTGAGCACACTAATATACTTTATAGACTAATTATGGCACGCCGCACGTGCGTGACATTCATTGGCGCAACAAAACACTCTTTCCATTGATATGTAACACTGATGGAGGAGAGTTTTATTGTACGTTAACCTGCCAAGAGAAAAAAAAATCCAAGGCGAATAAACATCGTAGATCTTTCTATGTAAACGAGATTTGGAAAGTCCCTGTTGTCTTAATCTTACTACACACAGCACCCTTACTCGAGCAATCTAAAATGTTCGGCTATGCTACGTTATCATTGCCATATCTGAACTAAGACGTGGAGAACCTTAGTTGGATATAATTTAAACAATATTAATATTAAATAACAGAGAATACAAATTAAAGGTATATGGCACACTGATCATATGTATGCAAGGTTAGTGTAGCATGGAGAGAGAGAGAGAGAGAGAGAGAGAGAGAGAGAAAGAGAGAGAGAGTACTTTCCAAATATAACAACCGCAATGAGTGTGTATTTTATCAGCTATACAGTTCTATAATATATAAATGCAAACATATCATGCAAGTAAGGTGACATTAACAAACATTACCATCTGCAATAAACAGCGGTAAGTGCCCAATGAAGATGGCACCTGCGCTGAATAGCAAAGAAAGAAAACTCTGCTTGTCTTTACTGCAACTCATGTTCTACGGAGTAGCCGCTCCTTAACGTTAATTAAACTGCTATGTCACTAACATCAAACTATTGAAAGCACTAGTAATCTCAGTCTTTTTGTATTCATGTGAGGTCTGGACCCAACATCAGAATTTTAACGAAGAATCCAGGCACTTGAAAGGGGATCTTACAGAATCATCAATGGCATCTCTTACATGGACCACATCACAAATCAAGAAGTGCAACACCATCAGGCACAATGTAGGTCGTTATAAAGACATCCTCACCACTGCCAAAAGGTGAAAGCTGAAATGTTATGACCATGTCGTTAGAGCCAACAGTCTATCCACAATGGTATTGCAGGGCAGTATCCAGGGTGGCAGAAGGAGAGGAAGACAGAGAAAACAAAGTGGAATGACAACACACAGACTTGACCAGGAAAAGTTTTGCTGAGACATTGGCATCGGAAGACGATCGAGACAAGTGGAGAGAACTTGTCAGATGTTCAGCAGCACAGTGCATCAACGACCACACTAGGTCAAGAGACTGATGATGATGATGATGATGATGATGATGATGATGATGATGATGATGGTGAAGTCACTTTTAGCAAAGTAAATAACAAACTTTTTACGTAATTGTTAATATATTTTTAATTGTTGGTATATCTGAATTGACCTCGTAAAGTATTTATTTCTCGGTCCCCAGATGTCCATGTATATATTCCGTTATATGTATGTATGTATGTATGTATGTATGTATGTATGTATGTATGTATGTATGTATGTATGTATGTATGTATGTATGTATGTATGTATGTATGTATGTATGTATTCTAGCAACCCATACGAGATGGTAATGTATAACAGGGACTGTTTATATTCCTTATGATACATGCCTTGTATTCATAACTTACTTGAATAAATTATTTACAAAAGTCCAAGATTTGCACGCGTTTAAAGATCTGTCTTTGATCTTTGTGTTGTGTCATTTTTCTCGTCAAATTTCACTAGCCTAATTGTTAGAGCGTTCGCCCCGGATACGGTTGGTCGCGAGTTCGAACCCTGGCTGATTCATATTAAAGACTTATAAAAACGATAGTAACAGATGCCTCGCTTGGCGTTCACCTTGAAAAGGTTAGTGTTTGAACTGATCGTCCTGTTGTCAGGATAATGTGACTTGGTAGGACAATATGCCACATCTCTGTAGCATTATGCCCCAGTGCTAAACATCGGTATCAATTGTCGCACCTCAAACATCGTAGAAATATGACAGATTTAATTTTCAAAAAGCTACGTTAAAAACCCAAAACACACTCTTTAGTCTTTTATACATAGCTTTCTTTATTCCTTTAAAAACAAAACGATAAAGTAAAACTTA